>OW121792.1:9321600-9506600 GCA_933228885.1 Leistus spinibarbis | reverse complement strand
CCGACGTAAACAGGGCTCGTTTTCTTACAGACCCAAATTGGGGGTTTTAAATATTTGATTGAAATCAGAAAAATGTCAAAAATTATGTCAATAATCATAATATATGACATAAATTCTCGGATTTCAATAAAATAACTTAAAAAACCTTTTGGGTATTTATGTATTATATTATATTAAGGTCAAACATCAAGCTCGAAAATAAAACCTACCGACTAATCTTTATAAAAAATAAATTAGTGAATTCGTAATTGCATAAATAATGCCTGGTAAAAATGTTTTTTTTTTGTATTTACAGTTTTAGAGATAAAAAATAAAAATCTCCAAAATAGGTCATTTATTATAGTTTTCATTTTTTATCTCCGAAACTGTAAATACAAAAAAAAATGACATTTTTACCAGGCATTATTTATGCAATTATGAATTCCCGCAATTTTTTTTATAAAGATTAGTAGGTAGGTTTTTGCGTAATCGAGGTAGGTAGGTTTTTGCGTGATAGGGTTTGAGTAGTTTTATGTAATTAAGAAATATAACTATGACCAAAAGTGTAACAATGTGTCCGAAATGCCTTTATATTCAATAAACAGTCATTATTCGATGGAATATCTTCTTTGATTATAGCGTAAAAATCGCTAATTTCTAATACTGTGCGCATTTTCATCACTGATTTCTATCACTGGTTGCTTGAACATTCAAAGTCGATGGTAGCGCCACCATCTAAAATAGCCGAGAGCGGAGCGACATTATTTCGAACTAGATGGAGCTGATGGTTTGTCTTAAAATGTAGTTTGAATAATGTTTATAAATATGGCTAAAAGACGAATTCTTATAAATATTGTCAAATATATAAACTGTCAGTTAAAAGCAGCCAATCTCAAGGTCAGTTAGGGATCCGCGCGTGCCATCTATCGCGAATATGCAAGGACTATTCGGCAACAAAAAATATTTTCCCATAATGTCGCTATTCTTTAATTACAAACTAATTAGTTATGGTCGCCCTAGTTTAATTACATGAATCTATAGTTGAATCTTGAGCCTATTTAAAAAAAAAATAACTCATACCCACCAGCTTTACATTAAGAACGGTAGAAACATGCAAACTTCACCTCTATGTTAAATCCCATAAGAAAAAATATCAACGCAGCCGCAATTGAATAATGACGGCATTTCTGCGTAATCAATTTTGTAGTCCATTAACATTGCCATTAACAATATAATAACACAATATGAAAATGAAACAACAACCATAATATGGAGACTTAAATCACTATGTTTACCTAATGCTCTTATTATACTAGGAATAAATAATAAAGTATTCAAATCAAATTATTAATTGTAAATAAATAAATATATAATATCTTTTAAAACCTGACAAAAGTATAATTTTTAATCTAATGTTATAATAACCTTACTTAAATAATGATTAAAAAAAAAGCTAATAAAAAATATTAATAAACACACCTGATCGTACAAATAAAAAGGATGAAATAATGAGTGCAAAATCATCACTGCTTGGCTTTGGAAAATGTGGAACCTATGAGATACAATTCAAACTAGCATAACTTGTCCTAACTAGCATTTAAAACATGCACATGCAACAAGAAATGTAATGAAAATCCAACTTACCCGCAACAATTTTACTAATTTCCATTACTTGTTTGGCTAGAATTTGATTTAGTTGAAGCAAATGTTCACGTTGCCGTTTTTCTTCAACGATCGTTGTGGGCTTTGAATCTTCAGACTTATTATCTGGCGCAGAACAACAAAAATTTAATTATCTATCATCTATTCATAATTCACGAAATTTGTTTAAAATTAGTGCAAGGGGCAAAAAGTTACAAATCGCGTGGGGCAAATAGTTACAATCTTTATCTCTCCTTGTTTAAGTAAAGCATGTATTATTGTTGTTGTTCTTGCCGTTAATACATTTATTTGTATTATGTGTTACTATTATTTGTTTTGGATGGTTTCTTTGCGATTTCTTGTGTTTTTTCTTTTCTTTTAAGGGGTCTTTTAGTTGAGTTTGAGTAAAATAAGGCCGTCTTTTAATTTATTTTTCTTTTAAAACCTTATTATATATGTAATTAATATTTTTTTACATCTTAATTATACATCCTCAAAGTATATAAATTTGTTTTTGTTTTTTTTTTAACAAATAATTTTCATTTATAAAAATGGCGTTGAAAAAAATTGAAAAAAACGGCGGTTGTGATATCTCGACTTAGACTGATCTGAACCAAAAAAAAAAAAAAAAATTTTAAAGTAGACACTTAAAACTAGAGGTTGGACTATTATGTAAGAAAAATATGGAAAATTGTGCATTTTTGAAAAAAATAATTGGAAAAGGACATCATTATTGACTTGAGGGCTAGAAGAATAGTCAGAATGGATTCACTATAGCCCAATCGCTGGAAAAATGAAAAAAAAAAAAACGGTTTTTCTGCAATGTCACCGCCGTTTTCAAAAAGAATGTTCTGAGATAAACGAATTTAAAGTTTCAAGTAATAGCAAAATAGTGATTATCTTTATTTTTTATATTTAGTCACTCTCGTCTATTCCTGGACCATATAACAACCATATATATATAATATATATATTGCATATATGATATATATTGCATATATAATATATATTGCATATATAATATGTATTGTATGTGCTATTACATTATTTTGCTCAAGGCCTTCAGAAAGTGATAGAGAAAGGCGAATAACCAAGCGCTACCGGATGATTCAATTTTATCGGTTTTGGGGCTAAAATGCGCTGTAAAATCTTTATAATTGGCGGGATCAATTCAATTTTTCTTTTTATATTCTTGACCCTTTTTCCAACAATAATCTCAATAAAAATATTTTTCTTTGATTGCCGGAATTTTTTCAACTAAAAGACCCCTTAATTTTTATGTTGCCTCAGAATAATTATTAAATATCAAAATGTTTATCGAGTTGTGTAAATAATAATGTAGATTATAACATAAATAAAAAGGTGTATCTTTTTTTTAAATTAATATCAAACCTGACAATAGGGAACAAAAGTGAATGATATATATCCGGGCGCGAAATTTGAATAATTGTTCCTGACATTTTGTCCTCTTATGTAAATCGTGAAGAACCACCGTGGGGCAAAAAGTTACAAAATGTACATTCCAGAAAAACAAAAAAAAATATATATTTCCCGTCGAGATAGGGAAAAGTTTTATAAGAAAATGTTGTAGAGAATTTTATTTCCTATAGAGTAATTGCAAAATTGACAGTTGCGTGAGCTCTCAGAGCTTAGGAAATCGATTCTGCGTAAAATATAACTTTTTACCCCACCCTCCCCTACTAATAGATACCTTGAGGCATAGAAGACGTAGTAGAACTTAAAATAGTCGTATCGGACAACATTTTCTTTATGGATTCAATTTTCCGTAAGCGATATTGTTCTTCTTCGTGCGACAACTGAGGCAGCTGTTCAGGTACATAACGCTCTGGTATACTTATTTTATTTGGTGTTCCTAATAAATCATCTATTGTGTTTTCATTATACTTAGGCTCCTTACTACTTAATGTAGTTGATCTGACTATATCTGGTGTATATATTTTTTGACGCAATGCTCTTTCCATATCTAAATCATCACGGGCTCTTCTATTGTTTGAATTCTAAAACAAAAAATTGAATAAAGAAAAGAAACAAATCTAAGATGTGTACAAACAAGGTTGGGGGATTGGGTTATCCTTATAGACCAGGGATGGTAAATAGAATTTTAACAAAGTGCCAAAATAAGAAAAAAATGAAATACATTTTTTCCCGTGCCAATACCTGTCTAAAGGGTATAAATAAGTACATATCAAAATAATTGCTGAATTTATATATTCAATGTGAGCTGAGAACTCTATCCCCATTCTGCGCTTGCGTATACGAATAATATTATCAATTTAAAAATGTTATTTAATATTATTATGGCCTTTGGGTTAACAATCTGAAATAAATACCACTGATATAAAAAAACCTTACAATTTTTAACTTGCCGTACGAAGTACCGAAGAAGCTAAAGCATTCGGTCGTGGGTCTGTAGCATTCTCGGATCAAAAATTTTAATTAACAAAAAGTGTTTGCTACACATATTATTTGGAATCGATCGCAGTTTAAATCCAATCGCCCGTATACTTCCCGAGTTATATGGCCCAAAATTTAAACACCCCCTTAATACTGCCTTTAGAAAAATTAATAAAATACCCAAAAATTCTACAGAATATTCTAAGATATTTTATGTCTACAAGATTTCTTTTTATTGGTAACACAAAGACCTTAAAAAATTATTAAAAATTACAAGATATTTATAATGTTTCGTAGCATTTTTCTCGCAACTGGCACATTTTTTGAAGAAATTTTTCAAACAAAAGTTGTGCAAAATATTAATGTCTTTCATTATGAATATAACAATTTTTGCCGTAAGTGTAGCCGTTCTAGTAATATTAGAGAAAATGTATAGAGTAAACATGCACTACCGGTTTGAATATTCTTTTCAAAAATAGGAGGTGCACATCTAGGGCATATACAAGTCTTAAGTTTGAAGTTTCATAATTTTACGTTCGACAGTTTTGGCTCTAGAGCGTTCACAGACACCCACACACACAGACAGACGTCATTCCGAAAATAGTCACATTCGATTCAGGGAAAGTCAAAACATGATTCAAAAGAATAAAAGAAAATTTTTTGCACCTCTTCGGCAAATGTGTAAAATTTGCGTTTAAATACGTCAAAACGACCAAAAAATAAAATTTTCCCGTCAAAACATTCGAAAAAATGACCACTAGATTATCCCTATACGACCATTCGAAAGAATCAAACCGCATGTCGAAAGGTTGAGTAGAACCGGAGGTATTAGAGAAAGAAAGAAAAAAACGTATTTTTGAGGTAATGGACGGTAGGAATGATTTTCGAAACTGAAATTCTAGGGAAACGATTTTCTCTCGAAGATGAATCGAATGACCTATTTTGACCCTCAATCCGTTTGGGGGGACTTTTCACTATCTTATCCTGCTACACCCTTTGAAAATACAAAAATTATAATTTTTAATAATTTTTTAAGGTCTTTGTGTTACCAATAAAAAGAAATCTTGTAGACATAAAATATCTTAGAATATTCTATAGAATTTTTGGGTATTTTATAAATTTTTCTAAAGGCAGTATTAAGGGGATGTTTAAATTTTGGGCCATATAACTCGGGAAGTATACGGGCGATTGGATTTAAACTGCGATCGATTCCAAATAATATGTGTAGTCTGATGATGCCACAGTGTGGTGAAACTAGTCGCTAATTTTTTAAATAAAAATACGTAAAACCTTTAATAAGTTTTTTTTTTTCTTTTCTTTATATATATATATATATATATATATATATATATATATATATATATATATATATATTTGGATTCAGGGCGACGAAACAAGAACTTTTTGTTAATGAATATATTTTGATTCGAGAATACTACCGACACACGACCAAATGCGTTAGCTCTTCTGTACTTCGTACGGTTAGTTAAAAACTGGCAACAATGTCATCCTTTTTATAGACGCTATCTCAACACAACTAGCTACTGTAGATGAAAACCGATCATAGTTTATTTATGATATATAGAAATGTTGTATCCCATAAGACATGCATTTCATTTTGCATCTAACATTCGAATCGTAATATTGTGTTCCATTTCAGGATATTAACTTACCATTCCAGTTAAATATTCATCAGGTGCTACATTATTTACCCCATTCGGTACGAAACTGTTATGTGGGGCTGTATAACGTCTTCTTTTTTCTTTGGGGATTACTCGCCGTTCTATACTATTCTGTATATGTTGTGCTGGTTCTAAATCTATAAATATTCATAAATATGTTATTATTATATTGAAACATACAAGTCGAACCTGAGTAGGTTTATAAAGAGTAGCATTGCTTTCGAAGTAAAAACAACAAATATTAGTTTATATTTTCTACGGGTCTCTTGTACACATATATTGACACTGTTATTAGAGATTGTATCAAAAATGTACCTATTGTATTTGGAACATTTTTCCTCGTTTCAGAATTGGTAAACTGTGTTGATTTGTACATATTGGCATAATTTCTATCGAATATATTATTTTCATTATGACATGTTTCTTTTAGGATACGTGTACACATCCTATCATTATCTTGATCCAGCTACAAACAAATGTGTATAAATAAATCCTTCCGTAGAAGTACTAGTACTGTGTTACTGGCAGATGATAGATATTTTAATTTAATGTTGGTCCATTTACTAAAGCAAAATAGTTCTAACTACAGTGACGCAAAACCGATTTAATCATTATTTTTTAATATCGGAAAAAGCTCCACATAGGTGAAAATGTGTGCCTTTTATTTTTACAATATTAACAAATAAGTGTTCTTTTAATACACTCTTAATTTAAAACTACATAACATAATTTATGTATACAATTGCCTGAAATTTGATAAAATTAAATTTTTGGGGTCGCAGATTACGAGGCTGGCCTCAAAATCGATCTAAAAATAAATTGGCGTCAATCTTTTTTCTTATTATTTATATGGCTGGGTGTTTTTGGGGTTGTTGATTACGAATTTGACTTTAAAGAAAAAAATCGCGGTTACAAAATGGTGGTAAAGGATAAAATTCTTTTATTCGGATTTTATTTCATAAATTGGAGTTTTTGGCGGTTACGAATCTGGCTTCAAAATCGGTGTAAAAACAAAATGGCGTCTAAAAAATGTTCTTCTTCTAGAAGTCTGGGTGTTTTTCGGGTCGCGGATTACGAATTTGACATTAAATCTGAACAAAAATAAAAAATGGAGGAACCAAATGGCGGAAAAAGGTCAATTTTGATTTTGGACCAATTTTGAGCTCAAACTCGTAATCTGCGACCCCAAAAATCCTTATATAAGAAAGAAAATTCGAATAAAACAAACTAACTCTTTTCCGCCATATTTGATTTTTGTTGAGTTTAAATGTCAAATTCGTAATTAGCAACCCCAAAAACTCCCGACATCTAATAGAAAACATTTACAAAAATTTGGTTTTCGACGCCATTTTGTTTTTAAATTTATTTTAAGGTAAAATTCGTAATCTGCAACCCCTAAAATTTTATGTTATCAAATTTTAGGCAATTGTGTACATAATAAAAAGAGTTATGCATTATTTAATTAAGAGTGAATTATAAAACACTTATTTGTTAATAACAATTGTAAAAATAAAAAGCACACCTTCTCACCTATGAGAAAAAATTTTATAAACTTATTCCGATATTAAATTTAAAAAAATATATCAAAATCTGTTTTGAGTCACTGGAGTTAGAACTTTGGACGAAATTTTAGCGTTTAGTAAATGGACTATATGTTAGAAGCACTACTTACATCTAACAAGTTCTCACTAGAATGTCCTCTCGATGGGTAAAAATAATTTGACGTGTCATTTATGTCCCTCGCATCACTTTCCAATGATTTCTTTTTATAAATTGGTTCGGAAGTTGTATAAGAGGAATTATATTTTTCTTTATCCTTTTGTTTGCGTTCGTTTTCCCGTTTAACTATTCGGACAGTCTTAATATCTGGTTTTTCTTGTTGCAATTCTGTAAAATATTTGCTAATTACATATCTGTACCTTAGCGCAAACAGAAACTAAATAACAAAACATATATTCAATAGGAGACAGGTTTAAGCTCACGCGTTAACATTTAATTTTTCTATTATGTTAACGATTTGAGTTAATATTCATTTATCTGTTTAAATTTTATTCAAAATAAGTTATAATTGTGCTGCAAAATAATTTTTTATCGCTTAAATAGCAATATGGATTAACACATTTTGGCTCTGAGATATAAATGCTATATTGAGCAAAATATTATATACAATTGAATTTTTAAAAGATGTCACTCCAAGGTCAAACATACACCATACGACTCCAGATTTTAGCTCCGCCCATTATGTTAATTGCAGCGGTGATGGTCATTAGGCACATAATAAACTTTTGATTTTGTTGAAAGGAATAACACAAAATTGAATGAATAGAACACACGAAATCGATCAAAACGAAGTAAAAATTGCACAAACTAAGAACTGACAGAAGCAGAAACAATTGCATAATATGCTGGAAATACGGTAGAAATTTCGTCGAACGCCTATGTGCTCAATAAGAAATATGATATAATATTGAACATATGTTATACATACATTGGACACAACAACGATTGACTAGCGGAGGATGTCTGTACTCTATTCTGAAATCAAGAAAACCCGCGCGACGTATGAGTACTCTATCCTTCCTTCTCTTATGCATACAAACATGAGAAAGAAAAAACACGCTAATGGGTATTTGTGGTTCATATCGATGGCCTTGAAGTGACATCTTTTAAAATTTCAACAGTTTGTATATTTATTACCTATATTTCGTTCATCGACATATGTTTCTCTATTGCAATATCTATCCGATTCAAATAAATTATCAGTTGAATCAGTTCTTATGTTTAATGGCATCATTGTGCGATATTTATGTTGTTGTTCCTGCATTGTATCTAAATCTGTTTCTCTCCAATAAGTAGTAAGGAGCTTCTTTTCACTTGTTGCACTCACACATTCACCTGAAATTGCTGCACCATAAGAAATTATAGTAATACATTTTCTTTCTATTTATGAATACAGTTATTATAAAAATACAATTGAACTTTATATTTTAGGTTTAGAAACTTAATATTAAACATACCTTCTGAATTAGAATGAAACTGTTTGGTATTTGATGGAAAAACTTGTTGGCTAAGACGACGCGACCGATCCGTCAACTGATGGACTTGCATACTAAGTTCTTCTCGTTGTCGTTGTAAATCAGCAACAAGTAACTGTACTTTTTGGAATTCAGTTTCAAGCATGGCACTTGTTCCCGTTGTACATGTCAGACTATCATCTATACAATGTTTGATTAACTTTTTTTTACCAAAAACAACGACTTTTTGTATTTCAACAATAATTGGGTATGTGTAAGTTTGTGATTCTGCTCAAATAAATAAAATATTTAAATACCAGCATTAGAAAACTGCGATGAACTTCTTTGATCCCTTGATAAATGAAGTTTTTGTCTTAGAACTAGAAGTTCTTGTTCCAGTCTTGCATTTCCAGTAACTGTTTCTTCAAGTTTCTAGTAACATAATTTAAAATAAAAATGTAATGTTGCTATTCAAATTAAATTAATTTTATAAGAAAATACATCAGAACTGGACAAATTACTTTAAAATTGTAATTAATTATGATTCGTCGAAATTTGTATGTTGCATTTGCAAAATATTTTCATTTTGAGCAATGGCAATGAAGGTGTTACGCCTAGTTGGGTAAGTTTAAAAAAATCATATTTTTAAAGTATATCATTTCAATAATATTCCCTCAAAATTTAAAAACCATCGGAGCACTCATTCAAAAGTTATAGGAATTTAGAAAGTGCTACCTCATGAGCCATATAAACGGTGTAAACAGTTTCTCAAACATTATTACACCGATCGACTTTAAATTTTACATACTAATTTTTTATCAAAAGAAAAGATTGAACGAAGTATTTTGCATTTTTGTTAAAAAAAAAATATAAAAAATAAAAATTTGTTTACCGAGAAAAAAATTAATTGTTGCCATTCATTTAAAAATCAATATTTTATCAAACCCTTCGTTCAATATCGTCGTACTGATATATACTAGCGTAATCTACTTGGATTTTGATTTCGAATAGGCGTAGCTGGAGATATCATGTGCACCGCCAGGGGCTAAAAAAGAGACGTTCTGGGAAATCGACGATATACCTGCTATTTTGAAATATTTTTGCATAAAGAACTACTAGATCATATTTTATTATTTTCAATAAATATTTATTAAACATGCAGAAAAACGAGCTAAAAATTCTAGGTGTAACTCCTTAATCACAATTACAATTTTTTCGTAGAAAAATGTAATTTAATTACAAAAACGTAGAAAGGGGAAAATTGAATTCACGAACTTGATTGAATTAAATTTGATAATAACAATTATGAGATGCATGTTGTTTATATTAATTATTAGAGCAACTAGAAATATGCTCAAAAAAATCAGTTTTAAGCGCTTTAAAAAATACCTTATAAAAATGAAAATATGCTGTAAACCCAACAAAATATGCTCTTAAACATTTAATTTTTTCGACAAAACGTTACGATATACACAAAAATATTTGACAGAAAAGTACAGTTTTCTTCTCAGTAATGGCATTAGCAAATTCTCCAGTTAAACATACTGAATATTTCCTTAAAAACACGAAAATATGATTATTTGAAATTACAGAGGCAAGATTTTTATATTAATTACTTCCCTAGCATGTGACACTACATCAACCTGCACAGCATATTAACTCACTTTATAAATAATAACACATTCAAAAAGAACTATTCGCATTAACCCTGCGTCGGGAACGGCCCATAAAATCCAATCTAAACAATTTAGCGAAAAAACAAAATTTCCTCACCTTCGTAGGGATGTATTAATAGAAACAATGCAAAGAAATATTTTTACAAATACATTTTTTATTCTTAAACGACCCAAAAACCATAAGTATATAAATACTGAAATTACAGTAAAGTGATTGCTGTGCCTGTCAGATCGGCCGCGCCCGACGCAGGGTTATTAGCTAAATAGACAATAAAAATGCATGACTCCTATGAATAAATAGTTATTGTAACATAAATAGTAATATAGTTGTAACTGGAGCTTCGAGATGTCGCCTCGTAATTAGTACTGCTGACGATACTCATATGATGGGAGTTGTGATTCAAGAGAAAATATTACAAATAAGCTTTTCGAAAATAGTATTTCCTGTTTGCAAACATCTTATGTCAAATAACTTATAAATAGTTCGAGTATAATTAATATTAATTATTCTTAACTATGAATTATTGCAATATTGCCAATATATGTTATATCAAAGATAAGCACTTAAATCATGCAAAAATATGCATTAAGAATTACTACCTTAAGTTCGTAATTTCGCCTAAAACAGATTTTTTTTGGCCTATAATCTAATCAGTCGAATAAAAAAAAAATGCCCGTAAATATTTCTGGTTGCCCTATTGATTATATTACATCAAAATAATGAAATTAGGAACTCAAAAAAAAAAAAATTATTCTATTTTAGGACAGAGTAGCACTGTTAAAATATGCATTATGCGTAACTAAGAACCCAACACCCCACTTTTATCTTTTTGACTACAAAATTGAGGTGTTAGGTATTGATATAAATAAAAATGAATAATTAAGATTTAAATTATATAGCGCGTATATCATATTAGAATAAAACAAGCATAGCTGCATGAGCCAATGCCTTAATATCGCCGAAATATCTTTTCAGTAGATGTTTTAATTTTTTATGTATATAGAAAACTATTCTTTAATCACTGAGGTTATAAAAGAAGAAAATTTATTTATAAGTACTGCATTTAAAAAAACAAAGTAAAAGATAATTATGACATTGTTACTAATTGATTCCAGCGTTTTAAATTTCAAAAATATTTTTCGTAATATTTTTATTGGCGTTTGGATTCTTAATCGTCGCATATTAAATCCAATCGTCCGTACGACGGAAACTTCTTGGCCACTCAAGTTTTACGTATTCCAAATTTGGGTTACCAAGAAGTTCCCGCCACATTCGAAAAAAATATTAAGAGTTTTTTTTTTGAAATTTAAAACATACCAATCACATTAAAATACAGGTTAGGTTAGGTTAGGTCTTTTACATTTTATCTTTTCAAAATTCAGTGATTAGAAATAGATTTTCTACTTTAAAATCTCATCCTCTGAATAGCTAAAGGCATTGGTGCCTGCACCTATGCTTGCATTTTATAAAATAATATTTTGTTATATAAACTTTTTCAACACAGATATTTTAAATTCCGAAGATTTAAGATAACTTAATTACCTCTAATTCCGCGCGATTTATCTCAATAAATTGACTTAATGCGTCATCATTGACAATTTCATAAAATGTACCTGATTTGCTGTTCTGAAAGAGATACTTAAGAAGAAGATTATTAACCTCCTAATAATTCTACCGTTTTTAGCTCCACGTACATAGTACAAAAGAGCTAAAGCAATCGATTGTGTCTGTAGCATTCCCAGATCAAAAATTTTTCTTTACAGACAGTGTTTGTCTCGTCACCCTGCATCCAAAAATATATATAACTTATTTACTTGGATGTTAATCGTCGCTCGCTCGGTCGCTCGTAAGACCAAATTTGTGCCCTCCACCCCTCTGAAAGTACTGAAGCGACTCACACCAAATTTGCTACACATATTATTTGCCTTCCAATTTGAATCCGCTGGCAGTTTATATCCAATCGCCCGTATACTTCCCGAGTTATAGGGCCCTAAAATTTTCTTTCTTGAAATGTATCTCGGTGAAGGCCAGGAGACTGTATCTTAGGGCACGGGCCAGAGGGCTCACGGAAAAGGATAGCAAGCCGGAGCGAGAGACTGAGAGAGCCGCGAAGAAGCAACTCCGACTTGCGGGAATGCTGAAGAAGCCTCTGCAATGATATAGATGCAAACCTATGAGGAGAGGGCTAGAAGATAGCCACTAGGAAGATCAAGGGTAAGCAGCCGCCTGTAGGCCTGAGCCGACTACAGGTGAGAACGCTGGCTAGTACCCTCTTTCCGCAACGGCCGATCGTAAATTGGATTCCGCGTAGCTGAAGCCGTCAGGATTGCAAGCATGGAGCACCCTGAAGCAGTCCTTGAGGCAATGATTACGGCTTTGAGGGAAGGCGTATTCCACAAGAACAGGGACAAGGCTCATGGAAATCCAAGAGGCTACAGACCGTTGTGTCTCTTAAACTGTCTAGGGAAGCTCCTGGAACACCTGGTCTGGGTGCGACTGCGAGCTGAGGTAGAACGCACTGGAGGGCTGACTGAAAACTAGTATGGATTCAGGGAGCGGCGAAGCACGATCAACGCTATTCAGCGGGTTGTACGCATTGCCGACAACGCCAGGGGAGGAACGCATAGTACCAGGAAGCTATGCGCCCTCATAAACCTGGACATAAGGAATGCGTTAAACACGGCGAGGTGGAGGCTGATTGTGCGAGTGCTTCAAAAGAGGGATGTCGCCCCTTACGTCATCAGGCTACCTCAGCGAGCGGCATATTCTGGCGGACAGCAAAGACGATGAGGAGCGGATGGAAGTCACATGTGGGGTATATCAGGGATCGGTGTTGGGACCCGATCTCTGGAACGTCCTGTATAGAGATGTAAAAAAAGTAATTATTCGTTACTCGAGTACTCGTTATTAGGCAAGATCCGAAGTAACTAGTAGTGACATGAAAAAGTATTCGTTACTTTTACAAACAGTTACTTAATCAGATTTTACGTTACATTTTGTCGTGGTCGTGGAAGCACCATGTAATCATCTGAGAGACTTTTTTCCAAAGCTGGTCAGTTACTTTCAGATAGGCGTAATCGATTAAAAGGCAAAAATGCTGAAAAATATTGTTTTTGCATTGCAATCAAGAATGATTTTAAATTCTGTTTTTCTTTGTTTTTTATTATCTTATTATTATGTTTTTAAATGTAATAAAATATAATTAAAAAAAATATTGACTTGTTTTTTATATATAAAAAAAACCATAATCACTTTGAATATGACATATCAACAGCAGATTTTTGAAGCTAGAGCAAAATACTGAGAAAAGTAAAAGTCGACGAAAGACGAAACTAATCGTTACTTGGTTCACTTATCAATACGCAATTCGCAATAGTATCCAAATTGTCCGAGTACTCATTTAGTGCCCCTCAAATGAACAAATACGTGTAACGGATACAAAGTAACGAGTACTCTACCTAAAAGTAACGAGTAGGTACAAGTATTTCTAATGCTTTTGAAACTATCTGTAGATGGATCTTGGTGATGGAGCTAGAGATAGCCCCAGAAAAGACGGAAGCAGTTATTTTGGCAGGAAAGAGGAAGGTGCCACCAATCACCTTCAACATCATGGGGTTTCAAGTGGAGCCACAACCTCAGGTGAAGTACTTGGTGGTGACAATAGACAAGAGTCTGGCATTCACTCTCCACGTACGGGAAGTCGTAACTCGGGCATCGGCGGTCGTTACTGCCCTCAGTAGGCTGATGCCAAACGTTGGTGGACCAAAGAGCAGCAAGAGGAAGATACTAGGCAGTGTCCGTCATGTTGTATGGGAGAGAGCTCTTGCTGTTGCCAGAACAAGGCACCATTTGGCTTCAGTGCAACTGAAGGTTGCGCTGAGTAAGTAGCGCATACAGGACGGTGTCGGCGGATGCTATAGCTGTGATAGTAGGTATCCCACCCATCCAGCTACTCGCGGAAGAAAGAAGGGTGCTGCTTGAAGGCCCGAAAGGACCAGGCAAGGAGGTGCACAAGAAGAATGCGAAGATTTCCCTATGGAGGAAGTGGCAGTGCCTGTGCGAGAGGACGGAGAAGGAAAGCTGGAAGTGGCAGCTGATCTCACAAATCCGTCCTTAGATGGAGGCGTTGGGAGGAGACTGGTTACTCCCTCACACAGATGCTGACGGGGCATGGCAGCTTCGGCACCTACCTCTGTAAGGTTGGAAGAAGAGAGAGCAGTAATTGCCCATACTGCTTGGCTGCAGAATACTCCCCGCGGCACACGATGTTAGTGTGCCCACGGTGGAGTGATGAACGGGCAGAGACAGAGGCGGTGCTGAAAGAGGATATGTTCCCAGCACGACTGGTACAGGGGATGTTAGAGGACGAGCCGAAGTGGGACGCCGTTAACAAGTTCGCTGTAGTGGTCATGGCCCAAAAGGAGCGTGACGAGCAGGAAGAGGAGATGGCTGCAACGAGGTAGGCGAGACGCGCCCGTAAAGACTGGTATCCCGAAGTAATGCTCATAGCGGTACCGGGATACCAGTGTCAGGGAGGAGAGGTTTTAACAAGTAAGAGTCTTGCAGTACTGCGTGAACGTGCAGCAAATTGATAACCAATAGGCCATAATAATAATAATAAACAATTATTTTTTATTTAAAAAATTCGCTGCTCGCAACGTATATATTTCTTATAAGGCAAGCTGGACGCATACGTGCGTTGTACCTTGTACATATGTTTGTTATTTTTTATTTTGTAAAAAAAAAAAACGAAATAATGCAAAATTAATAAATAAACTTTTAAAAACTTTATTGCAATGTGACTTGCCAAAATAGTATAAGCAAAACAACATCAGCAAAATTTGCAACGTTACCAAATGTAAAAATCAACAACTGGTTTGGTAACACTGAAATAATTGATGTGCATAGAATCAAAGGCAGCAATCTCCATTTTTAAATTAATTGAGCTCGGAATTCGATTTTATAATCTACACGTTTATCCACAACTAATTGTCCAACCCAATGATATATTCTCATTGCATTTTTTCAATTTTTCAGATACGACTAATAATTGTTACTAAATAAATATCCTTCAGAGTATTTATAAAAGTTTTAAGCATGGAGATGGCTGCCTTTGATACTATACACCTCAATTACATCTACCATAGTGGTCAAATAAAAGTTACCACCTTCAAGTTCAAGCGGACTGTTTTGTATCGGGACATATATTTCCTGTCAGTTTTATCATATGGGGATTAATTTCTGACTATGGAACTGGAGTTTTGGCATATTGTTAACAATCTATGAAAGCAGAAAGTAAATTATTAAGAATTTCCTTGTAACGTCAGTAGATATGTCTTTCCCGGTAATATTCGAACATATTTTTCAGGACAATTCTCCACCCTGACATCGTGCTAAGAAAGTTAATAATTTTCTTTGAAATCATAATTATGCTTTAAATGAAAATATAAAACTTAAGTTTTATATTTTTTGTAATTTAAAAATTTTCTTTCGGAAATAAGCTTTAAAAACGCTCGATTGACCTGTAATTAGTCCAGGTTCAAATTCAATTGAAAATTGTTGGGCGCTTCTTAAGACTAAATTTGTGAAGAGGCATATAAAAACAAAGGAACAATTTAAAATAACCATGAAAAAGCTTCGAAAAACGATACTTACAAAAAATATTGGCAAAATTGAATATTGTTGATGCCCAATATAATTTACGTCGTCACTAAAGCCATAATTTGAAAATGTTCGCCATTATTCGCGCACAATATCAAGAAATATATTCAATTTTCCCCTTTTTTCCTTTATTTGATCATCAAAATCTTTCAGAATAAACTGTATTAAATGTTCATGACTTAATCAAAAAAATCGATATCCTAAACGGCTTGCTCTTTATTTCGGTTAACCGGGGTTTTATTATACCTATTTAACTTTAATTCATCTCAGTTTAGAACTGTCTCGCTTTCCGGAGGCGATCCGTTGTTGCTACGCCACATTGAAATTGTTTTATATGTTTAGCACCCTGATAGACATTTAAGCAAAAACAAAAAATATGAGGCCTTTGTTTATTTTTATCTAAGTAAAAAAAATCTTTTGATTTTTTTAGCAGCTTTGAAAACCCCCTATTATGCAAAATATTACAATATTATTTGATTAAAATTACATCAAATGCAATTGAAATTAAATAAAGTTACAGCAATATTTAAAAAATGTAATTAAATTATGTTGTTTAATTACATGTAATTAATTACGCTCACCTCTGAAATAATTTAAGTTATTCGTGCCTGGAGAACATTATTGTCCAGGAAAAAAAATAAAATGACTGTATTTAAAAAATATCTGTAGAGACTAGTTAGGCAAGTTCACATAGAAAAAATCATGATTGATAGAAGATAAACCGGTTATGTTCAAGGTAATTTTTTACTGATTTTGGTAATTAATGTGATTATTTGATCAATAAAGTAAATTTTTGGGTTTATGAGGAAAAAGTTAGAAATAAGTCGTTGGTATATTTCGACCAATATATGGTCTTCTTCGGAGTATTTGAGATGATGGGTCACGGAAGATCACATCATCTCAAATTATCCGAAGAAGACCATATATTGGTCGAAATATACCAACGACATATTTCTAACTTTTTCCTCATAAACCCAAAAATTGACTTTTTGATAAAAAAAAATCACATTAATAAACCGATTATATACCATTAAATAATATAAGAATTCGAAACTTACCTTTGAATTTTCAGCTAGCATGAAATAAACTTTGCTTAATTCATTTTCTAAAAGAATTTGTTGTTTCCTAACTAATTCAATACCAAAAGTGTCTCTCTGTCCTTTATGTAAATGATGCCTTAGTTCACTGAGAGCTTTTTCAATTTTTTGTTTATCTTGCTGTAGACAATGCAAAGTACTTGATTCTTCTTGCAAAAGTTTATCAAATTGGTAAAGTTGTTGAATTTTCGACTGAAGTTCTGCATGATCCGAATTGATTCGTTTCCATTCTTTTCTTTCTTCTGCTAGAAGTCTTTGTTCTTGAATTTGTTGATTAAACTCTAAACGATTCCAAACATTTGGACTAGGAGTACAATCATTTGAGCTTCGGTATAATGTTCCTAGTTTCACCATATTATCGACTAAATTTACAAGAGGTTTCCCCTTTTCATGCTAAAAGACAAAAAAAATGTTATCAAAACAAAAGATAATATTACTTCCAAAATGATTATTCCAATAGGTCATATAGAAATTTAGATAAGGATAAAAAATACCAGTTGGGTTTGCATTTTTATATGTTCTATTAGTAATTTTCTAATTACCTTCTTTTCTAATTCTAGTACTTGTTGTTTTAATTTTTCTAATTTTTGTAATTTTGTTATATCCATATTACATTGTTGGTACTGAAAATAGAAGAACATTAAATTTTATTTTAACACTAGTATTTATTGAATAAGATATATATATATATATATATATATATATATATATATATATATATATATATATATATATATATATGTATATATATATATATATAAACGAAAAGCGGGTTTCCAATCATATTTAAACGATACCAAAATTAAAATTGAACTTTTCTGGTTATATCAACTTACGGTGTTCCCCGTTATCTTACGCTGATATTTCCCACCGTACTCTAATTTGCTAGTTCATGTATAATATCCTCATGCCCTTTTCACACCAAGACTTTAAGATAGGATGTTAAAGTGCTAGTGTGCTTGCGCCTGATCTGACTTCCAGTTCGCCTATCTTGAAGACAGGGATTTGTGTCTTAAATTGCGGTCATGTGGTAATCGTTGCCAATTTAAAATATAACATTGCTCGTACAATTGCTAGATTGCAAAGTTATTTATATAAAGCGCTTATCTATGTATTTGAATTTACCAAATTTGTTAATTTATATTATGAAGCATATTAAGTAAACATTATTTTGACAGATAATACTGTATCCACTGGTGCCCAGCTAAGAATAAATATTTTATTATAGATGGCAGCAATAGCGGATTAAATATCTAGTGTGAACGTCAAACGAACTTCATGATCAGCTAACTTAAATGGACCCTGTCTTAAAGTTTTAATGTGAAAAGGGCATCATACTCAGATACTTGCTTCCTATTGTTTCTACGCGCCGTAGTAGGATTAGGTATTGTTGTATTAATATTATTTTAATTATTCGAAGTTCATTCCAAATGGTATAGCTAAAATATCAGCGTGCGGTGATATAACAGGAAAGGTTCTTAATTTTTTAAATAATAATTTTAATGCTGTATATAAATTAAATATAAAATTGTTAAATAATATTTAAATAATTAAAGATTCGGGACTTAAATTTCTCCTAAAGTTTAGTAGTCGTCTAAATTTGCATATTACTATTTAAAGCTAGATTTAAAAAAAGAAGTTATTGCAATTGATTACAATGTGAAATGTAACCGCAGACCTGTAAGTTGTCTATTTCAGTGTAGTACGCTTCGATAGCATGGTGATTGTTGGCACTCTGTCTACGTAACTGAATTAATAATAACACAAGCTCTTCGTACGTTCTACCGAGTAAATCTCCGGCAGACATGTTTAAACTGCTTCCCCATTGTTGGTCTATCTACGAGCGAAGGAATTACCTTTTAAATATCTTTTCGTTTACATTATAAATAAGAAATTAATTTAGTAGGATCCAGTAAAGAAGATAGTATTGTTGGTATAGTTCAGTGCTGTCTATTTTATAACTTATGGTGAAAACTCATGCTCACGTTCGCGTATATCTACGACTAGCCAATCATATACAAGGAATGAAAATACGCGCGCTTCTGGATCTTGTACGCACAAAGTTGGATTATGTTGAAGTTTTTACGCACCAGTCGCGCGTTTTTCTATCGTTTTCTTTTTCTAAAAGTAGGATAGCGATAGATGCTTAGGGGTGCCAATCTTATTGAAGGGAAATTCCTAGCCTGCCATCGTTGTTTTGCGTAATTTTCGGTCAAACGATACTTAATCATTCATCCAATATTTTCGGTGTCATTCTCATAAAAAAATTATATTTGTCAACATCATGTAACCTCATTTCCTGAATGAGATTCCGTACACCAGAATTAATTATTTTTTTTCTTCTGCATATATGGATCTCACCAACAATCTACATTTTTGTTTTCCTTTAGGTGCTACTCTATGTTTTCTCCACAAATAATACATAGTCATTAAGCGAGTTCTTCATACCTGATCCATTTTACATTTGACTTTTAAGACAACCAGTATTTTTAATGTTCCCACGGTATTGCAAAATCAGACAAACCCAGTACGCGAAAAGGCGCACATGAGTATTGAACAAATACAGCGTTCATGCGTTCTCGCACAACGTAGTACGCGAGCATGAATTTTCACCATTAGAATAGCTTAATATTGGGGTGAGGTTTTTATTTCTTACCACTAATTCAAATAGAGATGATCTCATTTTAAATTAAAAACTTAAAATGAATGTATTTAATATAGCATTGAAAGAAAGTTACGAAAAAAATAAAAATAATAATAAAACACAAACTAAATAGTTATCTATACCTGTTTAAAATCGTCAATATTTGTTTGTGGTTCATGATATCCGGTTCTGAAAGAAAACAAATTAAACTTTATGAAACATGCATGTGAATTATTTCATGAAAAATTAAAACTTTTCAAAATGAAATTAGTGAAACTTTAATCACTATTACTATCATCACTACATATGATTATAAAAATTCAAATAAATATTTTATAAAATAATGGACAGTGTCAAACAGGTTTGTGGTGCGTCTCCATATCATCCGTGGGTGCTTTCCAGCAAGAGAACTCTGAGAAACATTGTCAGACATTTCCAAACACTGCCGAACACTGTGTCGCATGTTTGTTGGAATGCTTTAGAAGCTATGAACTCTAACCAACAGAGTGCGCGCAAGTCGTTACTTACCAATTACACTGTCGCCTCACCAGGGGTGAGTTTACGACTATTTAATTGTGCGATCAGTGAAAAATAAAATAATACAAAAACGTATATTTATAACAATCATTATCTTTATTGTTTGTTTTTAAAGTATTACAATATTAAGTTCAAAAGTAAGTTTTGCTAGAAAATGATGTTTTTCGTGATACTATAATTCTTTGTTGGCCTGCTGTATTACAACGAGCCTTGGGTCCTTCGTATGGACAGTGCTTCTATTGATTGTCCTATAATTCCTATCTGGGAAGGCTCAGTTGGATTAATTCCGGCCAGCTCTTATTTCGTTCGTCCTGTCCCTCCTTTGGTTTGATTTGTTTCTTGATTTTGACCAACGATATCTTAGTCAATTTCGTAGTTTCAGGAGATATTGGAAGAGGTGAGATCAACTGAATTCTTTTAGAAGCTGATGCTGCGAAGCGTAAAGCTTTATTTTTGTTTCAGATCGACATTTCGCCGTATGAATTATTAATAAATTGCTCTGTTGTATTGTGTCGTTCCGACCGTTTGGTCGTCCTCGATTCAGCCTTTCGGCCGTCCTTGATGATTGGATTTCGCCGTTGACTTTTCGGTCATCCTCGAATCAGACTTTCGGCCGTTCTTGATGATTGGATTTCGTTGTTCCGACCTTTCGGTCGTCCTTGATGATTGGTTTTGTTGGATTAGGTCATACCGACCTTTCGGTCGTCCTCGCATCAGCCTTTCGGCCCTCCTTGATGATTGGTTTTGTTACTTGGTGTCGACCTATCCGTCGTCCTGGATTCGGGTAGTTGTTTCTTCGCCTGTCTTGTTCAGACTGGCCCTTTTCTCAGAAAGTGACGCTTATTATATACCCATATCCTGGGCTGTGGTGAGTGGTTTGTTGGATTGGCTCATCCCCATTGATCCGTCCATTTCAAAAGGAGTATCTACATCGTAATTGGTAGTTCAATCTCTGACGTTATGAGCTGTGGACGTGTCGTGTTGTGATTGGTTGTTCAATCTCTGACGTAATGAGCTGTGGGCGTGTCTTGTTGTGATTAATTCGATCGACTTCTAACGTAGTGAGCGGTGTGTTGCGTTGTGATTGGTCCGATCGACTTCTAACGTAGTGAGCGGTGTGTTTCGTTGTGATTGGTCCGATCGACTTCTAACGTAGTGAGCGGTGTGTTGCGTTGTGATTGGTTTGAATAACTACTGTGCTAAGCATGTAGTGTGTGGTCCAAACAACACAAAAATCTAAATCTGGTGCACTCATATTTGACATTGAAAATATAGATAAAACATGTGCTACTCCCTGTTAAATTTAATTATGTTGAAAATTGCGTGGGACGCATAGACGCAATCATACCACTCATAAATTTTGTAAAATTTAGCTGTGTATCGCAGATTCGAGTTGAGTCGCACTCTGGCTTAGTTGGAACGTATTCTATCATACACTGTGTTACACAGTGTTAACGAAGTACCTTGCTAGAAAGCACCCTGTCTCTTCGTCGTCTGTCGCGAGCCATAATTGGTCAGATTTAAATTAAAGGAAAGGAGCGCGAACCTTCATGCAGTGACGGACAGAGTAGGTCTCGCCTACGCGCGTTCGCTAATTCTCTGCAGTGCAAGTACTGTGCATGTGTAATATCTCGTAGGCACTGCGCAAAATGTGTAGTGTTGTATAAAACGATCATTTTTTATTTATCAACGAAAATGTCACTTAAAACGTAACCGTATTTTTTGTCGAAGTGTAGTAGTGAAAGGTTTACTTTAAAGTATATTTAAAAAAATAAAATAATGTATATATGCGTTTGTTGCCATGTGCTGTATCATCTGTTCCATATTATTATTTGTTACTGAACAAGCATCACAAACAAATACAATTTGTTTAGACATTTTATTGCATGAAACACAAACGAAGCTTCTCAATATATAATACGAATTTCGCGCGTAAAACCTGTGCATAAACGTTTTGCACACAGCTCAGAGATTGGGCTGATTGTGCAGCATAAACTGTATTGCACGTCATTTACAGAACGCTCGCTGTTAAGCACAGGCTGCAAAACAGTGAATAAATGAACGTGCAAGTTATTCAAACTTTGCTGCACAGACTGATTCACCGAATGCACTTTCTCTACTTGTTGCAGTGCAACCTTGGGGGACGGATATTTCTCTCTCTATATTAGACATAGATGTCATGTACAGTGCTTTCGTTTTCTTTTCTTTTTTTACATATTTCAAATAGAAACAAGTCACAATCAAAAAAATGTGATTTGTCGAATGTCAAACAGATTGAAACGGTGAAAACACGGTAGCGCGACGGATACTTGTGAACGCATCAAGCATCCGTCTTTGTGAATGCAGTACGGCACACTGTACGACGGACTGACGGATGGTATGGAAACGCATTATTACGACGTAACTGAATATAACAGTTTTATCGCTATAGATTAGAAATGTTTTGGGCATATCTGGATTAATTCATATAAATAATATTTTTCAAACTTAAAAGCAAAATATCATTCAAAAACTTACTCTGAATAAATGTTGAACTTCTTAAAATTATTTGTCGTCGGCAAAGGGCACCACATTCGTTGGGACGATCGTTGAAGGTTTTCATGTTCTGTCATAGATACTGATGCTGTATTCAAAAATAAGATGACAAAATTGTAATTTTCAATATGCATTTTTTATTTAAGGGATATAAATTCAGCAAACACATATGTAATTTACATATCTGCTACTTTGCATTGAAAGAACATACCAGGTAACAAATGTATGTTTGAATGTTCTATAATTGCTGGGAATATATCACGAAATTTGGACCATGTTGACAACCCAGCAAACACGTATTTATTACACAATGGATACATTACAGAATAAAGCTCAAATATATAATTTTAAATACTTGAAATCTAATAAATAAATGTTTTTATGTTCTGTGTTTACTGACGAGCAAAATTATGAATACAATAATTAAAATATAAAAAAAATACCTTCGTCATCAGATGAATAACTGCAATATTGGGGTAGTGACTTGTACAAATGCCTAGAATCAACCGAAAATATATTTTCAAAATTGGGTAAAGCCATTGTCCGCCGTAAGTCGAAATCTGAAAATCTGGTATTAGATGGTTGTGTAACAATATTAGTTGATAATTTACGATGTAACGGTGAGGGAAGCATACGCTTCTTCCATTCTAGTAAACGTGTCATCGATTCTTCTCTCTACAACCAAATATTTTTTATAATATGTAGAATTTAAAAGATAGAACAAAAAGAAAGTACTTTTTGATTATTATCCTTATTATGAAGACTTTGTTGTTCAGTTGCTGCTTTTCGTTGCAATGACGGACTTCTAAGAATACGGCCACTGGTTAACCTATCTACCTGCTATAAAAGCAAAAAAAGAAGTTTATTTATGTTAAACAATTTCAGTGTCATCTTTCGTTATTCAGTTATACCATCATAATCTATATTTAACTCAAAAATATACATTATTAATAAGAAGAATCAACACGTTTTTTTTAAACGTAAGTTTTACCTAATCGTTAAACTGTTTACATAAGAATCGTAATCAATTACAGATGTAGGATATTTTTTAAGAATCAAAGTAACATTATTTCAGCAATAATAATAAATGTAAACATTAGTTTTGTCAATTTATCCTTTACATGCTTTCCGTATTCGAGAAATTCGATATATTGTACGATACCGATTGCATGGTAACGATTACGGAACGCACCTTAACTGGTTGTATTCATACTAGAGTTGTGTTCACTAGATATATGAACGTATGCGCTATTATAGTTTTTCTCTATTTAGCCTGTTTTATGTTGTTAGTGTTGATGCCCGATATTGACGTGTTTAATATACCTAAGCTAACTCTGTTCACCCTGTTCATTGAATAGAACTGTTCACAGAGAAACTGTCGATATCGGTAATTTGAACCGATTCACTAATTTTAAAATAATTCTACTACACTTAAGCAAATTCCATTTGAAAGAACCCCATTTAAGAGAAACCCATATCAGAGAATTTCATTTCAGCGAATGACCAAATGAAAGAATACTCACTTAAGCGAATGATCAGATGAACGAATAGCCAGTTTTGAGAATGTTCATTTGAGTGAAATATCATTTCAGCGAATGAATTTATTGAAATACACAAATAAATAAATAGAAAATTGCAAATAAAGAAAAGGCACATTTTCAGCTCTTTAGGAATGCATTTCTATATTTACAAACCTAAGTGTCCTTAGGTTGCATCCCCATGCATACGTGTTCACGGATCCGTGATGCGTGATTAATGTTGCTATTCTGAGCCAGCCTATAGGTCTATAAGGAGAATCAGTAAGATTTTGAAAAAGCTGTAGTTCTTTAATGGAGTCATATTTTAGTATTATTAATTACACATATCATGTATTATGTTCGATATATCTTAAAGAATCATGTTAGAAATGATTTGAAATTCAATTAAAATATATACGGTCAGTTTGATAGCAGTGTAATCTAACCTCAATTATGGATTCAGTTATTAATTATTATTAAAAAAAAAATCACGTCAATAAAATACAACAACATTATCACAACAATAGTCTTTTTGTCAGTCTGACCTACGCATGCATTAACGCATACGTATCCATGAAAAGTTAAGCTGAACCAACTTTCGTACATTGTGGCCTTGAGATTATCCGTTCTACTAATACACTTGGCCACACTTGATCACGGATCCGTGAATTACGGATGCATGGGGATGCAATCTACCTGATTCACTTAATCGTCAACGCAGAGCCTTAGCTTGCATCCTCATTCGTACGTATTCACGGATCCGTGATAATGCATAACCAATAAGAACAGGATATTAATTGAACGGATTGTCTCAAGGACACAACGAACAAAAGTTGGTTGAGTTTAATTTTTCACGGATACGTATGCGTTGACGCATGTGTAGACCAGATAGTTATTTTAATATTCTTTTTAAGACTTTGTTGTTGTGATTATGTTGCTGTCTTTAATTGACGTGACATATTTTCAATAATAATTAATAGCGAAATAACTAAATCCATAAAAGAAGTTAAGTTACACTGGTATCAAACTGACTCTCATCTATCAATTTCAATTTTGAACAACACATGCATGGGGACGGGCGTATTATTTACGTACGTAAAACAGAATTCACACTGACAAAGGAATCCACGGGCTGGGAAATGAAGTTCGAGAAGAGATTTCGTATGGTAATAGTAGTACCCAAAACTCATACTATGCTCAAGCCATAAGCCAAAATTTTTGTATAAATTTATATATCTAAAAGTTTTCTTCATTGCCAAGCGGATCGGTAGCCGAAACAGTAACGCGCCAGCTTGTTAAGAGAATGGTTTCGTGTTGAACATCCGCTCGGCGTACGAAGTACAGAAGAGTTAAAGCAATCGGTTGTGTGTGTAGCATTCTCAGATCAAAACATTTCTTTAACAAAAAGTGTTTATTTCATCGCCCTGAATTCAAAAATATGAATAACTCATATACTTGGATGTTAGTCGTCGCTCACTCGCCAGATCGTTTGTAATATCAAATTTGTGCCCTCTACAGGAAGATACAGAAGCGATTTGAACCAAATTTGCTACACATATTATTTGGCAACCCATTTGAATCCGTTCGCAGTTTAAATCCAATCACCTATATACTTCCGAAGTTATAGGGCCCCAAAATTTTGAAAAAATAATTAAAACAACTAAAAATGTTAAGATTTTATATTTCTTCACATTGTTAATCCAAAGACCATAAAAAATGATAAAAAATATATCAAAAAAATCTACAAGAAATTGTAAGCCTATTTATATATGCATATATAGACATATGTATATATATATGTATATATATATATATATATATATATATATATATATATATATATATATATATATACGAGGGCTGTCCGACAAGTACTTAGCCTCACCAGCCTGTGGCGCCACTGTCACAAGAGACATAACCTATTGTGTAGTACATTATCTTAGACGGCTACTGTTAAAATTTCAGCCGAATCGGACTCGTAGTTTTGTTTTGACCGCGTGTGAAAGCGGGAGTATCCGCTAAGTACTTGTCGGACAGCCCTCGTATATATATATATATATATATATATATATATATATATATATATATATAAATATATATAAATATATATATAAATATATATATATATAAATATAAATATAAATATAAATATATATATATATATATATATATATATATATATATATATATATATATATATATATATATATATATATATATATATGTGAGATAGGTGCCTGGACCTAATCTTGTTTTATTCTTTAAATATTATAATAATATTCATGCAAATGTTTATTTTTATTGCAATTTTATTATCATTATTATTAATTACGTTTAATGTCATAATTGTAAGAATTATAACGGAAAAAAAAAAAAAAAAAAAAAGTACTTTTTCGCAAAATCTATCTCTGTAAAATATTTATAGATAGTATAATTATTATACTATATACATCAAATACTTTTATCAAGGTATATCTTTTGATAGTGAAAAGTATTGGCACAATATTTTATGTATAATAAACATGTTCAGAAATGTTAAGGAACTATGATTTTCACTAGATCTTCTCAAACTCTCAAAAAAATGTAAGCAAACATCATTTATTTGTTGCTCGTATTGCCGAAATGTTATTTGCTTTGAACGCTATTATGATAATTATTATTCAGGTTCTTGTAATTAATAATATAAAGAATAATTCGGATTGTGAATAAATATACATGTATTATAAAATTTTCATTGGTACGAAAAAGTTCATTTAATTATATTATTATTTTCGTTATAATTCTTACCATTATGATATTAAACGTAATTAATAATAAAGATAATAATATTGTAATACTAATAAATAATTGCGTAATTATTATAATATTAAAAAAAATAAGAAAAATAAAAACATGAAAAGAGAAGTAACGAGCGAAGGTTCGAACACGAAACCAAAAGGCGAGTATTAAGCTGGCGCACTATCACTTCGGCTACCGACCCGCTTCACAATGAAGAAATCTTTTAGATATATAAATTGATACAGACTTTGAGGGCCTCATCTGGTGGTCTATGGGGTTTTATGTCCTTTTCACACCAAGACTTTAAGATAGGGTTACTTTAAGTTCGCTGATCTTGTAGTTCGTTTAAAGCTCACACCAGCTATTTAAATCGCTAGTGCTGCCATCTATAACTACATGTTTATTCTTGGGTTGGCAACAGTTCGCGCTGTCAGAATAATGTATAATTTTAGGTTATTCAATGATTCGATTAATTGACTTTGTATTTATTCTATGAAATAAAAATAAATGTGTGTCCTAATATCATATATTAACATATATAAGTACATTTAACTACATAGATAAACGCATTAAATAAATTATTTTAAAATCTGCCAATTGTATTTTCAAGGTTTTATTTCAAGTTGGCAACGAATACCACGCGATCTCACTATAAGGCGCAAATTTCCGTCTTCAAGTTAGACGAACTTGAAGTCAGGTCATGTGCAAACACACTAGCACTTCAAGTAAGTCTCACTTTAAAATCCTACCTTAACATTTTTGTGTGAAAAGTGCATTATGGCTTAAGCATAGTATGAGTAATGGGTCCTTGTGAGCGTAAACTCAACTCGTATTTTAATTTCACTCAACATAGATGTTCTGGCCGGAGGATTCCGTAGGCCGTCGCACATAAATGTTTATACATATGTACTTATGTAATTGTATGATCATATAATACAGAGAAGTTTACAGTATCGTCGACAAGCATCCAGCTACACACAACAAATGAAAAAAAAAAAATTTTAACATTCTTTCAAATTTTGACATATAAATAAACGTTCCAGATATATAAATTGACAGATGCATTCTCTATTTTGAATTCGGTCAAATTTGTGACACTTATAACTCATCAGTTAAGAATATTCGGGAAATATTCAATTCATTTGTTTATTATTTTGACCTATCATATTGACAAGAAATAGGTTTTTTTTTTAAATACAAATAAAAGCATCGTCAAATAATTTACTGATTGTTCATATATTGTTATAGCAGTTTCTTTTGAGCCTATTGCCTACTGACAGGGTCTCTATGGGGCGGACAGTCGGAGATTCGTCTGGGGCGGAAAATCTTATGGGCGGCATTTTGGGGGTTAAGGTGACAAAATATTGTTTTTTTTATAAGTATACGAGGTGTGAAAATAAAATAATGAGACTGACAACGCCATGCGTAAACCAACAACCCTGCAGCTTTCTATTTTTTATGGCAACTAGAGGGACCCCTACCAAATACTTAGTAAAAATTTGAACGTTCAACAGGTACTATGAGATCGTTGGGTGCATCTGAAGTGAAGTTGTGTTTGTGAGGTACGTTACAAAAATGGTAATATGGCAAAAAAAAAACGTTGTGTTATCAAATTTTGTGTAAAACTCGGTAAATCTGCTACTGTGACGTATGAAAAATTACAAATAGCAAAAATGAGAAAATAAAAAATTCTGACTAATTCTGGCTCCCTTTCTAGACTGTCTGGATCATGACACACAACCCTGCGATTTACACAAAATTTGATGGCACTTTTTTTTGCCATTTTACCATTTTTGTAACGTATCTCACAAACACAACTTCACTTCAGATGCACCCAACGATGTCGTAGTACCTGTTGAACGTTCAAATTTTTTCTGAGCCTTTGGTAGGGGTCCTTCTAATTGCCATAAAAAATAGAAAGCTGCAGAATTGTTAGTTTGCGCACGGTAATGTCAGTCCCATTACTTTATTTCCCCATCTCGTATGTTTAACGGGGCGGCAATTTGTTATTTTTATCCGGGGCAACGTAAAAGCTGGAGCGGGCGCTGCTACTGAGTATGTTTACCGAAACGAACGAGAACAGGTTAATCGAGTCAGTAAAAAGACTTGTATTGCCCATGCCAAATGAATTTGTGAACTATTCCAGGGTTGCACTATGTAATCAGTTTTTTTATGTTCACCGATATGATAATAAATATGCAACTTACTTCTTTAATATGAGCGGATCCCTCAATTAAATCGGACAACGTACTTTTCTCATTTGAACCTAAATTCATATCCAGCGATCCTCCACTTGTACTTCTGATCGAGTGTCGTTTTCGTACATCAATATTTCTTAGATTAGGATGCATTCCATTTTTGTGGTGGCTAAAGTTATGGGGTAACGTTTGGCCATTCATTGCACAAAATTGCTCAGTCTCTGGCATCTGGTACTGATTAGGAAATTGTTGTAAATATAAGGCAGATTTTCTCATGTGCTCCGCGTAACTTTCTTCCGAATAATAAAAATTATCTTCACTTAAATCTAAACTGGATTTCGGTCGGGGTGGTGGTTTATGAACTTCATTAAATTTGTATGTATCGTGATTTTTTACTTCTAAAAAATCAGCACTATGGGGTCGCGCTATTACGTTTGGTTGAGTTTTTCTTGGTGGTGAATCTAATGTATACACATCCTGTCAGACAAATTTGTTTATTGAGCAAGTTTTATCAATTTGCAGCTGCTGTTTTAATAAAATAAATATGCACTTATTAAAGTTATAATGAAATATATATCTGCCAGGAAAAATAATTTCTGAATATTATTTGAATACGGTACACGGTGTGCCTGAAACAATTTTTAATGATGGTAACAATTAGGGTTTTTCTTCTTCTTTTACTTGATAATTTCATCATTCAGGTGTAAGAAGAGACTAAAATAAACATAATTCGCACGGCACTTTTTTAGTTATGTCATTTTTTCTATTTCGCGATTTCACATTTTTAAGATATTTTACGCACTGAATTCATGACAACCGATGAATGCGGACGTGTTCCTCGCTCTCTTAAGTTTTGAATTGAAATTGTGTTTTAACCAGTTTGTTCTCGGGCATTTATATATTTATATGAATATATACGTGTAAAAATAATTTTGGTTATAAATATAAATATTTACAAAATAATCAAGAAATATTAAAGTACTTATAAAATAAAAGTGTATGGTGGATAACGACCCCATCGGGGGCGGCTGGCCGCCCGATCAACTTTCATTAACACAATGTTTATCTGAAGCTACAACGATCTTATTACATTCGGATATTGGAAATGATTTAACATCGTCAGGTAACAAATCTCAGGACATCGGTAAGTTACCCAAAACTAATACTTTTAAAAGAAATCAAGGACATGAACTAACGCACATGTCCAAAAGAAGCAAAAATAAAGAGGAAGAAACATCAACAGTGTTAGATAAATTTAACTCGGATACAATGGAACTCGAACCACAGTCGAATAGTATTCAGATAACAGACACAAATTCGTCTTCGCAAATAATTGAAATAATACAACCCAATATACTGCCTTTACCCGTACACCCAACAGACTCAGACCAACATCAACATACAAAACAAACCATACACGACAAGTCACAGTCTAATAGTGGAAATACAAATGTAAACAAAGACACAAATTCACGAAAGGGCAATGCACCTAATATTGAACAAGGAAACTTGGAACCGAATAAAACAAAATACGACAGAAAACAAAACAGATTCCGTCTTACAGACTCCGGCCCATATATTATATTCGTTGAACATAAAATTCAATCATCTCGAATGCACCCAATGACCTTAGGAAAAATTTTACACAATAAGGATCCTACAGTTAGCAACAACATTGTAAATATGACAGTGGCGGGTAGAAACCGTATCAAAATCGAAATAAAAACGGCCGCTACGGCTAATTATATAGTCTCCTCTAGATTATTTCCAGAAAATAGTCTAGAAGCATATATTCCGTCATATTTGACCTACCGACAAGGTATAATAAAAAACGTAGATGTAAATATCCCTGAGCAAGAATTATTAACTGACATAAGAACAAATATAAAAATTACGACAGTAAAACGAATCACCCGTAGAATAGACGAAAACCGACGTGTACCAACATCATTAGTTATCTTAAATTTCGAAGGACAAACAATACCACAGTACGTCAGCATATATGGGGTCAGATGTCTAGTGGAACCATACATTCAAAAAGTAATTCAATGTTTTAAATGCTTGCGGTATGGACACTTACAGAACCAATGTAAAAGCTCAGATAGATGCGCTAAATGTAGCGAATCACATAATACGCGTGACTGTCCAAATAAAGGAACTCTAAAATGCATTTTCTGTTCGGAAGCACATGAAGCTACTAACCGAAATTGCACTGAACATAAAAAACAAAAAGAAATTAAGATATTAATTGCACATCATAACATCTCAATTTCAGAAGCAATTACTCAAGTGAACAAAAAGACATATGCTGAAGTAATAAAGAAAACTCATCCAAACAATCATTTAACCAATCACAGTCAATGTTTTAATCTACAAAATAACTCGGAAACACAAATTACAACCGAAATTATACAATCAGAAAAACCTAGGCAACACATACAGCAACACCACAATCAGTACATCACCACACACACAAAAAATGCAAAAGAAAAACATGACATTCCGTACAGGAACAATTTTCCAAGGCCGCAAGAAGGAGAGTTAAAAACGCCTGCAGGTGGATTCATCCAAAACAACCCTTACCCTCCACAACCTCATCAGCAAACTTTGCCAGGAAATAATTCGGATGTCATCAAGAAATGTTTAAATGTCATTCAAAAAATGCTACAATACATGCACTCTACAACAAACACGAATAGTCTCTCAGAAACCGACATTCTTTCACTAATTCTAGAAAACTTCCAAGATCCCTCCACCAACAATGGATCATAACGTCAAAATAGTGCAATGGAATGCTAGATCACTAGTAGCAAATAAAGTCAACCTCGAACAATTTATGTGTCAAAATAATATCTCAATCGCACTAATTTCTGAAACTTGGTACAAGCCAAATTACAGTTATACTTTCTCAGGGTATAATATAGAAAGAGCCGATAGACAAGATGGGAAAGCTGGTACAGCTATTCTTATTAAAAAGAATATACGTTACACGGTCATCAATTTACCAACATTCGGGCAAAATTTACAAATAGTGGCAATAAATATTAAACTCAAATACAATTTCACGATTGTATCATTATACCGTAAACCGAATAGTAATCTTACAAGAACTACACTCAATTCCATTATACAAAACTTAAATGCTCCCTTCATCATAGGCGGGGACATGAATGCACACCACGGCATGTGGGGATGCACGACAATCGACAATGCGGGTAACAATATCATAGAATGTATAGACGATAACAATCTGATTTTATTAAATGACGGTTCCAACCGTATTCTACGCCCTCCAAACCAAAATAAATCCGTAGTTGACCTAACGATATGTACCACCGACATTGCACCTAAATTAAATTGGTGCACTATTTACGATACTTTAGGTTCAGATCATTTTCCCATTCTAATAACATTAAACGAAAAACACAACACAACTTTCAAATCAAACAGGATTTGGAACATCAAGAAGGCTGACTGGGAACTATACAGATACACTCTAAATATAATAAACAAGAATACAACATGGCCAGTAGAAAATATATCAAAATATAATAAATTCATTGAAAACTTAAACAAAGCAGCAGATGCGCACATCCCTAAAATCAACAATACAAAATTCAATATATTAAAATGTAAGGCATGGTGGGACAACGAATGTAAGACTGCGGTAAAGGACAAAGCAGAAGCTTTACATAAATATAAATCAAACTCAACATTGGAAAATTATATCTACTATAAAGATAAGGAAGCAATGGCAAAGAAAATAATAAAATCAAAGAAAAAGACAAAGTGGCAAGAATACTGCAATAAATTAAACAGACAAACTCCCATAAAAGATATTTGGAACATGGTTCGAAAAATCCGCGGGGACCACAAACCATTTAGCAATGAAGATAACCCGTCATGGTTAGAGGCCTTTCTAAATTCTTTAACTCCTCAAACCGCCCAAGAACAAATTGTTATCAACAAACAGCACCTAGACGGTCATTTTCTAAATCAGAAATTCAATAAAAGTGAACTATCACATGCTATATCTCATTCAAAAAACACGGCACCAGGCATGGACCAGATACATTATCCCATGATAGCAAACCTTAGCGACGATAATATACTATTAGACATATTAAACGAAATATGGGATTCAGGAGAAATCCCCGAAGAATGGTCACTCTCAGTTACAATCCCTCTCCTCAAGCCAGGGAAACCTTCGGAGTTACACTCATCGTATAGACCTATTTCCTTATCCTCATGTGTACTAAAAACATACGAAAGACTAATAAAACGAAGACTAGATCATTGGATGGAATCGAATAATTTGTACCCACCTTCCCAGTTTGGATTTAGAAAGGGTAAGGGCACAATGGACAATATCTCTAATTTAATTACTGATGTACAATCTGCCATGTCTATAAACAACGATGTAACCGCGATTTTCCTGGACATCAAAGGAGCTTATGATAATGTCCCTCAAAAAATTTTAGTTAATAAAATGATCCAAATAGGGCTTCCTGGAAAAGTAATATATAACATCTACAAAATAATATCCAACAGAAAGATATACACCCGATATAACAATAGAATAATTGGACCCAGAATGTCAAACCAAGGTATTCCACAGGGAGGAATACTGAGCCCATTACTATATATTATATTTACACACGACCTAGAAACTATATTTAACCCAACCATTAAAATACTTCAATATGCGGATGATATCTGCTTATATGCAGAATCTAAAAACATACAGAACTGTAATAAAACCATTGAAGAGGGGGTCTCCCTGATAGAGGACTGGGTTTATAAAAACGGGCTGGAAATCTCAATACCCAAGACAATAGTAACAACATTCACACGCAAAAGATTCGAATTCCCAGACACTATTAAACTAGTCGAAAATATATACCAATACAAAAAAGTAGTCAAATTCCTCGGTATAACTCTGGATAGTAAACTATCGTGGAGTTCGCACATCAAAAACCTTATCGACAAATTAGAAAAAGGCATAAACATCCTAAGACTAGTCACAAAATTAAAATGGGGAGCTAGTCCTAATATTGCTCTTTTATTCTATAGGGCCTTTATCAGGTCAAAAATCGATTACGGACTAATTTTTTACGGCACGACCAAGAAATCACAATTAAATAAATTAAAAGTTGTAATAAACAAGGCCATTAGAATATGTATAGGCGGAATGCGCTCCACGCCAATAAACGCAATGATGGTCGAAAGTGGCGAACCACCCATAGAAGCTCGAATACAATTATTATCCGATAGGTTTGTAATAAAAAAAATTGGCACAAATAGCGAAATTATAAATTGCATTCAACAATTATCAAATTTATATCCGATCCTGAACTATTGGAAATATAAAGAAAAACCAGCAATCGTAGAAAGTTACGAACGATTATATAACTTGGAAAATCAGATTTACATTAACAAATTATTACCAATATATAATTGTGAATATAACATATTAACAACTATTCCGTTAATCAATGAAAATTTTACAATAAACATCAACAATAGCAACAGAATAAATAATGCCGAATTTAATCATGAAATCAACAAAATCTGGCCATTCGCTCACTATATATATACAGACGGCTCCAAGTCCAGTGAGGGAGTGGGGTGTGCCGTATTCGACCCAGTAAATAAAAAAGAAATATTAAAGAAACTTCCAGAAAACTGCACTATATTCACGGCAGAAATAATGGCAATTAAGTTTGCCCTAGAATATATAACACAACAAATTGACACAGAGTTAATAGTTATAATGACGGATTCAATGAGCGCACTCAAAAAAATTCAAAAATATTATACCGAAAATAATAATTACCTAATATTAGAGGTAATAAAACTATTGTTTAATCTCCAGGAAAAAAATATAAAAATTCACTTAGCATGGATACCAGCACATAAAGGTATACAGCACAATGAAACGGTGGATGAATTAGCAAAAAAGTCAATTTCATCTGTTTTACAACCAATACAATTACCATACACGGAATATAAATCTTACATAAAAAACAGAGCTAAAAGGAAATGGCAAATAATGTGGAACAAGTCAGAGACCGGCAAGAAATACAAAGATATCAACAATATAGTAGGAAGAACACCTTGGTTTAAAAACATAGAATTTCCGAGAAGGACTATGTGCAACATATTTAGAATAAGACTTGGACACGCAAGATACCCGGCACACCTATACAAAATTAAATTAAAACCAGACCCGTATTGCGATTGCCAACCAAATATGTTGGGCGATCTAAACCATTTAATATTTGAGTGTAGTAAAACATCTAAGCATAGAGACACATTATACAATGAAATAATTAAAAAAATTAAGGCACCAATCAACATCAACTTAATGCTAATGAATGATGATGAAAAGATACTACAAGAATTAGCGATATATCTGGAAAAGAATGAATTAACATTGTAACAATTAGGCAATCTCAGTAACTTTCTCCTCTCTCTACTGTTATCCTTGCCAAGAACCTCACCCAGTACGTCTCTACCCTGTCGTGACGGTTCTCACCGACAAACTCCTCATCCTTTCTTGTGATTCTGTGTATCATTCATGAAATCTTAAAACACTTAGCGATGGCGTACGGCGTGAGCCTTAGCCAAAAATAGGAAAAAAAAAAAAAAAAAAAAAAAGATATTTTAATATAAATTATTTTTATTAACAGTAGACACATGTTTTAACTAACCTGTATTTATTTATAATATAAAAACATGATATATTTTTTTTTTTGATATACTAGAACTATTACGAACCATCATATCCCCTGTCTGTTAGGTGGCGCGGCAAACATTAGTTAAGGTTCAAACCTTACTTCATTTATCTGCTACTAGCAAGGAACATATGCGTTCGATTTACTCAAAATCCCATTTTTGTGCTCTGTTTATACGTTGGATAGACAGAGCACGAAGTTGAGATTTTGTGTAAAACGAACGCATTTACATATTTGATATATTCCATTCCTTGTTGCAACTCAATTCTTTCATATTATTTCTTAATTAGAAAATATATTTTCCGTTCGTTGAAATTTTAGTTCGTATAGCCTTTACTATTCCCAATTAGCTGTTCTGTTTTTATCATACAACCCGGATTATTTGAAGAAAATTGCGGTATTTAAAAAATAAAAATAATGATTTCTGTAAATATTACAGCAAAATAGATTATTTAAACTCTGTTTATATTCTTTGTGTTTAATTAAATATCAATACTTGTGTATTGATTGCAATGTTATCCGCTTATAATGAATATTTTGTTTGATCATGAATGCTAATAGCGGTATATAAATATATTTGCAAACATAAGACATATTACCGCTAAAATTCTAATTATGTCGTTTCGAAGAACATTCATAATAGATCTGACTTAAGGGGGTGGTTCTATTTAGGAATTTATTATGCATATATTACTCCCTCTAACATAAAATTAATATAAATATGAGGTACAGATTTTATGTATTTCTAGTATACTAGATATGTATCAAATACATATCTTTATGTTGAGTGTTTGCTGGGGAGTGGAATATATTTGTGGCATATTTGTTAGTTAATTTCAATATATTGTGACAAATTTTGCATTACTGCATAACTTGTCATTTGTATTTATGTTAACTGTAAATCGTCGCGGATTAATAATTCAAATTACAGCTTCTTTAAATTTCCTGTGAATCATAGTGGTATTTGTGAAATATGGGTAGTAAATAGTGATAACGCAGAGTTATTAACGTTAAGTAAAGATACTGTCTTCAAAACTTTTATGCCAGTTACATTTCAATTCTAATTGTTTTTCAAATGTGTCGCGTACCAGTTTACAGAAAACTGCCATTCCATTAAAGGATACTGCGGATAATTCAGCCGAATTCAGCGTGTTGCCACCAACGAAAACATACTCGAAATTTGAACAATTCATCATTATTATCAACAAATGATGATGATATAAATTTAGACAGTTCGGTCAATATTACAGATATCATTGAAATGAAAAATACAAATAAACTTATGTGCATGATTAAGTATTTTAAACACCGAAATGCAATAAATAAATTGCAAATTCTCAAATGGATAAATAGCGACTTAAGAGTGGAGAAAGATATTTCAAGTAAATCTCCAATTGGACGCAAAACTAAGAAGTGCGCTAGTATGCAGCTATGCTATTTGGCCATACGTCCGTCCCCACATTACCCGCCTCTACAAAGTAAAATGTACACGTTTTTCTCTATATCGTTGGTATTCTATCTAAAATCTATGTTCCTTGATAATATTCAGCTTTTTGTCTACAATTTTTAGCGGGAAATATAAACTTTAAAATATAAAATCGATATATTTTATTTTTAGACTTTTAAGTTACAAAGATGAGTTGATGAAAAAATGTATACAAGTCCCCTCTGACATACTCTATAACCCTGTTTTTTCGTATTTTCCTGATTGATGAGTTATATTGAAAAAAAATCGTCCTTTCTTATTGCATGTAATATAATCAACAGAACAGAAGATTGGCAGATAGGAATTATAACACCTCTATTTAAAAAAAGGAGATAGCAAAGACTGTAAGAACTACAGAGGGATCACACTGTTGAGCGTACCAGGAAAGTTGTATGCCAGAATACTGGAAACATGACTGAGCAACAAATTTGAACACTCTATAAAAGACACTCAATGTGGATTTAGGACAAGAAGAAGAGTACAAGATCACATCTTCACTCTAAGATAACTAAGTGAGGAAGCTAGACAATCGAGAAAACAAATTCGCGTTTGCTTCATAGACCTAGAAAAGGTCTTCGACACAATAATAAGGACCGAAGTATGGGGAAAGTTTACTAAAGAGAGGCATAGATAAGAACGGCATAGATAAGAACACCATAGATTCGATTAAAAGCCTGTATAAATCAAGCAAGAGCTACGTACGAACTAGAAATGAGTCCTCTAACTTATTCACAAATAAAATCGGCTTAAGGCGTGCTAAGTTTTCTCTTACTCTCAATAGTGCTGGATGATGTAATTGTAGAATGCAAGAATGAAACCAAGCCATACAACATTGGGTTCTGGAAGATGAATAAACTACAGGTTCCAGAACTCTGTTACGCAGACGATATGGTGGTAATGGTAGAATCTGAAAGAAATCTACAGCACAACATGCAAATATATAGCAGAAAACTGAGAAAATAGAACAAGAAGATATACTTAGAGAAGACAAAAACGATGATAATTAATGGAAATAGCCAAACACATTCCATAAAAATAGACGATACAAAACTAAATCAAGAGAAAACCCACGAATACCTAGGAGTAGTTACTAACAAGGATGGAAAACTGGACGATGAAATTATGCAAAGCAGGAAGACTGTTTAATGCAATGAGGACCAAAGTTCTGGGAAAATAGCTAGACCTACAGGAATAAAACCGAGAGGAAGACCGCGAAAAACATGGAACGAAGACGTAAAATATGCAACCGAAACACGAGAAGTGAGATGGAAGGAAGTAGGAAAGCTGATCCAAGACAGGAAAGAGTAGAAGGAAATATGGAAAAGAGCTCCAAAGCAATACATTTATTATGCTAACCCAGCATAGTCTTACACCGAAAGGTAGAACAGACATAAGATTAAGTAAGTATAGTAAATTATTTGGCATCCCATTTGAATCCGCCCGCAGTTTATATCCAATCGCCCGTTATAGGGCCCGAGTTATAGGGGTCCCTTAAGACTGCCCTAAGAATAAGATTTAAAACATCCAAAAATACTACAAGAAATACTAAGATAGTTTATGTCTATAAGATTACTTCTTATCGGTAACCCAAAGGCCATAAAAAAATATTAAAAATTATAATATTGAATTTTAAAATTTGCACTTATTATTTTCATTGAGTATATCTAAAAAATCTACAAAACATATTAATATTATGTTTTAATATTATAAGAAATTAAGATTTGTAAAAAATATGTCTACTGTTCATATAAATAATTTAGGTGAACCTTGCGATGTGCTACTTCACCTCCGATTTGGATGAAACTTTGTGTAAAGGACCGTTTTAGCATCCTAAATAAGGGAAAAATAATAACTATTGGCGGTCGGAATCGCATGACCTTGAATTGACCTTTTATTGTTTTTCCCAAATAACAAAATCCCCTAGATTGATTTTGGCGCTACTATTAAAACAAAATTACTTCCCATCACTTAAAAATTAGACAACCACAACGTAACCACAAACAGCGAAAATGTAAATAATCCGTTTGTATACAAAATCAAGGATTGTGGTTACGTTGTGGTTGTCTCATTTTTAAGTGATGGGAAGTAATTTTGGTTTTAATATTCCGACCGCCAATAGTTATTATTTTTCCCTTATTTAGGATGCTAAAACGGTCCTTTACACAAAGTTTCATCCAAATCAGAGGTGAAGTAGCACATCGCAAGGTTCACCAATTTTGGTTTTAATATTCCGACCGCCAATAGTTATTATTTTTCCCTTATTTAGGATGCTAAAACGGTCCTTTACACAAAGTTTCATCCAAATCGGAGGTGAAGTAGCACATCGCAAGGCTCACCATAATTTATATTAAAATCTCTTAAAAATATGAAATCACGAAATAGAAAAAAGTGCCATGCGAATTATTCAATCAAATTATCAATTAAAAGAAGAAAAAAATCCCTGGTCGTTACCTTCATTAAAAATTGTTTCAGGCCCACCGTGGGTACTGTCCTTGAAAACTTATATGAAGATATTCGTAGCGCGCGATTACCCGTAATTTGTATAGCCCGGGGTGTTTTTATTTTAGGGTTCAATTTTTTGTTAAGTAAGACCGTCACACCAGTCGATATTTTGTTTATGTTGACTATCATTGTGTTCAAATGAGACGGGTCCTTTTAATATGCATTCATTAGTATTTTGTATGTGATTGAGTTAACACGTGAGCAGTTAATAGTGAAATTATAGTGCTCTTTGTACAGTGGGGGCCAGCAAGAACCAGGAAAAAATGTAGGGGGAACACATCTATATGTAATATTTTTTTCTTCTGGAATTATAAGGGGGGGGGGGGGGTTTACACACATTTGGAGGGCGTATCCTCCGGCCCCGCCACTGTCTTTGTACCTTTTACGAAATTATACAGCGGTTAGTGCCAGCTTCTTTTATTGTTAGTCTGCTCTAGTAATTCATATTGTTTGGTATCTATTTTACTGCATATGGTTAATTGTGAAACACATGTTATTGAGAGTATTGAGTTGATACGGATGGTTGTATAGTGTTTGTAATGCGTGATACGCATAAATAACCGTATAAAGGATTTTGGTTAGAGGTGCGGTTCCCTAATCCATCGTGGGATTAGTCAGTTTCGTGTGAATCCCTGACTGGGCCCTGACTTTGTGGGGTACAACGTGGGATACGCTAGTTGTCGCGGGTTCAGAGAGGTTCGAGAGATTGATCTAGCTGACTGAGACCCTAGTTCGCGAATGAGATGAGTGTATGGTTTTGCTATGTGTTTGTTTTGGAATGAGAGATATCAATGGGAGGAACTATTAGGCGTTCACTGAATATGTAAATATCCACCACCGTATTCTTTTATATTACAGACAAACTGACTGTGACCCTACTTCGCGAATGAGATGAGTGTATGGTTTATATATATATATATATATATATATATATATATATATATATATATTTGTTTTGGAATGGGAGATAAAATGGGAGGAATTGTTAGACACTCACTGAATATGTAAATATGCACGATCTTTATATTAATTAGACTACGACTATCTTGACATATTATTTTTAAATTTTCCGGTATATGTATGTATGTATATATATATGTATGTATATATATATATATATATATATATATATATATATATATATATATATATATATATATATGTATGTATATATATATATATATATATATATATATATATATATATATATATATATATATATATATATATATATATATATACAGCCTTGGCAAAAAGTATTAGACCCCCCAATGAAAATTTAAATCTACTCATATTACTAGATATACATTGCGAGGAATTTAAATATTTTATTTATAAGTTATAGTATAAGGTTCAAGGAATAAAAGCAGGTTATTGTTATTAATTTATAAAATTTATTTATACAAGTATTGATCAATATTTTGCACAACCACCTTTTGCTTGAATAACACTTCTTATTCTACGGGGCATACTTTCCACTAATTTTCGGCATTCTTCTTCTGATATTTTATTCCACTCACTATATTTCCTATCAATATTTCATTCGAGGAACACTTATAACGAGCTCAATCGGCGACAAATCAGGGGACTGAGGCGGCCAGTCCAAAACTTTAATTCTATTATTTTTAAACCATTCCAGCACTCGTTTGGATTTATGGCAGGGAGTATTATCTTGTTGAAAATCATAATTTAAGCTAATTTCATCGAACAGTTTTAAATATGAAGCTTCTAATGTTTCTTCGAGCACTTCAATATAGCGTTCGCTGTTCATTCTTCCAGAGCAAACAAATATTTCACCAATTGCTGCCATACTGCCCCAAACCATTATACTACCACCTCCGAATTTAACGGTGGGTATTATGCATTCTGGATTGTAAGCTTCTCCAGGTCAGCGACGCACAAACTGAGCACCAGGATTTCCAAAAAGCTATCATATTAATAAACATACATATTATAATAACCACCGGGTTTATCGAAATAAAAATATTTGGACATGTAATTTACATGTTCTTTAATATTCACCTCTATGTTTGATTCATCTGTCCACATCACTTTGGCCCAGTCTTCACTTGTCCAATTTTTGTATTTTCTAGCCCACAATAACCGTTGTTTTCTATGTGCTGGTGTCAAATAAGGCTTATGTCTTGCTTTGCAACCCTTAAGTCCTACATCCGCAAGGCGTTGTCTCACTGTTCTAGGTGCAATTTTTAAATTATACTGCTGACTCAGCTGACTAGATATATCCTTAGATGTCAGCCTGCGGTTTTGAAGAGACATCCTTTCCAAAACTCGGTCTTGTCTTACGGTTGTAATTTTTTTCTACCGCTTCTTGGTTTGCTTTTGAAGCTTCCAGTTTCTTCGAATCGATGTAGAGTATTTCGTACAGCACATCGAGAAAAATTTAATTGATTGGCTATTCCATGTATTGAAACTCCTTGATTCTTCAAAATCACAATTCACTTAATTCACGTTTTTTTGACATTATTAACTAGTACACTAGATTATAATAATTAAAAAAATAGAAAAGCTTCACCACCACAAAGTTATCTGTTCAAACACAGGTCATATGTAAATGTTGTCATGAAGAGGAATTAGCGAGATTTTATATTCTATACCCCCACTACACATACCTCAGTTCTAGGAACATAAAAAAGGTTTTTACATGGTTATATTAATTCTAAGAACCAATAAATAATAGAACTTTTCGAAGTTATACTATAATATCTCATATATGGAAAATTTTGTAGGGGGTCTTATACTTTATGCCAAGGCTGTATATATATATATATATATATATACACTCCCGTCCATAAGTTTAATCGCACTTAAATAAATTAGATTTGTGTTGTTTCAAAACTCAAAAACGAGACGATGTAGAAAATTTTTTTCAAGATAGGGTAGTTATGTTATAAATGAAGATATATAAATAAATTTAACGACGTTTGTTTTGAAAGACAGTGAAATTTTAGATCGGTGATAGTAAAAATATAAGTAATGTAAACAATGCCCTCCAAGAGGAAAAAATGATCTTTGGTCATCTCTTAAAACTATTTGGAGTACTGTTGATGGCCAGTATTTGCAAAAGCTGTGTGATAGACTGCCTCGAATTTGCCAGGCTATCATTAAATCTAAAGGTGGTCATTTCGACGAAAGTGCGATATAATTTTAATTATTAGTTCGTGTTAATATGTAATAATAAATATGTTTTTTTTTTATGGAAATTAAATTAGGTATGTTAAAATTATATATTCCTTTTATTGTTACCTAAAAAAATCTTAGAAAACTGCCATTTCACTATAAAAACCACTATTACGCAAGGTGCGATTAAACTTATGGACGATAGTATATATATATATATATATATATATATATATATATATATATATATATATATATATATATATATATATATATATATATATATATATATATATATATATATATATATATATATATATATATATATATATATATATATATATATATATATATATATATATATATATATATATATATATATATATATATATATATATATATATATATATATATATATATATATATATATATATATATATATATATATATATATATATATATATATATATATATATATATATATATATATATATATATATATATATATATATATATATATATATATATATATATATATATATATATATATATATATATATATATATATATATATATATATATATATATATATATATATATATATATATATATATATATATATATATATATATATATATATATATATATATATATATATATATATATATATATATATATATATATATATATATATATATATATATATATATATATATATATATATATATATATATATATATATATATATATATATATATATATATATATATATATATATATATATATATATATATATATATATATATATATATATATATATATATATATATATATATATATATATATATATATATATATATATATATATATATATATATATATATATATATATATATATATATATATATATATATATATATATATATATATATATATATATATATATATATATATATATATATATATATATATATATATATATATATATATATATATATATATATATATATATATATATATATATATATATATATATATATATATATATATATATATATATATATATATATATATATATATATATATATATATATATATATATATATATATATATATATATATATATATATATATATATATATATATATATATATATATATATATATATATATATATATATATATATATATATATATATATATATATATATATATATATATATATATATATATATATATATATATATATATATATATATATATATACATATATATTGAGTTATAGTTATGGGAAATAAAACTCCATAAACTATTTTATGACTCTTTAATTTTTAGAATAGATATATTTCGCAAGAAATTCTTTGCTTCCTCAGGATTCATACTACGAAACAATTAGCATTTAGTGTATTTAAATTCACATAAGAATGTTTTACTATCAATTGTGAGTTCATTTTGTAAAATTGAGCAAAATTTGTTAAATTTGTTATTAAATATTAAAACCATTTCTTTTTAATTTTAGTAAGTTAAGTTAATTATTAATCATAATAGTCGTATAGTTTTTAAAATTATTTAAATTTGGAGTTACACTTTTAGATAGTTATTTGTTAAAGAGGTTTTGTTTAACATTGTTAGATTAGAAGAACAAAAACTTAAAAAATCGAAATAAGCAACACGTGTTTTGTTGAAGTTTGGTTAGTGTGTGCTTAGGTTTTGGTTTGGTTTTGTGTATCTGTTTTTGAGTTTAGGGTTTTATTTCTGGGTTGGTTTTTATATGGAACATTTCGTAAAAAAAGTCTTTTCTCATAATTGGTTTCTTGTTCTAAAATGGTAGTGTTAGGGTAGTCTACTAGGTGATTTGTCTTTTTTACATTTTTTTATTTGTGACTTTTCATTACTTCGATTTTTTAACCTTACACAATACAGAAGTGATGAAAAGTCACAATTAAAAAAATGTGCTTTGGCAGATCATGTTAAAAAGTCAAATCACCTAGTAGACTACCCTATCTACGATCATAATAAACAATGCGGATATATATTAACCGTTTGAGTGCCAAGCGGCGCGATCGCGCTTTTTCTGTCCTGTCCTCAAAACTGCAGCGCAGCTATTCGGCACGGGATATAACAAGCGCTATCGCGCCGCTTGGCAAGTTTCGATCGGAAAATGAGAAAGGCCCGTGGCACTCAAACGGTTAAGATTGAGTATGCGATTAATATATGGGTTTGCTGCTGTTATTTGGTAAGATGCAGTAACATATAAAATTAATATGATCTTTGATTCTAGTTCATTATGATCTAAGCTGGTTAGCTCAGCGCATTCTATCTTCGGTAAGGTCAAGTCACTCAGTCAGAGAACATACAGAACAAGATATACTAACAGCTGACCAAGACCTGACAGAAACACAAGTGCACTTTAACCAACAACCACATCAACATATCGGAGTTTTGAAAGGAGAGGGATTTATTTGGAGTCTACATATTTAACGAGGTTTACTGCTCGCCCATTGATGTTACGAGTGAATTAATATGATTTTATAAAAATATGTATTAATCATATATCGTTTCTAAACTTTCCAACGGTAGTATAAATTAATTTAATAGGTGAAAATTAGTTCCTTTTCTTTCTTTTCTTTTTATAAGGATGATTTCAAACAGCGGACTAACTACTAGGGTTATATGCCGTTATGTATCCTAATGGGAAATTGAGAACAATTACAAGCATCCATGTCTTTAACGAAACTGGGATTCGAGTCGTCTGGTTGGCGCAAGAACTGTTATTCGCTAGGCTAACGTGCTACACACTGCACCACGGTGGTCGGCGAAAGTTAGTATTAAAACCAAACTACATATAAAAAAGCTTAGGTACAACGCATCTTTGCGTCCAGCTCGCCTTATGAGTAATATATGCGATGCGAGCAGCGGTTTTTAATTATTATGGTCTTTTGGTTAACAGTTTAAAATAATTTTATAGATATAAAAAGTCTTGCAATTTTTTGTAGATTTCTTAGATTAAAAAATATTTGGTGCATTTTTTTACATTAAAAATTATAAAATTTAATATTTTTACGGCTTTTGGGTTAACAATATGAAAAAACTTTGTGGACATAAAATATCTTAGAATTTTTAGATGTTTTAATTATTTTTATAAGGGCAATATTAAGGGAAGTTCCAAATTTTGGGACCCTATAACTATATACGGGTATAATTATTTATGGTCTTTGGATTAACAATATGAAGAAATCTTGTAGATATAAAATCTTAACATTTTTAGGAGTTTAATTATTTTTCTAAATTTTGGGACCCTATAACTTCGGAAGTATATAGATGATTGGATTTAAACTGCGAGCGGATTCAAATAGAATGCCAAATAATATGTGTAACGAATTTGGTGTGAATCGCTCCGGTACCTTCAGAGGAATAGAGGACACAAAACACAAAAAACTAACATCCAAGTATATAAGTTATATATATGTTTGGATTCAGGGCGCTGAAACAAACACTTTTTGTTGAGGAAAATTTTTGATTCGAGAATGCAACAGACATACGATCGAATGCTTTAGCTTCTTCGGTACTTCGGCGAACTAAAAATAATCATTTAAAATACTCTCCCATCACTAACTAAATATATGTAATGGCATAATTCTAAGCTTTTTTATCTGTAACCTTTTTCTTATATCTAAAAATTAATGGAATACCTACAGCAAACTTTTTATGAAGCTCCAGATTTGCAACAGGTGCGAATGATCGTTGTTGAACATGTGATGTAATAACAGGGCTTATTCTCTTAGTAGTATAATTATATGGTATTGGACTAAAAGGTCTCTTATAGATAACATCATCAGTATATACATCCTCATAATCAGACACTTCTTTCATCATATTCGACCGGCCATAGATATCTGGCGTCCTGCGTTCATCATTGTGCTTATGAAACATGTTATTGAATTCTTGTGGATAATGACAGTCTTGGATACACGTTGGCATTTGTGACGATTGCATATAATGCCCAAAAATCATATCACTGTGTTCGACTATTTGTTGTTGCATGTGCATATGGTTTTCAGGATATTTTTGATAATATTGTCGTGCTGGAACACATGGTGGGTCATATCCATATTTTACATCATTATATTTATTATTGGTGAATTCTGGGATGACTGTTGCGTAACCAGTTTCAAGGGATCGTCGTGGCTTTGGCGGTGCATTTGCATAGAGTGGTTGAACACATTTACAAAACTCCGATGGATAACTTTGATTACTTAAATTCTCCGAAGTACTATGGTCAGAGTACAGGTGTACAGGTACATTATACGTATATGATTGACAGTGCGGGTGGTAATCTAATTCACTGTTTTCTAAACTGGCGTTATTTACTGAGGAGGCACTAGGTCCAGACTGTCGATCGGATTCGCTAAAAGAGACACAAGTCGTTATTTGATTGGTTTTAAATATATTTTAATTTATTTCTAGAGTGGTGCCGCGCTATAATGGACACCGTTTCGAGTAAACTAAGCAGAGTGAACACGTAATATTGTACATTGAATCGTCATATAACCAACAGCGGTAATTCCGATATAGTGAACTGCGTAACGAGTGCCTGGGTGATCTTATTAATATAGATAATTCTCTAAATACACATGTGTTTCACGATATAGTTCTTGTGATTCACAAATTTGTGCAAGAGAGGTAGAAAACACAAATGAAATAGAATAAGCCAGTTTGCTTGTGTTAAAAATGGTAACTAATATAAACAAAAAGCAGCACCTACAAAAAATAACTTCATTCTTCAAGTCAGCACAATGAAAAGTTTTAGTTATCATTTGTAATTTTGAATTGTATTGACATTATTTGAATTATATTACTTTGAAATAAATAGTCATTATCATAATATGTCATTCTAATATAAATCTTTCCTAATCTCAATAAATGTATTGCTCCGGAGTAGTGAAGATGCCTAACCAAAATTAATTCACTAAATTGCGGCTCCACTGTAATTACGAATGGTTTAAATAACTGAAACTACAATCTAAAACATTGACAACAGTGTACAGAATTAATTTTATATACGTCGTTATAATTTTAATAATTACATTTAAAATTTCACAGAATGTAGATATAGTAAACTTCTAGACATTAGCTCCACTGAAGAATTTGAGTGGATTTATATTCAAGCTTGTTTTCACCATGCTTATTTCGGAGAATTGAAAACAAGATTTTCTAGGATAAACAGGTTGTTTAAATTTAAAAGATACAGGAAGTTGACATGAATTCACTTTAAATTTATAAAACTTCATGTATTTGATCAATTTTAAACCGCTTGATCTATCCATTTATACACTTGAGTTGGGCGCTTGAAGCCGCTCCATATTTCGAGATATAATGTATATATCGGGGATTAAAACGGGACTTCAAACAACGAGATTGACTAAGTAATTTATGTCCTAAAAGCATACTCCAGATAGAAAAATATAACTGATCACATAAAAATCCTAATAATGGCTATAGCCGGATATAATGGTAAAAATGCCCAAAGCCGATTACATATAAAATATGAAACGCTTTTCCTCAAATTTGTGGGTCCCTAACCTCACTTTTACCATTGTTAAAAATAAAACTTGAATTTACTGTTTTTAATATTTTAGCATATTTATATCCGTCGTAAAATTTTGATAAAATCTGAAGCGTATAAAATAATGTTATATAATATTCAAATTCTTGTAAATTGTTTTTGGCAGGAGATTCAAACTTATAACAATAAAAACGATTATTTTTTACCTGTGCGTCACAGAGAGAAACTAATCAATAAAATTATGAAAGTATCCTCTGACATGCTCTAAAACCCAGATTTTTCAGATTGTCCATAATATGGCCGCCATATTGAAAAAAAAAATTAATTAACGTCATTACTTTTACTAAATTTTGGCATTTTATATAAACATTTTTCGACGAGCAAGTGATTTTTAAATATTATAAACCATTTTGGCGCCAATGTTTTTATTATTATTATTATTTTTTTATATTATAACAATATTATATAATCATATTTTTCAATATTATCAGTATAAATAAAAAAATTGAACTTGGCACCAAAATTTACAGTTTACTATCAATCAATTTCTCGCCGAAAACTTTAATTTATTGTCACAAAATATATATATATATATATATATATATATATATATATATATATATATATATATATATATATTAAAAAACATATATAAAACAGACTGAACTGCACGTCATTTATCGAACGCTCGCTGTTAAGTACAGGCTGTCGCGAGCCATAATTGGTCAGATTTAAATTAAAGGAAAAGATGCAGTGACGGACAGAGTAGGTCTAGTCTAGGTCATCACTTAAAAATGAGACAACCACAACGTAACCACAATCCTTGATTTTGTATACAAACGGATTATTTACATTTTCGCTGTTTGTGGTTACGTTGTGGTTGTCTCATTTTTAAGTGATGGGAAGTAATTTTGTTTTAATAGTAGCGCCAAAATCAATCTAGGGGATTTTGTTATTTGGGAAAAACAATAAAAGGTCAATTCAAGGTCATGCGATTCCGACCGCCAATAGTTATTATTTTTCCCTTATTAAGGATGCTAAAACGGTCCTTTACACAAAGTTTCATCCAAATCGGAGGTGAAGTAGCACATCGCAAGGTTCACCATATTTTTTTGTCGAAGTGTTGTAGTGAAAGATTTACTTTAAATTATAGCTTTTAAAAATAATGTATATATGTGTTTGTTGCCATGTGCTGTATATAATACGAATTTCGCGCGTAAGACCTGTGCATAACAGTCTGCAAACAGCTCAGAGCCTAGGCTGATTATGCAGCACAAACTGCATTGCACGTCATTTACCGAAACGCTCGCTGTTAAACACAGGCTGCAGAAAAGTGAATAAACGAACGCTTGCTGTGCAAGTTATTCAAAATTTGCTGCACAGTCTGATTAACCGAACGCACCTTATTATGCACAGGATTCTACGAGCGAAATTCGTATTATTAACCCGCAAAACATAACATATTGCGTCAGACAATTGTAATAATCATATGGAAGAGATGATGCAGCACATGGCAACACTCACATATATGCATAATTTTATTTTTTAAATCTATAATTTAAAGCAAATTTTTCACTTCTATACTTCGACAAAAAATACGGTTAGGTTTTAAGAGACATTTTCATTGATAAAAGACACAATCTACACAGACCGTTCCTTATTTACAACATTGCACATGCACAGCACAGTACCAGCACAGTACTTGCACTGCACAGAATAACCGAACGCACCTATATGCATAATATTATTTTTTAAATCTATAATTCGTTCGATAATTATATCTGGAATAGTGCAGTTGTGAGTGCAGTTATAGTCACGTGACTATCGTGTAACTCGAGTTGCGACAAGTGTTGAAATATGTCAGTGAAACCGGGTTAACTGTAACATAACAATTTTTATTTATGTAAAGAAAATGTATTTCTTTAATTTGAATTTGACCGCGCTTTGCGGGTAAAGTAGTGACCGTCTTACATGGAAGTAAAAAGTTTAGGTTAGTAAAAACAAGTGTTGATAAGAAAAAAAAAAGAATCAAAGTATATATATAGTAAGTTAGATGTTTCTAACGTAGTGTAACTGAAAAATGAACAATCAAGTAATTGCTCCGATTACATTTGGCCGTGATTAAATTTTGTCTAATACGTTGCACAAGTTATGTAGACCCAACTATATTTATAATCTGTATTTACGCTTTATCTATGCTGACGCTTTATATTTAAGACAAACAATAATATGAATCTGTTTATGAAAGTAGAGACGTGACAAAGTCAGTCTAATTTCTGTAAGCAATTTGTAAACTTCGATTATAAAATAATATATGTTTTTAAAAATAGAAATCTCTATTGAAATTTCATATTTCACACGATACGCATTTATACGGCGTATACATGACTCCGGTAGAATATTAGTTATTATTACAAATATATATGTTTAACTAATCTGTTAAAAAATGATCTGAAACGGTCCAAGTTATGGCAGCTATTCAAGCTCTAGAAAAATTTCCCGCCTATTATTAGGTGCACCAGAAGCCATAACCATATTAGAAACTGCATGTATGTAGTGCATGCCCAAAGTACGGAAAGTGGGCACAATTATGAATTACCGAACGCACCTTATATAACATTATTGCAAACACTTCAGAATTAAAAATAAAAAAAATTATCACGGATATGAATATGTTAAAAAAATTAGAAACTGTAAAATGTTTTTTTTTTAAACTATGGTAAAAGTGAGGGACTCCAAAATTTAGGAGAAATGTTTCATAGCAATACCTTTCATATGATATTTCTCTAAGTAATCAGTTTGAGGGCATTTTTTAACATTATATCCGGCTGTAGCCTTTTGAAGTGGATGGATTTGCTAAATGTACAATCAACCTAAAGTAAAATTGTACAATGTGCCTAATTTAAACACTCATGCAGTAATAATTTACTCACATTTATAAGTAAAGTTAACTTTTGAACTGTCTCAGAACAGACATAAATAACATTAATAAACTAAACAGTATTCATGGTTAGTTAAAGGATTTCATACGGAACTTAACATATTTAAGGTTTAGATTGACAAAGTGCGCAGACAGTGAGACAAAAATTGAAGTTTCTCGAAGAGACCTCGAAAGTATTGAAAGTGGGAATATTTGAAATGGAAATTCTCAATTTTAGAATTTAAGAGGTCGTCAAGTGACTGCAAACATTGTATTCTTACTAAGTTTAAGAGAATTAACACCGGTTTCCAATTGACGCAGACGCAGAGCTAGAAAAGTAACGCAGAAACGTAAAAATATATAATTTGGTTTCCCATAGACGCAGGAATTGATTCATATTTTATATAATCTATGTCATCCTTAATATATCTGAATTTGGTATTGTTGATAAGGTTTTTGCCATGTTAACAATTTTTCTTCCAATAACTGCAAAACTATTACAAAATAACAAAGTTGTGTGATTTTTTTATTTTGTCTGGATGAGAATTTTCGTATAACCCCTGATCACATAGAAAAATATTGGTAAACATTTTATGACACTAAAAATCTTCAAGCACTAGGGACCAATACTTTTGCAGGTTAATTTTGTCTTTAAGATGGCGTCGGCGAGAAACACATTGCGTGCCGCAGTCGTTTCTTATATTATCGACAGTGTGAATTACACATAATATTTGAACACATGGTTTCTTCAAACTAGTTCAGTTTTCTTATACAAATAACTATAAGCATTCACACGGTTCATTTTAAGGATTCTTTAGTGTGTGTATTTTGTTGAACAAAGGAAAAATGCCTAATCAATGTGCGTATATGCAGTGTAATCGAAAAAAGAAAGATTTTCCAGACATTAAATTTCATCGATTTCCCGTCAGCGATCCTGATAGAACTAATAAATGGATAATTTACTTAGGCGAGATACAATGACAATATTCGAAAAGCTTTTTCACAAAGAATTACAAATTAGTGATGGATAAAGCCAATACCAGAATTTTTTTTCTGATACGACCGGGCTGATCGAAATTTATGCAATTTGTATGTATCTGTAGCATTCTAGGATCAAAAAATGTCCTTAAAAGCAAGCATCAGTGCTTCCGGCAACCGATAGTAATTGTTAGAGTACAAATTTTATTGTTGCAATCATCCAACAATCAATAAATTAATATCTTAAATATCAAATTATTAATAATTTTTTTCACAAACTGTAAAAACGTTATAAATATAAAATTTCTTATAATTTTTTGAAGATTTTTTGATATAAAAAAAAAAAAAATTGACAAGTAGCACGGGGAAGTTCGCTGCTCACAACGCATATATTACCTATAAAGCGAGGAATGTATGTAAAATTCTTAAATATTTTTTGTTTAGCAAGTTTCTTCAAATTATGAGCCCGAAAGTTATTAAAAAAAAAATTAAATTAAAAATATTCATTAATTACTTTCTTATACACAGTAATAAGTAAATCTAGTAATCATAATATAGGCACATGAATTTTTAAACTGGTATGCTGAACTCGCCAGTTAAATTTCAAGGGTTTAGACCAAACAATAACATCGATAAGAAATTAACTTGTGGTGGTTGGTTTGAATATATACGAACGGGACTACAAAGAACATTCACCTTATAAATATATATTCAAATATAATTTTTAATACATACTGTTTTTCAAAATATATTTTAATATTAATCTGCAAAAACCATTACAAACACGTTATCAGTCGATCTATTTGAATTAATCGGTGCTAAATGACATATACATTATTTATATTTTATTATTTTCTGGCATAGCTCATGTTTTCTTAAAATCATATATCTCACAAATGCATAACTACGGTAACATAAATAAGATATTTAAGATTTTCCGTAGATATATAAATACATAAATATATATTGTGTACTTAATACTTAAGTACATTTTATAAGTACTTTAAGTATTACTGGAATTTGTACTTAATGTACCTTTTTAAGAAGTACTTATTACTAAAGTACTTTTCCCAGCTCTGACTGCTAGTAGGAAAGTTAATTTGGAGCACTTGGAAATATTTTGCTGTCTACGTGGAATATTAAATGTACTTGATGTAGTGCTAAATAAACTTGAGCCAACTGCAGACGATGCTACTGCCAATGAAAAAGCAAAATACAAAAAAGATGTGCATGTTTTTCTTAAGGGGTAATGCCTACCTGCAAGGCCGAAAAAAAGCGAAAATTCTCGAAAACGAAACAAGATATGTAAAATCCAATTACACCAGTTTATTCGGCATACATTTGTCTTCAATTTAGAAAAAGGTCATTTACGGTGACGGCTCCTGGGGGCGCAGAAATCATCAGAAATCAAAAATTCCAATTGCGTTGCATTAAGAATAAGTAAATGTTGTCGTTGATCGTTCGGTATTGAGAATTTTTTTTTGACAAAATGGCGGCCTCCTGAGCAAAAAAGTGCTTTTTCGGGTCTAAAAAGCTGTCTTTGATCGGCTGTAAAAGTCGAAAATAAATAATAGGCGAAATCCGAACGATCAACGACTAGAAAAAATAGTTTAGAATACGAGACAAAAAGCCCCGGTCATATTGAATGAATACACGTTAAGTTATCGCAGTCACCAACTTTGAAAATGTGGTTTCGAGATAATCGCGTTTAAAGATTTGAGATGTGTTCACGTTTAATCTCGCATAACTTCGGCAATTTGTATCCAATCAACATGAAACATTTTGGGAAATAATCTTATATGTACACACTTTCGAATTCCGCGATTAAAAAAATCGATTATTTGAACCTATGTAGGTAGGCATCACCCCGTAAGTCTGATAGCAATGCATTTATAGTTTAAACAACAAATATGATTCATTACAAAAAGTTATACGTCGTACAACAGCTCGAGAACTCTGGGAAGAGCTTCATAAATGATTTGATGGCGTATGACCTATGTCTACAGTATTTTTTTGATTATAAAAGAAAATCTGGGAATGATATAGCTAATCACAGGGACTTGATCCGAACCGAAACAGAAAACTGATTCGGAACTCAATAATTGATTATACCGGAACAGATATTGTATTCAAGGTCAAAAACCGATACCGAACCAGACCGTTATTTATGTTTCAAAAATTACCGGAACTGGACCCCGTTTGTTTTATATTGGTTCTTTATGGTTCTTTAGTTTACAATTTTGAGCATTTCTGCATTTGTCAGATGTAGTTCCCCAAGGTTGTTTCTGGTGTCGACGTTAAAACTACTCCGCACTATGCATTTGAAATAAATTTCTATTATTTTTTCGCGTAATTTCGCAGAAGTATGAATTTTGGCTGTGCAGGCCTCCAACTCGAGATTATGGGGAGAATACACGTTTAAAATGTAAATAATTCTGACTATTTTTCAATGACGTCTGCATATGCGTCTGTTTAGCTGTGTGTGAACGCTCTAGCACCATACCCAATCAACATTATTAATTAAGAATTTTAAATTAAAGAGATTTTTTTTTTCTGAAACAAAATATTTTTCTATATATTTTATATTTGTTTCGAAAATAAAGAAAATAGTTAAAGCATTCGGTCGTGTGTCTGTAACATATTCGGACAACAAATCTTAACAAAACATACATGGAAATCTGGTTCAAATCGCTCTGGAAAATATCGGAGCGATTTGAACCAGATTTGCTACACATATTTTCTGGTATCCCATTTGAATCCGCTCGCAATTTATATCCGATTGCCTATATACTTCTGAAGCTAAAGAATCCCAAAATTCGGAACCCCCCTTAATACTGCGCTTAGAAAAAAAATTAAAATATCCAAAATTTCTACATATTGCTAATCCAAAATCTATAAAATAATAATTATTAATTTTATAATAAGCATTAATTTTTTGGAGTATATCAAAAAATCTTCAAAAAATTGTAAGACTTTATATTTATAATAATGTTTCAAATTGCGAACCCAACGGCCATTATAATTTAAAACAATTATTTTTAAATTGAAGTTATTATATGCATACGCATATGCGGAGTGGGAGAGTCCGTAGCTCGCATCGCATTTATTTCTTATAAGGTGAGTTGAAGACAGGTGCTTGTACCTATACTTGTTGATTTTCTTTTGAAAAAAGGACGTTCATTATTATACTAGAGCGTAACAGTAAAAATGAAATTTGTAAACATTTTATTGGCGGGTTAAAATATTTTATATTTTAAAATGATCAATTTTAATGTCTTGAGCAATTGTATTTTAACATATGGACATTTCTCACTTTAAAAAAATACTGTGACTGCAAAATTTAAAATCTACTTTGATAAATTGACAAAAATGAATCAAATGTCAAAATGCAATGTCAAAGTAAATAATATTATAATTGTGAAAATTCTATTCAAATATTAATATGTATGTTATATTATATTGATATTGTATGCAAATGACAAATATAATAACAAATCTATCATGTGCTGATTTTATAAAATTCACACGACTTACGGAAAATTAACGAAAATATAAAACCGTGCTAACAAGGAATAACTGTGTAAGGGAAATGCCTTATTTATATAGTGTAACCATGATTAGCTCTTCATTTACAAAAAAAAAAAAAACAAGAAAATTCGCCACCCGTCTACTTGTTCAATTAGACAGATAGATCGGTGTGGAGTAAACTACATTCTGTATATGATATGGGCATATGGTGCCCACGAGTTAATCTAGTGAATAAATAATTATTGAAAATGTAATTTTTCTTAAATATATATTTTTATACATATTCAAAATAGTTGTATATAAAATCTTGTATGCAACCATAAGTTGCGAAATCAGTATTTTAAGCTCTAGATGCATTTTCTCACTCGACTTCGCCGCGTCGGATAATTTTCATGTCGCGTGCCTAAAAGACATCCATTTTGCAACAAGTTGCATAAATAGCTATTATGTTTACTCATTACGGTTTTTCAGTATTTCATAAATAGTACATATAGAAAAATATGCGATGCAGCGTATATTGTTAGATGTTAATGTCTAAAAATGACAGGACTATCAATAATTTAACAAATCAACTTTGTGCCTTTGAAAAAGTTTTAGCAAATAAAGGAACAGGAAATTTAGGAAATAAAGAACAAAGTGTGTACCTCAACACACTTGTTGCTTCAGATTCTTCGAAACATAAGTCAAATTACTCGAAGACGGGAAATTAAAAGAGGACTATAATTTGTAAAACTATTGCAAAAAATCCAGTCATCGTAATCAATTTTATTTTTAAAATGGATAGTTGATGGAAGAACCACCAAAATCAGATAACAAAGCAGAAGTTACTGTTTCTTCAAAAACTTAATACAACGAATATGTCTCTTCTTGCTATAAATTCAACTTCGATGACAGTGACAATAATAATTGTTATGTGGATAATGGAGCTACTAATAATGTTACTAATAGTAAAGCTTATTTCAAGACTTTCGAGCAATTTCGACACCACATACAGTTACGACTGCTAATGGAGACACCATTAAGGCTATTGGTAAAGGTACATTAGATATTAAAGCAGCAGTACATGGACGTTGGCGTTAAATTAGTTTTTCTGATGTATGGATATACCTAATTAAAAAAAACAACATATATATATATATATATATTGTTCACTCAGCTCAAGACAAAAATTTAGACAGTATATTTAGTTCAAAAATGTAAAGGCTCAAGCCGAATAAGATGGTCAAAATTCCCATTACTCGAATTTGAATTAAATTTGGTACATTATTTTGTCAATAAAAAATAATTAATTGAAAAAAGTACTTTTATACGTTTAACACTATTGGCTCACATTAAATTACTGATAAAAAACGAAACCTATAGAATGGGTACAAATAATGCTTTTAAATACATAAAAAAGGTCCAAAATTCGGTTTTTTACGTTTTTGGACACGACCCCGTGTTTGGATCGTTTTGGAAATGTACATGTAGGTAGATTATATAGTAATACAACTATGAATATTGCATAGACATTGGTCGCAAAGCTACAGCAGTTAAAAAAATTAATCTCTCAAATTTTGAAATTGGCGTCTAAATTAAAATGAAAAAAAAAAAACGTGTAAATGCATCTCTATAACTTCTACCACCATGCTAAATTTTAAGATAATCAATGAAAACTCACTGAGAAAAAAAAAACTGTTTTTGAAGTTATAGATGATAGGAGGCATCTCAGGACTTGAAATTTTGGGAAATTAAGTTTCATTTTAATCACAAAATAGTTTATAGTGACAATTTTTTTATTCAAATTCGAGTAAAGGGGATTTTGACCATCTTATTCGGCTAGAGCCTTTGCAATCTAATAGTTGACTAGGATGTAAAACTGGTAGCATAGTTAAAAGTATAATCAAGCGAGTAACACGTGTTTTCTGATACGAGTGAAAAACAATGATAAAACACTAGTTTGTCGCCATCAAATGCTAAAAACAACACTACAAGGTAGGGCTCAAATTATACCCAATACCCAAAATCCCCGTCCTAATTCTACAACCCTATTCTGTTAAAATTAACAAAAACCTAAAAAATTAAATCAAAATCATACATATAACGACACCTATTAAACAAAAGAATAACCGCTTCCCAAAACAATGCAACATAACTAGTGGACACCTCTGACTACAGGAGCGAACCACCTAAACATGAACCGACTAAATCCGACAACGCCAGCCGCTATTAGTGAGATGAACAACAAACAAAATAATACACAAACATACGCAAAGGCAGCACAGACAAGCATACACAAATTCTCAAAAAAAGAACAAGCCATTGTACTAACATCTATAGACGGAATCAAAATCCGTGAATACATTTTGTCTATAGGTAACATAATAGGACCAAAAGGAATAATATTCGCGTCAAGAATTTCAAATAACAGGGTCTGTATATATCTAAAAAACGAAAAACTGGCGGAAGATATTACAAAAAAGTATAAAAAGATACAGGAACAAAATCAAGAAGTCGAATTGCGCAGACTCATAACACCTGCGAAAAGGATAATTTTATTATCAAATAAGTCCATCAATTCCCCGCAGCACAATCGAAGGAAAATTAATAGAATTAGGAATAAAATCAGTGTCAGCCCTAAGCTTTCTACGAGTAGGCATGCAGAAGACAGAATGCTTCCACATCCTAAGCTTTCGCAGGCAAATATATATTTATATATATATATATATATATATATATATATATATATATATATATATATATATATATATATATATATATATATATATATATATATGAGGGCTGTCCGACAAGTGCTTAGCCTCACCGGCCTATGGCGCCACTGTCGCAAGAGACATAACCTATTGTGTAGTACATTATCTTAGACGGCTACTGTTAAAATTTCAGCCGAATCGGACTCGTAGTATTGTTTTGACCGCGTGTGAAAGCGGGAGTATCCGCAGATTTTAGAAAAATGGAAAAAAAGCAATATCGGTCGGTGATTCGATTCTTGTTTTTGGAAAGGAAATACTTTGGTTCCTGGAAACAAATAACATATTAAACCACGTCCAAAGCGGACAAGGAAAATGGACGATCAACCATGGACCAGATCTTAGCCTTAGAAAAAGAAATTCAACAAGCTTACCGCAATAAACTTATTGTAAATGCGGAATTGGTACCACACTAACCGTGGTTGTGGTTCCTCGTTCCGAATTACTACAAAAGTAACCTTTTCAGGAATCTGGTTACAATACGGAACGCGGTTCCTGAAAATAATGGTCAAATTTTGTTACCACACTAACCACCAGATTTTCGTGGTTCGCGTGGTTACTTTTTCCCCTTTCCCTGCATTTTAAGAAGAAGCTCTGTTCTATTTCAAACATAACCTCGACATTTAAATATCTTATGAAAAGCGCGGCTTCTGAATATCATGAATACAAACGTTGATGTATGTAATTATCTAGTTTATTTTATTAGAAATTACCAACAATTATGTTAATAGTTATCAGTCATTTTAAAAAAAAAATTTTTAGCTGCCCGTGGAATATTTTAAAAGCGAATATGATGCTGAGGATGAAACTCATTCCAGAAGAGATAAAAGAGTAGGCACTGGCAATGTTAAATGGCTAAATAACGATATAATATTTTGAGCATTTGTATCACTTAAAATAAATTCATAAAACCAATTCCAGACATCCAAATTTATTCAAACATATTTCTTCAAACTATAATTTTAGCGACAAGTGACAGTGCAGTTTTCTGTATTTCACGCTTTAGTACCATTTATCACCACAAGTCCGTTCTGAATTATTATTTATTTTCAGCAACCACGAGATAACCACAACCGAACCAGCACCACAACCACGGTTAGTGTGGTACCAATTCGGAATATACTATTAATAGCTATATGCCTGGATATAGAAAAAGCATACGATACTACATGGCGCCATAACATACTAAAATCACTACGAACACATAACCTAAATGGAAACAAACTACACTTCATCAAAAATATCTTGAACGATAGAATATTCAGAGTAAAAGCAAATGGACACCTATCAATTACAAAAATTCAATAAAATGGTGTACCCCAAGGAGAAATAGTAAGCGTAACACAATTCTTAATAGCAATAAACAACATTACAGACCACATTGCACTATTCGCAGACGTCTTAGTATTTACCAAAAAAAGAAAAACATAAATACCATCAAAAATAACCTATAACACTCAATTGAAACCCTTCAAAACTGGGCTTCAAACACTGGATTCACCTTTTCTACACAAAGAACACAAGCCATTCACCTTTGTAAACTTCGAATACTTCATCATAACCCTGAAATTAAAATAAACAACACGACAACTGGGAGTGGTAAAGGACACGGTGCCCTCCTGGCCCATCCTGGAAGAACGCAAAGACCAAGTAACAATATCAAGACTCAGAATAGGACATACACTGATCACCCACAAACACATATTAGACAAAAAACCCCCGAGTATATGCAACACTTGCAATACAACACTTACAGTCGAACACATAATAATTGACTGTATAAAATATAACGCACAGACAAAAACACAACATACCAAATACACTTATAGAAGCGCTAAACAACACAACAGACAATATTAAAAAAATAACTAACTTCATAGCATATACCAACCTCACCAAACTAATTTAAATCAAAAACCAATAAATTGAAACCAAATCAAATGTAACATATATAAATATACTGTACCAGGGCACTAGCCGAAGAGCCCATTAATTTCAATTAAAAAAAGAAAAAAAACTGGTAGGCAAACGAAAACGTTTTGGAGGCCTGCAATGAGATGTATCAATCCTCAATATCCTGCTGAAATAAATGTAGTCCAAAAAGAAAACTTACTACAATTGTTTCCCGAAATATTCAAATATCAAAACAAGACGCTGGTCTGCAAACATTTAGGGATCAACGTTGATTAGTACACCGAAATGTGTGAAAACTGTATATATGGTAAGGCTCATCATTCCCTTTTGATGCAAGAAAAAGAGCAACAAACCGGATGAGTTAATATTCATACAGATGTATGTGGTCCATTTTTAGATCGATGTCGGGCAACCGATACTTTATGTTATTTAGAAAAAGACACCAGGTTTCGATACAATTATGTTATGTTATTAAGAAAAAATAAAATATTTCTGATAAACTAAAACTGCGCATTCTTCGATATTTAAGAGGCACAGCAGATCAAGGTATTACTTACAAAAATAAAAAGAAAGGTATTATAGAGTTATAGCGACGCAGATCACGGTGGCAATATACAAACAGGACAATCCATTTCATGTGTACAATGCATCTATGCAGGTGGTCCTATCTCTTGGATCAGTCAAAGACAAGTCTCAACAGACAACAGCAATATCTACAACAGAGGCTGAAATTGTTGCAGCTAGTGAAACAGCTAGAGATATTGAAAACTAGAGTTTGATATGCCAAATTAACAACGAAGTGACTACAGGGCTAGCTCGGAATCCGCAATTTTTTTGAGCTCTCCTTCATACATTAGATTATATTTTAAACATCCAATAATTGTACAAAGAAAACTCTAAGGCCGTGGTAACACTACCAACAGCGCGATTGTATCCGAGCGTGCAATACCGAGTAAAATCAAGTAAAACGATGTACACCGGTCACACTGTACTGCATGAAGTGCTGTCAAGTAGTGTCAATCCAGTGAACTATGTTTATTGTTCATTGTGTCAACCATAATAAATATCATAATTATCTTTGCTAGATCTCTCTAATTGAATTAAAAATTCAATTTCATTCACCGTCCAAATTTCATTCTTTCAAAAGTTTTAATGTAAAATTTACTGTCATTTATAAATTCAAAATAATGTAAATGTCGCTACAAAATATAATCGTGTGTCCTTGAAAATTTCCAACATGTTTGAATTTCAATCTGTATGATAGTACTCGGTCGCGCATGATTGAAGACGATTGATCAGTCAGTACATCAATCACATTTTAGTGTGACCATATGTATACTTTCCTATATGTTGGTATTTTGTATGAACGTGCTCGATCGATAGCACTTGATCAGTGTGACCACAGCCTAAGATATTAAAAATAATAATCAAGCATTTTAATATATATTTTTTAATATAACAAAAATATCTACGAACAATTATTAGGCTTTTTAAATATACAATTTTTCTTTATTGTGAACTCAAAGGCCATAGTAACGCCAACGGCCAGTGCAGTGCTCAGATCGCATTTACTATTGTTATACGGTGAACTAAAGACATTGGTGCCTTATCAATAATTATTTTTAATGACCTAACTGAACCCGTAGACACCATGTGCCCATATCATATAGATAATACAGACCTTTCCTTACTGATATAATAATAATAATGTGTACATTGTAATAATGTAAATATGCCAATCCATCTGTCAATGTATGTAGCTTTCTATTCGGAACGATATTTAAATCTTACAAACTAACATACACAAAACCTAAAATAAATGCATACATTGAAAGCAAACGTCAAATAATCGTTTAAATTGCCTATGAAATTTCTGATAATTATATATCGATTATCGATATTAAAAAATTATCGATATATCGTCAACATTCGATAAATCCAAATTTATCGATAGTTATCGATACCTATCAATAAGTATCGATACTTATCGTAAATTATCGATACTTATCGATAAATATCGCTGTTCATGTATATGTATTGATAAATATCGATACTATTTGAGAAATACCAATTATTATTAATAGTTATCTATAAATATTTATGATGTAGAAATAAGTAATTTTGTCTTATAACTTTGGTTCAAAATATTATTTAAATGCACTTAGTTATGCTAATATATTTGGATGCTTGCATATTAGATTCCCAAAGCGAAGGTTGCACACATAATGCTGTTGAACGTTACAGTGCAATCTTCCATGGCAATATTCTATTTGCTACATACTACTAGATATTAACAACGTTCATGTTGATTCCTTGTAGTGCGCTTTAATTAGAACGAAAAGGACAAATGTGATCCACTCCCTTGCAATTCCACATCGCAGTTTTTGTTATAGTTGCATCAGCAATTTTTCTAGCGTACTTCTAAGCCGAATCGCACTTGAACATAACTTGCAATACAATCTTGTGTATTTGTAGAATACATGTTGCTAAAAGAACGCTGATAATTTCTTAACCATATGTTAGTCACGTAGGCAACATGTCTATTTCTCTGCACAGGTGTAGAACAGTTTCATTTGACACACCGATTAAATTTTAAATAAGTTTAATTTAAATTATTTTCTAATTTTATCTTATCATATACAATATTCCAATGGGAACTTTTATAGCATATTCTTTTATTCAGCAGATATACGATCTGTATGCCAAGTGATTATTGCATTATCATATAAAAATGTATTGAAAAAATAAATAAAACAAGCTTAGGTACAACGCACCTATGCATCCAGCTCGCCTTATAAATAATATATGCGATGCGAGCAGCGAACTTTTCAAATTAAAAAATGATTGTTTTTAATTATTATGGCCTTTTGGTTAATAATTTGAAAACATGTTATATATAGAAAAAGTCTTACTGGTCGATCGTCGAATCCAGGTTAGAGAGATAGCAGAGGCTATGGGCATATCGAAAGAATGCGTTTGTCATATATTGAATGAAGAATGGAGATGCGTAAGCTATACGCGCGTTGGATGCCGCGCTTGCTCACTTTGGACCAAAAACGCATTCGAATGAACATTTCCAAGGCCCTGTTGGAGCGGTTTAAGCGAAACGAGTCAGATTTTTTACGTTGATTCATAACTGTAGATAAAACTTGGATCCATCACTACACTCCTGAGACGAAAGAACAGTCACAACAGTGGACTGCAAAGGGTGAACCTGCTCCAAAAAAGGCGAAGACGTTTCCATCGGCTGGGAAGGTGATGGCGACTGTTTTTGGGATAGTCACGGAATCGTGTTCAACGACTATCTTGAAAAAGGTAAAACAATAACAGGAGTGTATTACGCATCATTACTTGGTAAGTTGAAGGCATAGATTGCAAGGAAACGGCCGCATTTGAAGATGAAAGTGTCGTTTCATCAAGACAACGCACCTGCTCACACTTCGGCGGTCGCCATTGCCCAGCATATTCACTAGATCTGCCCCCCAGCGCCTTTTTCCTGTTTCCTAAGCTTAAAGTTTCGCTTGGAGGACAGAGATTTTCATCGAACGAGCAGGTCATCGCATACGCCTATTTTGCGGAGCACGACGCTATCTACTATTTGGAAGAGTTAAAGAGGTTAGAGCATCGCCTTAAAAGGAGACTCGTACGGGGAGCTAAAAATATGGCAAATAACAGGTGATATTTGTCCTCAAAGTGACTAAATACGTTACATTTATTTACGTGTCTAACGTAGGGTTAACCTAACAATTAATTGTTGAGATTGAATACTCTAGCACTGACAGGCTGCGCCATCTATACATGATTAACATATACACCTACTTATACTATGTTAGCAACGCAATATTTTGTCACATTTGATGTGTTTTTTACTCATTTACTTTATATTAAACTAACGTTGGTGTGTCTGTGTATTCTCTTCCACTACCTTTAGCCCGCCACTCTTCAACAGATTTTGAGCTCAGACCGTTAGAAATACGCAGAGTAAAAGTGTTTGTTGCGTCCGCGTCGGGAGTTGTGAGGTTAGTGTTGTTATAACAATCGATCCTAAAATTTTGTTTGAAAAAAAAATTAAAGCGAGTGGTGCTGTACGTTTCGAACCACTGGCGAAGAACAACTACGACACATGAAGGATTCAAATGAGTTATTCTTATAAAAAATTGCACTTGGGATTATATCAACAGCGTAACGGAAAAACCCGAAATCGTTGCTGGAGATGTAAAAAAGGCAGAATCCGACATAATCCTGGCAATCAGCCCTTCCGAACCCGACCAGTGAAGGCGTGTGAGACGGTTCGAGAAATTTGAACCAAACAACATATTGGTTCTGAGGTATACATCTTGGACAGGACTCAAATTAGAATAAACTATCACAACACGGTCGAAGTAGGTTACAGCGAGGTATCCAAGGGATATAGGATCTGGATCCCGAGTAAGGAGAAGACAGTAGTAATACGGGACGTGATGTTTCTGAACAGCTTTCCTGTTCTACGCGACGTCGCGAAGGAACCCGCTGGGGCGGACTACATCCACATTCATTTCGAAGAATTAAAGGATTCAGCAGAATCAGTTGACGACAAAAAAAAAATTGTACAGGTGAAGTGAAGAACCCAACAGATGTTCACGTTGAAAACGATTCAGACGAAGACTTTCTCGGGTCTCCGGCAGCAAAAGTAGAAGCACAAGAAGAGGTCGGGAAACCGGTGAGACGAGGTCTTGGAAGACCGCGAAAAATACTGACAGGTCAACGAGGAAGACCGAAAGCGAGCAGGCAGGTTCGGCATATCTCACCGCGATTTCTATGACAGAAGCTCAGGTGAGTGGATACACGCAATGGCAAGCGAGATGAGATCTATACTTGTTAACGAGACGTGGGAGCTAGTTAAAAGACCCAAAGAATGCAGTGTCATCGGGAGTCGTTTCGTACTGCAAAACTAGCATGGTACAAATGGGAATTTGGAAAAGCGCAAAGCACGAGGGGCCAGGGCGAGATTTTCAAGAGACTTATGCACCAGTCGCACGTTTGAGTACCATCCGGTTGGGTATCGCCCTTGCAGCACGCAAGGAAATGCACGTCCGACAGAATGACGTGACAACAGCCTACATGAATGGTACATTAGATGAGGAAATCTACATGGAGACCCCAGAGATGATGGAAGGCGTACTCTAATACATGGTCAAGAAACAGCGACTGGATCCCGAGACTGCCAAGGTCAGAGCAACGTTGTAGAAGATGGAATCTGGAGATGTCGTATGCCGAATGAAGAAGGCGTATTACGGTCTGAAGCAGGCCGGTCGTGCTTGGTATAAGCGTCTGGACCAGGGGTCGGCTGACCGCGGCTCGTGGCGACAATCTGATATATTCGCGAAGTCTCAAGGCGATCGAACGCTTCGGATTTGCATTGAACAGAAGATTCGATGTGAAGGATCTGGGGGATTTGAAACGATGCATTGAGCTAGATTTCGTGTGTGACCAGGGCGACATCAAGCTGAGTCAAGAAACATACGTTCGCGACATTCTAAAGCGATTTGTAATGAAGCAGTGTAACTCGGTGTCAACACCTGTTGATGCGGCTACGAAGCTGATGAAATCGGATCAGTGGGCTACTTCCGATAGACCAAGGCCGCCTTATAGCGAATTGGTTGCAGCCCAGTTGTATCTGCCCCGACGTGGCCCATGCAGCAAATCAATTGAGTCGGTTCAACGATTGCTTCGGGAAGGCTCACTGGGCCGGAGCAAAACGAGTTTTACGATACCAGAGAGAAACGATGAATCTAGGATCATATTTCATTATGGTGGAGGGGACTTTGAAGGCTTCGTGGACACCGACTGGGGCGGATCAGTTCAAGATAGGAAGTCATACACAGGCTACTTATTCATCATGAATGGCGGATGTGTATCGTGGGACGCCAGGAAGCAGCGGACGGTAGCTTTGTCCTCGACAGAGGCTGAATACATAGCTCTCAGCGAGGCAGCAAAGGAGTCCATCTACCTTAGTCGTTTTCGCCTGGAGCTTAGAGAGAAAGTAGGCGCCACAAGACTGTCAAATGACAACGTCGGTGCACAGAAGCTTGCCACCAACCCAGTGTTCCATTCACGGACACAACATATTAGGTGTGTTCTATGAAGTTAGCAAGCTAGCAAATTAAGCTAGCAGATTTTGCCTAGCAGCAGCGAAATATAATACCCTATTGAACAGCTGTATCCCGCCAATTTTTCAAAATGATATCTGCTATTGGTTGAAGTTTATAATTAAAAGTTACAATATTTATCAAAATGAATAAAAAGGTTCTTAACCCGTTGACTCTAACTTTCTTAATTTGCTAGATAAAATTTGTAATTCACCAGAATTATAAATAATACGCTTATTTAAGATATATAAGGCAACTTATATCGTTTTTTTTTTTTAGTTTTTTGGCTGTAGAATAATCGATAGATTATTTTTTCTAAGATATCAAATTAACCATTCCACGTAAAATATATATATATGATTTCATTGATTTGTTCGCAATAAATAGATTACAAGTTGCGTCACTACAGTGGACAAATTTAGTCAACGAAATAGTTGTACAACTGGTGGACTGTATTAATTTGCAATATCAAATAATAAATTCTGTATTATTACATAAAAATTGTGAAGATGTTTATGTTGGTTTAATAAATATGGGCTATTTTTTCATTTTTAATTATTAAAAAAAAAAACACAACTAAATTAACAGATGTATTGTAGTTATAAAATATTTTGCTGCTAGCAGAAGTTAGCGAGTGCGGTAAACTAATGAATTTGAAATATATGACGTCACTACTGTTTTGCTAACCTCATTGAACGCACCTCTAGATGTTAAGACATTATTTTGGCCGCGAGATCGTGGAATCGAAGACCCTAACAAAACCAAAATACGAGAGATGCATCGAACTTCTAGGCTTGTAGAGGGTGCAGCTATAGTAGACCAGTGCTCTCGAGGGGAAGTGTTGAGATTGAATACTCTAGCACTGACAGGCTGCGCCATCTATACATCATTAATATACACATCCTATGTTGGCAATGCTGTTGTTAGATCTGTCAAATACTTTTGTTACATTCTGTCACATTTGATGTGCTTTTACTCAATATATACTTTATATTAAACTAACGTTGGTGTGTGTATTATCTTCTCTGACCTATAGCCTGCCACTCTTCAACATTAGCAATCAAATTTAATGTGTTCTCTGACTTTTATAAATAATATTTAAAATATCTACAAATGTAATTTTTGCGACAACAGTTGAAAAATATTTATAAAAACATTTTTAAGTTAAACAAAGAAAACTATTTGAAAAAAAAATCATTTGCACAATTATATAATAATCAGTGTTCGTTAAGAAAAACCATCAGGTCCATCTAGTTCGAAGTAAAGCCGCTCCGCTCTCGGCTATTTTAAATAGTGGCGCTACCGTCGACTTTGAATGTTCAAGCAACCAGTGATAGAAATCATGCGCACAGTATTAGAAATTAGCTATTTTTACGCTATAATCAAAGATATTCCATTGAATAATGACTGTTTATTGAATATAAAGGCATTACGGACACATTGTTACACTTTTGCTCAAAGTTATATTTCTTAATTACATAAAACTACTCAAAACCTATCATGATTAAACAAACCTCGATTACGCAAAAACCTACCTACTTTTTAAAGAAAAAAAAATATCAGTGAATTTGTAATTGCATAAATAATACCTGGTAAAAATGATATTCTTTTTGTATTTACAGTTTCGGAGATAAAAAATGAAAACTATAATAAATGACCTATTTTGGAGGTTTTTATTTTTTATCTCTGAAACTGTAAATACAAAAAGAATATTCTTTTTGTATTTACAGTTTCGGAGATAAAAAATGAAAACTATAATAAATGACCTATTTTGGAGGTTTTTATTTTTTATCTCTGAAACTGTAAATACAAAAAGAATATCATTTTTACCAGGCATTATTTATGCAACTACAAATTCACTGATATTTTTTTTTTCTTTAAAAAGTAGGTAGGTTTTTTTTTTGAGCTTGATGTTTGACCTTAAGAGGAGGTTCATTTGATTCTGGCTGAAAAGTAGGCAAAGTTTTTTTTTTTTTTTTTTTTTGAATAATGAAAAGACATACGAACATCCGGTTTTGATAGTTATATTTGTCATTGCTTTGTGAAAAATCTGATTTTTTATGATAACAAAATGGCGGCCCGCTCGAAACCTTCTTTTTTTTCATTGCGAGAGGGTAGCGTTTGAACAATTCATCCGATTTACTTTCGGCAGTCTAAATTTAAGAAAATACTTTTTATTGTGCCTTATACCTAAAATGAAGACAAAAAAAATGATATTTACTATTTATAAAAAGAGGTCAAAAACGCACTTTTTTTTTCAAATGCCCATAACATGGTCAATGTTTGTCCAATTTCATTCTCGTTAGGTATAGGTTCCAGCAAATTTTATCAGCTTTCAGTTCATCACTCAGGAGGCCGCCATTAAGTAAAAAAATTAAAAAATCTCAAAGCCGAACGATCAACGACAGCATTTACTTATTCTTAATGCAACGCAATTGAAATTTTTGATTTCTGATAATGTCTGCGCCTCCAGGAGCCGTCACCGCAAAAGACCTTTTTAAAAAGGTCTTCTGCGGGGAGCTGCGTCACGGGTCCCCCGGACCTTCGGAGAAGCCGAATTTTAAATTGAAGACAAATGTATGCCGAATAAACTAGTGTAATTGGATTCTACCTATCTTGTTTCGTTTTCGAGAAAGAAAAATACCGTATTTTCGCTTTTTTTCGGCCTTTCAGGTAGGCATCACCCCTTTAGAGGATAAAAACCTATATAATTGTTTTACTTAAAAGCAGTTTCATAAACAGGTCATTACTCGAAAGCTATAATAGTAAGAAAGTTAAATTTCACCACTAACCACTAAACCCCCTCCACTAACGTAATCATTAACAAATAATCATTACCCACTAACGAAAAAAGTTGGCAACTCTCAACCGTGGCTTCTTATTTGGAAAATTGTTCTGCGCAATAGTTTATACGTCATTTTCCACCGGTTAACACAAATAGATCGACAGAGAACGTGTATCTGTGTAATTGTTAGTGCAGATAAGTTCATTTTGATTATATTGTTTACAATGTTGAATAAAGGACGGTGGCTTATAGAAGTCACGAGTCTGCAAATCTCGGGACTAAAAATTGGTATTATCAATTTAAAATCTAATTGAAATTAACGATCATGATGACAAATTTATTAATTTACTCTTAGAAGAAACCCTATTTTTGTAAAGGATGTTTAAACCGATAAAGCATTTTTACTCGTCCCGATTGTTTAGTATTTTGAAAATAACTGATACATCATTATTTTAATATTTTTAGTACAAACTAAACTTAAGGAGTAACACCACTTCTTTTTTTTTTTCTATCTCAATGCACTTTTATATATAGGTGTATATATATATATATATATATATATATATATATATATATATATATATATATATATATATATATAAATATATAAATTATATTCTATTAGTAACAAAACGATATCAAAAGTGAAAAGACAATTTGCGAGCTATAAAAGTAGAGCGCACATCGGCTCGCTAACGACCTCGCACTGCGATTTCAACGAAAACGGAGTTTTGGGCCTATTACCTGCCTAAAATCATTTACCTTATGAGTAATTGCCCCTTCAACCTGCCAGTAGATGACTTATATGCTGTTTACAGTTGAAATCATCTGAAGGAAGAGTCCTAACGGCTATAACCGACGCTTGAGTATGTAATAACTTAATCAATATAAATTACACAAAACTCGTTTAGTTGCAAGGAATATTTTAATTATATTTTTGACAAGCCAATTGTATATTTTATTATCAATAGTATTTGTAACCAAGTTACAGGAACAATATAAAAATAAATAAATGATCAGGTTGCCACAGTACTCCCCTTCCAGTGTCCACGAATAAACCAATGAAGGATAAATTCTTCGTCGAAGTGGAAATTAGGTGATTGAAATGACAGTAATTATTCTTTATAGTATAACGGTCTGCTAGTTTAAAGGTTTTCGTTCATAGTCTTGAAACGCAGGTTTAAGCCGGTCTATTGATATTACCTTTTGTTTGTCTTTGATTCCCAACGTAAAGAATTTATCATTTCTGGACATAACCATAAATGGACCATCGTACGGGGGTTGAAGTGGTGTGCGGATGGGGTCATGACGGACATATACATGCGAACAAACTTTCAAGTCCTTGTAGACGAAAATTGTACGATTGCCGTGTCTGGAGGTTGGTACTGGTCTTAGTTGTTGCATATTCCTGCGCAGTTGTTCTACAAAATAAGAAGGGTCTGCCATCGAGGCTGTTTCGTCAAAAAAATCTCCAGGAAGTCGTAAAGATGTGCCATATACCAGTTCTGCTGCGGTTACTCCATAATCTTCTTGTATGGTCGATCGAAGTCCGAGGAGGATAGTTGGTAAAATGCCAACCCATCTTGTAGTAGAGTGACATTTTATTGCTGCTTTAAATGATCGATGCCAACGTTCTATCAATCCATTTGCTGAGGGGTGTTATGGTGTGGTACGCAAATGTGTTGCGCCAAGCAGCTTTGTTAGGGAGTTATATAGTGACGATTCGAAATGTCGACCTTGGTCAGTTGTTATTTTTAATGGAACTCCAAAACGTGATATCCACCCATTATAAAAAGCTCTCGCTATAGTATCTGCTTTGATGTCTGCTATGGGAATGACCTCTGGCCATCTTGTGAAACGGTCAATGCAGGTAAGACAGTATGTATAACCTTGAGATGGTAGGAGAGGACCAACAATGTCTATGTTAATGTGAAAAAATCGTTCACTTGGAACAACAAAGTCAGAAATTGGACTTCTAGTATGTCTTTGTACTTTTGACTTTTGACATACAGTTACGAGCCCACGTGTTGCAATCTTTGTTCAAACTGGGCCAAATAATTTTTTTCTTTATTAGTTTGGTAGTACTTTTAATGCCTGGGTGTGATAAATTATGTATGTCTTCGAATATTTTTCGTGTAAAACGAAACGGAACATATGGTCGAATAAATCCAGTTGATATATCGCAGAATAAAGATAGCTTTGAATTGGGTAGCGTTATCATTTTAAGAGAAAGGGAGTTATCTGATGATAAAAGGGTTTGAAGTGCTTCATTACCGACTTGTGCATTGGCAATTACATCATAATCGATTGTTTCAGGTAAAGAAATTGTGCTGATACGAGACAGTGTGTCGGCTACAACGTTATTTTTTCCTGAAACGTGTTGAATATTAGTTGTAAATTGTCCAACGAAATCTAAGTGCCTGAGCTGACGTGGCGAACTTTTTCTGATTTCTGTTGAAATGCAAAGGTAAGTGGTTTATGGTCGGTATACAAGATGAATTGACGTCCCTCTAGTAAATGGCGAAAATGCTTGATTGCGCAATATGCTGACAATAATTCTCGGTCGTAGGCGCTGTACTTTTTTTTAGGCATTGTCAAGTATTTTTTGAGAAGAAACCTAACGGTTGCCAAACATAATCTTGCAACTGTTTACTCCTATTGCCGAATTGGATGCATCAACCATTGGCGCTCATAGACGGATGAGCTAAAAGTGTAGCGTCTATTAAATCATTTTTTTTGATTTTTCGAAAGCTGTTCGTGCTTTGCTTGACCAGTTAATTTTACGTTGATCATTTTTAGAACTACCTTTTAAATATTCGTTTAGAATACTTTGTGTTTCAGCAGCTTGCGGAATAAATCTGCGGTAAAAGTTCATCATTGCTAGAAAACGACGAAGTTGTTGGACGGTCTCTAGAATTTTGAAATTGGCAATCGTATTAACTTTGTCTGGAAGTGGGCATGTACCTTCTTAAGAAATAATATAACCAAGAAAACGCACCCGATGTTGACCAAATACACTTTTTTCAACATTGATAGCTAGTCCGTACTGTTCGAAACGTTGGAACATTTTTTTAAGGTGAGTTAGATGTGCTGATTGGTTGGATGACGCGATTAATATATCGTCAATGTATGGGAAACAAAAATCGAATCCGCGACAAATTACATGAATGAAACGCTGGAAGGTTTGTGCAGCATTACAAAGTCCGAAAGACATATATAGAAATTCGTAAAGGCCGAAAGGGCGTGGTTATGGCAGTCTTGGGAATATCCTCTGGCTCAACTGGAATTTGGTGATATGCCCCTGAACTAAATCGATTTTTGAGAAAATTGTTTTTCCGTTTAGGAAGTGTGTGAAATCTTCAATATGAGGAATGGGATATCGATCGGGAATAGTGACGGAATTCAAACGTCGGTAATCTCCGCATGGGCGCCAGTCACCATTCTTTTTGGGAACTAAATGTAGCGAGCTTGCTCAGCTACTCTTTGAAGGTCTGCAAATACCTTCCTGGAGCATGTGCTCGAATTCTTGTTTGGCAATTTTTAATTTCTCGGGGGATAATCGTCTTGCTTTTGCATACAAAGGAGGACCTTTGGTTTGGATGAAATGTGTGACGTTATGCTTGGTAAATTTAAGTATCGGCGATGATCGTGTTATGGATTCGAATTGTTCCAGTAATTTTTTAAAAGGGGAGTTAATGGTTTGTATACAATGTGTTAATTTCGAAAGAGTTGAACAAATGACGTTAGTTTGCGATGAACTGTCAATTAAACGGTTGTTTTTTAAATAAACCAAAAGAACAAAATGACGCAAAAAATCTGCACAAATAATCGGTTTTAAATAAAAGTCCACCGAAATTGTTGCTGCAGCCCTATATCGAGCTGTAACATGTGTTTGCCAAAAGTGTTAATTTTTGATCCATTAGCTGCAAAAATTTGAATTGTGGTAGATGAGCATTCTGGAAACGGACGATTTCCTTTAAGAAAGGTAACAGGTATAACTGAAATGTGTGCACCTGTGTCAATAAGAAACCTGTACCACTCAATTTATCCGTGATAAATAGGCGACTATGAGTAGGCCCTCTGACGTCTGTCGCCCCTAACGACAAGCCTAATCGTTTTTTGAGCGAGATGCAAACTTATAGGGAGGGACGCATTTATTTGCCCACTCTCCAAATTTGTAGTGATACCAACATATATCTTTTGGCGTTCGATAATTGGGAACGCTATTTTATTGAGAAGTTCTTATTGCTTCAATCATTTTAGTAAGGCTTGTTATTTGGTTTTCTAAACGTGAGAAAGCAGTCGGTTCAACAACAGGAGCTGTGGTGATTGTATCTAGACTTGTATGTTCGGATACCTGACATATTTTGTCTGTCATAGTGGCGAGCTTAAGTAAATCTATGTCGTGGACAGATAAAATAGCCCACATTTGGGGAGGTAATCGTTGCAACCATAGAGTTCTTAGTAATCCGTCACTAACCTTGTTCATCGAGAGTTGACTCTTAATAACTGGGAAGGTCGTTTGTCACCCAACTCTATTTCATGAATTAATTTTCTCATCCTAGTTTCTTCAGTTTCGGTGAATTGCTCCTCTAACCGTTTTTTTAAAGTCTCGTACACGTTAGCGTCGGGTGGATTCATAACAATATCGCTCACTTGAGCCAGAATTTCGCTCTCCACGGCAGCAACCAATGTATAGAATTTGGTTCTGTCAGAAGTAATTTTGGCGTTAACGAACTGTGCTTCCATTTGCTTGAACCAAAGGGCAAAGTTTGCTTTCCAAAATGGAGGCACTTTCCATGAAACTTTTAAAATTTCTTGGTTTTCTTAAACTCGAGACTGCAAAGCGTGGTTAATATCGGGGTCACCAATTTGTAATAACTTAATCAATATAAATTACACAATACTCGTTTAGTTGGAAGGAATATTTTAATTATATTTTTGACAAGCCAATGGAATATTTTATTATCAATAGTATTTGTAACCAAGTTACAGGAACAATATAAAAATAAATAAATGATCAGGTTGCCACAAGTATAAACTCTGTAGCATTTTCGAAGTCGGTTTGCACTCTAGCTTCGCCAATTTTCAATTCATCTCCATGGCTTTTTATTATATAATCGTCACATATTTTTCCATCGAAATCCGTAAGATTTTTTGAAAATATTGATATCTCGATTTTCTATGCAACTTTAAGTACCGAAATTTTTGACTAAAATATATGTTTTACTTTGAATCGATGCCATTTCATTAAAAATGCATAATTTTTGAAACGGCTACGTATTTTGATAACTTTTGGACTAAGAAAACTTTTTTTTTTTTCTGTTATAGATCACATGTAAACTGACTTATCGTGCCCACCCGTTTAACTATCTATTTTCGAAGCGCTCCCGATTATCAGCTTTCTTCAAATATCGAAAAAAAAACTACTTTAATATATATATATATATAATAAATTAGTGTACTAAGATTTTCATAAAATCCTTTTGTCTTTAATAAAAATTCTCGAAAAAGCCTTAAATTTCGGTGGGTCAAAGTGGTGTTACCCCTTAAATGTGGCAAATACATTTTCGTAGGTTCTCTAATCCTAATTACATTTAATTATAATTTTATAATTTAAGTATAAATCTCTAAAAACCAGCACCGGAACATACTAAAACTAAATAGTAGCGGTATCAAAACCGTAACCGATAATTTTTGTTTTACACTGATATTTATAATATTTCAATACAGGAACTGAATTCGGTATATGAGTTATATATATATATATTTTTGGATTCAGGGTGACGAGATATACACTTTTTGTGGGAATGTTTTTGATCCGCGAATGCTACAGACACACGACCGAATGCTCTAGTTCTTCTGAACTTTGTACGCCGAACAAAAAAAAACTTACTTAGTGTGAAGTAACAGTAGTAATTGTATATTTGAAGTACAATGTATGTATGTAATTATGAGGCAGTGTAATTATAAGGAATATTCAATACTTACACATTTGGCAAGCAGGTCTGGTTAAGGGCTCGTATCCAATTGTTCATGTGTTCCTGAGAGTCGGCACCCAAGAAGTATGTCCGCATAATAGTATGCTCACATTTAAAGACAAACTTTCTACAGACCTTGTCTTCTGATCCGTTCAATAATATTTTGTACGAACTCAAATTTATTGAGCCCAACATTTTCCTTTTTTCTGGCCCTAGAAAATGTTGAAGGTTTAAAACATTTACCCAACTACCGGTTTAAGGACGTTCGATTTGCGAATATTCGCTATAACGGACGTTATAATTCATGAAATATATTTTTAAGTTGCAATATGTATTAAAATGAATAACTTTCAGAAAATGTATAATTACAATAATTATCAGAAAATAATGATAGTAAGTGCACAGTGCACGTCATCAGATAAAGGCTAATGTATTGTCAAATTACACCTGGGTACCTATTCCGAGTGTCTCAACTCAATATATTAAAGTGAGATCTCACTTAAAAACGCTGTTGCCATCTATTGGATTCATTGCGTAAACATGATATGACGTCATGGATCTCAATCAATTCGTAAATTTATCTCACTACCTCGGTAGGTAGTGAGATCAGAAAAGTTACTAGTGTGAAAATTGACAGATTATTAGTTGTGTGCCATAACATCTTTGTACATGCACAGAGATTAATAAAATCGCTTGAACTGACAGTTACCCACTTGTTACTTGTGAAATCTTTTGCTGGTCTCTTTGTGTTTTTTGTATTTTGTGTTTTCCTTGTTTTGTGTTGTTTAAAACTCACTTACAAACATTTCCGGGCTATTATATATATATAATATTTGTATTTACTGTAGTTTTAAATCTTTTTAAAATAATAATTGTAACAAGTGTTGTAAACTTGAAGTCAGAAAAATCCCTAAAGATCTCACATGCGCGTCTCAGTAGTAGTACGTCATCGTTATCTCAAATCTCACTTCAATATATTGAGTTGAGATACTCAGAATAGGGGTCCTGACACGCTGAATATTGTGTTGAAAAATACGAATACATAAACATTATAGATTTAGTATATGAAATACTTCTTTCGATGTTATTTCACAAAAAATCAAGCTAGTGGTACACAATTTTTAAGTGGTTGTACAGCTGACGCGAACAGCTGAGTCGGCCATATATTTCCTGATCGCGCCCGTACTGTATTACTTGGTTGATATTGTGATATAGCATGCATGCAAAGAATATAAACAAGGCAATCGGTTACAAATTCAACAAAGCAAATGGTTAGCTTACTTCTATATAAATAACATTATTTGCAATGCTAATATTGTATTTGTATAGTATAGTAGTTTTAAGTAATTTTTAATAATTTACAAAATTTGATCTTTTCATTCAAATATTTCATTTAATATATTGATATGGGTGGTAAAATTGCGAAAATTAAATGATACGCTAGTCAAGAGTTTTGTTGAAATAATAGCGATTTAATTTTAAAGACAACGTTATTGCTTCATCCACTTAGTTCATTTAAACAGCACTTTTTGGGGCGCCGCTCCTAATTTAATTATTATTAAAAGAATTGTTTAAATAATTTGAAAATAAAATAAAAACAGTGGCCGCTTTAAAAGGACACTACTCCATACTCCTATAATTATGAATAATCATTCAACTCAATAATGTGAATATTGTCATGCAACGTACCTTTAAAGTAATATAAGTAGTTGTTTGATAAAACAAACCATCGTTTTCGCCACACTTTCAATCCTTCATAACCTTGTTTATACAACCATCCTTGTATTGTTATCGGGCCCATAAAAGCCTTTTTACTGTCAGATGAAGATGCCGTTTTCTTTTTACTCTCCACTTGATTTTGCGATTGTTGTTTGCCAGTATCATTGTACCGTAGTTGTTGTTGTTGTTGTGGTTGTTGTTGTTGTTGTTGTTGTTGAGAGTGATTATTGGCAACAACTGGCTGCTGAATACATCTATAGCCGTCACTTGGTTGCATTATGTTATACTGATGGTAATACTGTTGTATTGCGTTTCCTGTTGTCCCATTATCAAATAATTTGATTGTTTTGTCCATTGGCGTCAGACGCTGTGGATTCATATCAATATGCTGTGCAACATTTTCATCGTTACAATGACTCGGACTCTCAATTATCGATTGTTTGTATTCCATTCCGGATGGATCCAGCCTTTGAAATATATAAAATACACTATTTGCATTATCTAGGTCCAACTACTTCTATTCGTTACTAACCAATCCCAAATTTGCATGAGACAAGTAAACATATTAAAGTTAGGTTTTGTTAGCTAAATGATGTCTGTTAGTAAGCAATCATAGACCTATTTCACACAAGGAAACACATTTTCAAATTCATCACAAAATTCATACACAAAACGTACCAATGTTCCGTTACTAATGAAATTCATTGCGGTTCACTACAACTGTATATTAAACCAATCAAATGTTCGTGACACGAATACGAATTTACTTGTAATTCACCATATTCATAAATTTTTAACTATTATAACTAAATATCGTCCAAATGACAGAAGATGAGATGCAATGAGATGAGACAGATTGATGTTTACAGTTTACAGTATGGACTACAAAAGTGATGACGCGAAATGGCGGCATAATTCAATTGCGGCCCCGTTGAAATTTGGTTCTTATGAGATTTAACATCGAAGTGATGTTTGCATGTTTCTACCGTTCTTAATGTAAAACTGGTGGGAATGAGTTATTTTCTTAAAAATATGCTCAAGCTTCAACTATAGTTTCATGTATTTAAACTAGGGCAACTATTACTAATTAGTTTGTAATTAAAGAATAGCGACATTATGGGAAAATATCATTTAGTGTTGCCGAAAAGTGCTTGCATATTCGCGATAGATGGCACGCGTGAAACCCTTATCCGGCCTTGTGATTACCCGGTTCTTTGAACATTTAAAAAACCCGGATCCGGGTTTTGAAGCCGGGTACTCGGATACGGCTTTTGGAACCGGGTACCCGGTTCCGGGTTTTTGAATACGCGTGCCCGGTTCCGGGTTTTTCGGGTACCCGGTTCTTGAATTGCCGGGTATTTACAGCCCTAGTATATAGATACATGCATTCTAATGGAAATTTTTTTATTTATTTATTTTATTGTAGGAAATAACGCAATCCTGGAGCTACAGACGACCGATCGTCTTTCGACTTCACAAGACCCCCGATTTTTGCAACCTACAACACGAAACGGTAATTTTAATATTAATATAATAATTATAACTACGCGGATCTAACAATCGTCGGAGTTGTTTTTTGAATAATTATTTTTTAATCATTTCGATTTTAAAACAATTTTTAAAAACAATAATATAATGTTAAAGAAATGATGTTATAAAATAGCAAATATTAATTATGAATAATTTATTTGATATGATATGTAAATAATGTTAATAAAAAGCTGTAGTGTCTTTCACTCGACCTTCTTATACTGACACTATCTATAAATAATGCTTTATTTTGTTTGAGATTGTATCTACGATTGCTTTGAAGCAATGTCAATTGTAATGTAATTCAAATATAGGAGCTTTTCTTTCGGGTCCTATACAAGACTTAAATTTAGAGTTTTATAATGTTACCAACAACAGTTTTTGCTGTGATCGCCGATGCACATACAGATAGACAGATATTGACGGACACAATCAGAAACGATTTAAGGATTGTCAAAACGTGTATTTTCGTTAAAATCTCCGTCCGTCCGAAATGTTTCGTGATTACAATACTTCCTTATATTCGAATAAGATACTAAGAAACGCATATGTTAAAATAAAGTAATATTTTTAAATATTATATATAGAATTGTGCTTTAAAACAGTTATATACAGGATTATATTTTTAATACCTTATTATGAAAGCAGGATGCGTCCTTTTTTGCAATGAATGGGTTATTCGTTCGAGTTATCCAAAATCGCATTTCCTTACGTCTTTATATATGATATGTCCTAAGTTTGTTAATATAAAAAGTTTTTAACCGATAAAAATATTAATTTCATAAATTGTATTGTTAGTTTAAAGTTTTGTTTATAAAACATTCGTAAAATATCTGATTCAAGTCTAGATATGCCATGTGATAACGAAAAGGTTACACAAATTGTATTATTCCGTGTATAAGATTATTTTTGTGTTTTTTTTTCGTAACTAGTTAAGTTATACTATTTTATATATAATTGTACATTTAATTGTTATATAAAGTTATGTATTTCAAATGTAATGTAATGTAAATAATGCTTTATATTTTTAAATGTTATATTTTCACCAATATCTAAATCTGGTGCACTCATATTTGACATCGAAAATATAAATAAGACATGTACTACTCTCTGTTAGATTTGGTTATGCTTATGTATGGTGCGGGACGCATAGACGCGTTTAATCTACTCATAAGGTTGGTATTCGTGACACCATTACATTGCTATTTAGAAGTGTCTCACAGAGTCTAGTAGAGTCGTCCTCTAGCGTAGTTGGAACGCAGTTTGTCAGACTCTGTGTTACACAGTGTCAACAAAGTCCGAGTTGGAAAGCAGCCATTATGAGTTCCACAGCCACAGGTCAACTACTTGATCCTGATAAAAGCCCCTACCACTTTTTACTTTCTTTTACAGAGTAATAAGTAAGTATTGTAATCATGAAAAATTTCGAACTCGAGATTTCAGCGGATATACATGTTAGGACACTTAGGGCAAAAATAGTTACGTTCATAATAAAAGATAATAATATTTCGCACAACTTTTGTTTGAAAAGTTTCTTCATAAATTGTACCAGTTATGAGATAACTGCTACGAAAAAACTCAAATATCTTATTTACGTTGCCATAGTGATACCTACACTTGTGACAAATTTTATTTTTAAATCGGATCAACCATGAGTTATATCATTTGTTTATTGAATACAAACAAGCATTACATAGACAGTTATCTGTATGAATTATTATTTAAAATATTGATTTCTTATTTGAATACATTGTATCAGGTAAATTATTATAGAATCGATTTATATTATATATTTGCTAACATAATTAATTAACAATTTCAGAGTTTTACTGTGAAGTTTGACTGTTTAAGAGTGAATACGATAAGTGCTTCAAATTCAGATCCATTATAAATTGGTATAATTATCCAGTTATTTTCATAAATTTATATATATATGTGTGTATATTAATATCTATCTATTGAATACTACGTAAAAGAATGTTGAGTGCAGGCCACTCCAGATATTTTAACATATCATACAGTGGGTGCTTTCCAGCAAGGTACTTCGCAGTACTTCGTTAACACTGTAACACATGATAGAGTACGCTCCAACTAAAAAAATTATTTCACTATCCCATATGAAAAGAGGTTAAAAATGCTTCAAAGGAAAAAAAGAAAATTTTTTGCACCTCTTCGGCAAATGTGTGAAAATTGCGTTTAATAACTTCAAAACGTCATAAAAATTTGAATTTCCCGGTAAAAAATCAAAAAAATTACCACTGGATTATCTCTATAAGACCTTTTGCATGTCACAGCATGTCAAAAGGTTGTTGTGTAGAACCGGAGATTTTTGAGAAAAAGAATAAAAGTATTTTTGAGGTTTGGGCGCTTGGAATGATTTTCGAAGCTGAACATTTAGGGAAATGATTTTCTCTCAAAGATGAATCGAAGGACTTTTCACTATCTATCCTGCTATACCCATTATAAAAATATATATTTAAAAAAGTGAATATTTATTTATTTGATGAAAATGTATTAAAGAGTATTAGGATAAGTAGGAAGTTTCTAATAAATGATTGTAATTCTAACTAATGACATAATTTATTTACTTGTAAATTTATCAAATATATGTACGTATATAATATAATATAATATAATAAAAATGAATAAAAACGATGTTAGTATTAGTTACATACAATTACAAAATATTAAAAGGCATTCAAAGAATCACATGAATTTATGTAAAATTGCAATGTCGTTTATACAGCATCATAATAAGTCATGGCCTTGGTACAGGGGTTCGTAAAACTAACGCACTTTCTGCAGAAATGATTGGCAAAGAGTTTTCGAAATGATAATTGATTAAATGCGTCACGCTATCAAATCTACGATCTTTAGTCCTAACCTAAAGCAGAATAAAAACAATTCAGAATTAGAGGAAATCAGTGCTAGGCTTGCGGCTTGCTAGCAGCAACAATTGTTGTTATAAAACTAGAAATAAGACGTCAGTTCCGTTTCACTAGTGTCATTGAGCGCACGTAATCATTCGAAAATAGATTGATTTCAATATAATTTACAACACAATATAACTTACAATTCCTTCAGGGTCAATGAGAAGAAGATGTTTTTTTGTTTGTCCTTGCATACCGGTAAGAATATACTGGCCAACAATACCTTGCGATTCTCTGACGAGAAAATCGCCATCTTTTTGAACAATATTTTCAGCCTCTGGTCTACTTATTAAGCCATGATACCAACTTTCTCGCTGTAATTGACTTCTTTGCGAATTTATATTTGTAAATGGATCTGTAACGATGTTCCGCGTAATATAATGTTGAGGATTGTACGACATTTTTGAGCAATTTAACATACGCATATCGAAGACATCACGTGCAGTGCAAACATTATCATTGACGTAATCATGGCCACCAACACCGCCAACGCCACTAAAACTGATCGCATCCGAATTTAAATCAATCAGATTGGATGGTTGTACTCTTGGAAGTGTGCTAAAAGAATGTACAATACTTGGCAGTGGTGGTACTGGCGGAGGCCCCACGTCCGGCGGTACTTTTCCCGGAAGATCATTATAATAATCACGTTCTGAATCTTTAGATCCTCTTGCATTTCTGTCACTAAACATAATTCAAATCAATCAATTCGATCTTTTAAAAAATGTGAAGCCAGAGAGTTTTGTGTAGATTCGGGCTTTGGGCTTCGGGCGCGATCTTGATAACCATAGCCGAGTCACTTGTTGTACTAATCTGCCAAAAGTGAACTAGTCTGAATACCTAACTTTTGACTCGTCTATGGTAATTAGGATGGTGCCACTACTGTATTAGCTGATTCAATCATTTTAAACGCATACTCACATATTTAAAGGTTTATTTTTATACTGTTTAAATCGCAATTCAAAAGCTTGACCTATTGTCGATATAACATCTTGTGCAAGACCTCCTCCGCATTCTAGTACATAACATGCTCGCCAATCATTTAAATCTTTCGCTACATACGCAACAAAATCGAGAGTGTCCTAAAAACAGAATATTCATTACTTGGAAATTATATTCGAAATTACATTACATTATTCTTTTTATGCTAATTATTTATCAGTTATTTTATTCTGACTGCAATATTAGTTTTACATTATGACTTCCAATTATTGGTATCCAACATACATATTCTTTACTTTCTGTTATCCTTATCAAAATGATCCAATCAAACAGTTCTTATCTCGTCGCCCTAAATCCAAAATTATATATCTCATATACTTGGGTGTGTCGTCGCTCGCTCACACGTAATTTAACATATTCAATCAATATTAAAAATCTACACCAAATTTAAAATATAATTTATATCTATAACTTTCTTTAGATTATGAACCCAATAATAAAACAATTGGTGTCATGCAAACTGTCGACTTTTGGAAAAGTATTTATTTATTCGCAAATGAAATTCATTTGAAAATTGGTATCATCATATGAACACCTATTTTTAAAGATGTTTAAAATTGAAGTTGGTCGCATGAGTAACATGAAAATGTAAGAATATTGACAACGGTTAATATTACTAACTATAACAAAAGTAATAGATTGCCAATCAATGACGTCATTGCGCAAAAATCTTTAATTCATTTCGTAAGTAATATAAATTATACGAAATAGATAAAATTGTCTCACAATAATGTGAATTTGCATTTTAATTTTAAATAATGTGTGCATAAGGGGAATTGCTTTCATTATTGTTTTTTTATCAATTAATCTGACCAAAAATCAATGGATATTTTCTTAATTTAAATTATCAGTGGTTAAAAAAATATTTCCACATAAATTGAATATATATATATATATATATATATATATATATATATATATATATATATATATATATATATATATATATATAAAAGCCTTAAATTTCGGTGGGTCAAAGTGGTGTCACCCCTTAAATGTGGCAAATACATTTTCGTAGGTTCTCTAATCCTAATTACATTTAATTATAATTTAAGTATAAATCTCTAAAAACCAGCACCGGAACATACTAAAAATAAATAGTAGCGGTATCAAAATCGGAACCGATAATTTTTGTTTTACAAGTAACGAAACCGGTTTCGGAACTGATATTTATAATATTTCAATGCAGGAACTGAATTCGGTATATGAGTTATATATATTTTTGGATTCAGGGTGACGAGATATACACTTTTTGTGGAAATGTTTTTGATCCGCGAATGCTACAGACACACGACCGAATGTTCTAGTTCTTCTGTACTTCGTACGCCGAACAAAAACACTTACTTAGTGTGAAGTAACAGTAATTGTATATTTGAAGTACATATATATTTATATTTATATATATATATATATATATATATATATATATATATATATATATATATATAAATATATAAATATATAAATATATAAATATATAAATATATAAATATATAAATATATATATATATATATATATATATATATATATATATATATATATATATATATATATTTATTTCTATGATACAGTTAGACAAATCTAGCCTTACAAGCTTTTGCATTCCTCTTCCTATTTCTTCTTGACGATTCACACATACCTTTCAATGTTGCAATCAACTTTTTCATCGCTAAAAAACAAACTGGATAATACATAAATATATATATATTATTCAGTCTGTATTTTAGCGATGAAAAAGTTGATTGCAACATTGAAAGGTACGTGTGAATTGTCAAGAAGAAATAGAAAGAGGAATGCAAAAACTTGTAAGGCTAGATTTGTCTATCTGTATCATAGAAATAAATGACATATAATTTATGAAATCCTGTGATAAAAGGAGAAAGAAAATAGAAAATATAAATGTAACACCTACTGTATCACCTCCTGATGCAAATGATATTCTTGGCATATCATGTAACGCAATCAATTGCTCAGAATCCAGGCTAAATAGTTTTAAACAACTACTAGAAATTGTAAGACTGACATTACTTCCAGCATGCTCCATACCAGGATAATTTGCAATATGTTTTTGTATTTTTTTATTGACAACTCGACTTCTATCAGCTGTCTTTAAACCAGCTGCTTCACAAACACGGTTTATACATTCCCTGAATAAGTAAATTTCATTGAATTATTACAAAAGAAAATGAATAAGTGTTTATATGCTGTCTTATATTTATAAATATATAAATATAAATACAATTTCTTAAACACGTTAGTTCACTTATTTAGGAATATTGTAGCAAATTGTGGCTGTGATCTGATAACAATTTATTTTTTTGAGCAATCATCAAAAACACGCACTAGCAGTCAGTTATTGTTAGAAAAGAGTATAGAGTAGCTAAGCGACTCCAGCAACAAGAGGTTGTTCTTTCATCAATGATGTAAATGTAAATATAAGTATTATATTAATATGATTCACCTAGCAACTTGCGATCTTGTATCAAAATCTAAACTCTTCATGGAGGTGCTGACTTCTATGCATCCTACATACTGCAACCATACATTATATATTTCAGTAAAGTAATAAAATCATATTTTATACATGTATTACCTACCCGTAAAGTATAAGTGACACCCTCTTTGATTATGACTGAATCAGCGTGCAGCCAGCCTCTAGTTGGCTTATGTACAAATCCAGCAACCTGCTGATCTGTATTTGATTTGGACATTTTACATTACACTAATTATGTCAAAATCAATATCTACTTAAATGTCAGATATGGAAGGTGACGTAGCATCTGAAGAACGAATTACAATATAACATATATTTCTCATATTACATTCATCACAATGTTAGAATTTAATTTTATGTATATTATTGTTGTTATGTGGATTGAGGACTGTTGGTGAGATTGTGTTATAGAGTTGTCATAAGGCAATGTTAAAAATTAGACCAGCCTAGATATTTGTTTGTGACAAATATTTTGACAGATCTAACTAACTAATGAAATAAGAAAACAAACAGCAGCACCTAGTATGACATTTAGACCACAAACTGCCACAAACATTCCCATCCAAAATTGAACTAATGGACTAAAAGTGTGACGTGCTGTGACGTCAAATAAATTTAAGCGTGGCCAAGAGGTGAAGTTTGCATGTTTCTACCGTTCTTATGCCGATGTCCCACTATCATTCATATGACTGGGTGAATGAGAATTAAGAAGAAGAAGAAGAAGAAAAGTATTTGACCGTAAATGATGAAATAAATGTGTTATTCGCGTTTTATTGTGCACACATATTACGAATGAATGGAATGAATGAATGTTAGCCGTGACAGATGGACCCCTATTCTGAGTATCTCAACTCAATATATTGAAGTGAGATTTGAGATAACGATGACGTACCACTAGTGAGACGCGCATGTGAGATCTTTAGGGATTTTTCTGACTTCAAGTTTACAACACTTGTTACAATTATTATTTTAAATAGATTTAAAACTACAGTAAATACATATATTATATATATAATAGCCCAGAAATGTTTGTAAGTGAGTTTTAAACAAGGAAAACACAAAATGCAAAAAACACAAAGACCAGCAAAAGATTTCAAAAGTAACAAGTGGTTAACATGTCAGTAAAGTTATCCACACTTTTCTCTAGCCACGATTTCTGTTACCAACTTATAAATAACAAAATCCCCTTGATTGATTTTGGCGCTACTATTAAAACAAAATTACTTCCCATTACTTAAAAATTAAACAACCACAACGTAACCACAAACAGTGATTTTGTGTACAAACGAATTATTTACATTTTCGCTGTTTGTGGTTACGTTGTGGTTGTCTAATTTTTAAGTGATGGGAAGTAATTTTGATTTTAATCGTTGCGCCAAAACAAATCAAGGGGATTTTGTTATTTTTTGGTTGGTAACAGAAATCGTGGCTGGAGAAAAGTGTGGATAACTATACTGACATTGGTTAACTGTCAATTCAAGCGATTTCATTAATCTCTGCGCATGTATAAAGATGTCATGGCACACAACTAATAATCTGTCAATTTTCTCACTAGTAAGTTTTCTGATCTCACTACCTACCGAGGTAGTGAGATAAATTTACGAATTGATTGAGATCCATGACGTCATATCATGTTTACGCAATGAATCCAATAGATGGCAACAGCGTTATTGAGTGAGATCTCACTTCAATATATTGAGTTGACACACTCAGAATAGGTACCATGGAGAATGACCAAAAGATTACGGCGCGCCAAAATGTCATCATTCACGTATCAGTTCTTCTTATTTATCATTCTCAATCAGTCATACAAATGATAGTGGGACATCGGCATAACTAATTACTTTACAATTAAATATTAGCGATATTATGGGAAATAATCGTGGTGTTGCAGAATAGTCTTTGTATATGTACGATAGATGGCACAGCACGCGCGACACCCTATACTGGCCTTGTGATTGGCTGCTTATAATGGACTACAAAAGTGATGACGCGGAAATGGCGGCAAAATTCAATTGCGGCCGAGCTGACATTTGTTTTTTATGGGATTTAACATAGAGGTGATGTTTGCACGTTTCTACAGTTCTTAATGTAAAGCTGGTGGCTATGAGTTATTTTTTTAAAAATAGGCTCAAGCTTCAACATTATATTGGAGCTGTTTATATTTGTCACTATCAGATTTCTCAAATTTTCAATAAAGGATTGTTCACAGCGAAGCAATTAGTAATTAAGCTTAGAAAATTACAAATAATAATCTAGTTTGTATTATGACAAGCAATGTTAACATTCCAAGCAACACAATTTATGATAAATTTTGTTGCTGTGAACATTGCTTGGCATAATACAAACTAGATTATTATTTGTAATTTTCTAAGCTTAATTACTAATTGTTTCGCTGTGAACAATCCTTAACTTCACATAGGACAATGACGGCCTATATAGAATCGGTTATCGGTGCGTCCCATAAGAACACATAAGAATAACCCAATGCGTGGACGCGTGAGTGTTGAGCAGATCCATTTTTGTATTTCGCGGGTGGATGTGTGTTATCAAATGATAATATAATGTAATATATACAATATATATATATATATATATATATATATATATATATATATATATATATATATATATATATATGTTATTTATTTGTTTATTTATATGTTGCCAGCTTGATCATTGATATGTACTATATGTATAATAAAACAGATATTTTTATACCGATATATGTTTTTGGCCCAAACCTAGAATTTCAGGATTGGCATAATATGGACCCTAATATTTAATTCGAATGGAATCGACACTAATATTCAATTCAAATGGAATCGACATAGATTGATAAGAACGCAAACATTTATTAGAAATTGACATTGCTAATGAATAGCTCAGGCATAGAAATGGAACGGAATTAACAATGGCGTAATATGGGCACATATAACTGTAATGTCTGATATATTTGTACGATAGGATTTGTTTTTTCATTTGCACATGAACCACTGACAAAACCGTCTCCGGAACTCTGAATAAAACTTTTACAGTACGTAAGTCATCTTGTGGCATGTGGCTATCCGTGTTCATATTTACGTATGCCCAATCAAATGCGCATGGAACTGAACATGAAAACCAGACAAAACACAGAACATATGCAGTGGCGCACCAAGCAGATACATACATTTTTAATTTTATTAACTACACCATTCACACACAGCTCACTGTAGAGAAATATTATTATAACCTGTATATGGTTATAATAATTTTAATAAATAAAAATATGAAAATTATTATAACTATTATATGTATGAATATATAAAATACCTAATTCTGATTAATATTCTGCTGTAGAAATAGTTTGTCAACATTTGAAATATATAAACATAGAAGTAATATACAAAATACACTTGAATAGCACTAAAATCATATTGCCAAAGATAGTCATTACCGAGGAATTGAAAGCACATTAACATTCACAAAACAATGAACATAAAATAAATATTAAAAGAACTTGCGTGACATTATATTGATATTCCCATTACATAGCCATTACCAACAAATTTAGTGAACCCTTTTGAGTTTGGCTCGGCCCGGTATGTGATCAGAACCGTCAGGACCGTCAGGTCAGGACATATGGATGATAACAGAGATAAACTTGGTTTTGACGATTTTGACGGTTTTGACCTACGGTTTCGTTGTATAATGTTGAAAGGGCAACGCTGTCTCTGAACCTAATAAAGTTATACGGTAATGCCATGGTATAATGAGGAAATAAAAAGGGTAACGCCATCTCTGAACTAATTTGACGGTAGTTCCTGGTAAAGTAAATGTAAAGTGCGAGTAGTAAGTAAAACGGTCCCTGATCCCTGAACCATGTAGTGGGCATTCAGAAAAACTTATAACTCAAAGTCAGGATGTTTGCATTAATCTTGTGACCAATTATCGTAACAGTGATTTTAACACTAAAAATTAAACCAAATTTAATAAAATTTACAGATTGACATCACAAAATATCTAATTTGAATTTGATTTATTTAACAAATATCTATTTTAAATTTAATAGTCTAGAATTCACAGTACGTTGTGTGATTGTAGTAATTAAATGATTCTTTATTCTAGAGTCGCACAGAATAGGAAAAATACAGGTCAACGAAATATGAATAAATTGTATCTTTTAACATAATAATCAATTTATTAAACATACGCTTATGAAATGCAGTTTCGATAACAGTCAGTATAATAAACATATGTTTCAAAACAATAGCAGGTAATTTGTTGAACATAATTTTTATGTGATTCAAACAAAACTACAATGCATGAAATTGCGACATGTTATGCAATTCGAGTCTCATCGAAACACAACTGAATAAATTATCTACTGAACAGAAAAAATCGACTGGTTTAGTACCGTGTATGAATTTTGACGGTCACAAAGGTATTTCGCTTCCTCCTTGAAAGATTATCTACAATCGAAATAGATGCGGTAAACTAAATAATATGCGCATCAAAACAACAAGTAGTTTTGAACATCCTTTATTAATTCATTCATATTCGTTTTAACAAATTGAGCTATAGTGATTGGTCGTGTGTCTGTAGCATGCTCGGATCGAAAAAAAATCTTAAGAAAAAGTTCTTGTATTTCCGCCTTGAATCCAAAAATATATGTATATAATTCATATACTTGGATGTATGTACTTGTATGTATCTCGCTCGCTCGGTCGGTCGTAAGATGTGAGTTTGTGACCGCAACTCCTCTGAAGGCACCAGGCCCATTTTAATGAAATTTGATATACATATAATTTCCATGCCCGTGAAGTTCCCGTCGCATTTTAAATTCAATCGTCAGTACAGGGCCGGCGTTATAGGGCCCCACAATTTGGAGCCCTCCTAAATACTGCTCTTAGTCAACTATTAAATTTTTTTAGAATTTTTTACTAAACATTCTAAGATATTTTATGCCTTTAAAGTTTTTTCAAATTGTGAGCCCATAGGCTTCAAAAAAATAATATAAATATATTTTGAAGTATATCTGTAAGTTAAATGAAGAAGTTATGTGACAGCAATATTTTTGGTTATATTTTCCAATATATAAACTATTTGCTTCTGTGTTTTGATTAATGAAATTAGGAAATGTTCATCAAATAATTTTCAATAACCTTGGCTAATCACGAAACAAACGATATTAACGTTACCCATGTGCGCAATTTTAAATATGGGGATATGAAAATTAAAACTGTTATGGTACAGGAATAAATAAATCTTGGGATTATAATTGGTTAGATTGGTTCAATGGGCAAACTCAGAAATTCATTTATTTCATATTAAATGCAGAAGAAATGTCATCAAACATTCAAGACAACATAAACCAAATTTTAAAGACTCGTCGTATATTAATACATTATTGTATAAAACAATCATTTGAATATGTTCCAATAATGAAATGCTATCGCTTTTAGTATTGTAGCATTGGCGCTAGTATATAAAAACTTATTATTCATTGAAAAACAAAACAGCAATACAATTTTTGTAACTAAGGTTCTTGATCGAAATATAAATTATTAAATGATAATAAATATTATTCTACATCAACACTCTCCCTCATTTAATATTCTTGTAAGTCCTATGCTATTGCACAACTGTTGAAAACGTGTAGAAAACAATGGCTTAGTGAGAATGTCTGCCAGTTGTTTTTCAGTATCCACCCTTGAGACAGTGATATCGTTAGAAGTCACTAATTCTCGAACAAAGAAATGTCGTATACGAATATGTTCGTTATGCGGTGAAGCTCTGCTCTGAGCAAGCCGTGTAAATTCTGCTAGCTGCTTCACTAGCAGCAACAATTTCAGCTTCTGTTGTAGATATTGCTGTTGAGACTTGTCTTTGACTGATCCAAGAGATAGGACCACCTGCATAGATACATAGCACACCTGAAGTGGATCGTCCTGTTTGGATATCACCACCGTGATTTGTGTCGCTATAACACTCTATAAAGCCTTTCTTCGTATTCTATTTATAAGTAATTCCTTGATCAGCTGAGCCTCTTAAATAGCAAAAAATGCGTATTACCTTCACCACATCGCGCTCAGTTGGGTTTTCTAGAGTTCTTGATACTACCCCAACTGCGTACGCCATATCAGGTCGGGTTTTACACATTAAAAACATAAGAGCTCCAACAGCTTCTATATAGGGCATCCTTGATTATTGGAGTTGTTACAGCTCTGTAGTTGCTCATACCAAAACGTGCCAGTATTTTTTCAATGTAATGCGTTTGACTGACATGTATAGAGTCATCTTGACCCTTTTTAATTTCCCAAACCCAAGTAATATGAAGCAGACTTTCTAGTAAGTTTAAATTCTTTCTTTAACTCAGTAATAAACTGTTCAAGTTCATTTGGATTGTTTGTTGCTGTCAACCCGTCATCCACATGGAGAACAAAGAAAGTTTTGTTACAGCCTCTTTGTCTTACAAACAAGCATAGATCAGTTTCGCTTCTTTTAAATCCCAATTTGATTATATGATCTGTAAATCTCTCATTCCAACAGCGAGGAGCTTTATTTAATCCGTACAAGCTTCTTTTACGAAGACACATTCTTCCAGATCCATCATTATAACCCTCTGGTTGTTGCATAAATATTGTTTCATGTAACTCATCATAAAGAAAAGCAGAAGTCACATCTATTTGTGTTAACGTCATGTTTTCATTCGCCGCAACACTAATTAATATTCTAATAGTAGACATTCTTGCCACAGGACTGTAGGATTGCTCAAAGTCTACATCTTTCCGCTGTGAGAAGCCTATAATTACCAATCTTGCTTTGAACTTGTCTACTGATCCATCAGTATTGGTTTTTACTTTGTATACCCATTTGCACGGTATAGCTCTTCTTCCAGTAGGTAAATCTTCCAATATCCAAGTTTGGTTTTCCTTAAGTGATTCTATTTCGCGATCCATTGCTATTTTCTAATTAATTTGTTGTTTACACTTCATAGCTTCAACAAATGGTGCGCTCTAGATTCTAATTTCACACTATTATTATGACAGCTATTAGAGGATAATGTCACAAAAAATCGTTAACAAAATTTAAATAATATCGAATCAATGAACTGCTCATGATGTGTTATGGGATTCTTAACATATCGTTTAAGTAGTGCTGGTGAAATAAAACGATGTCATAATTTTACTGGAGAAGAAGAAAAACTTATTGTTCAATTTGTACACTAATATAACCATATAATAGAATGTAAAAAGACTATCTCAATAATCAATAAAAAATAACACGATTAGGTACAATGCACTTATGCCTTAAGCTAGCCGTATTATTTATTATATTTATAAATATAGCAAGAAGATAATTTAGGTTCTAGTTTTAGTTTTTTTAGTTTTTATATATCTTTATTTTTTTGAATGATTTTTACATTATGTTGGAACACATGACTGGTTTTTTCAGAGATCCTACTTACAGGGGGAGTGTATATCTGAGTTTGATTTTTGTTGCGTGTGTGGAGCGTGAGGTATTTGTGAGTGAGTTGTGTTAGTTTTTATTTATTTGTTGTTTTTTGTTGGTCGGGTATTGTGTATGGGAAAGGAGGAGACATGAAAACCCATTTTCAATAATGAAAATTATTTTACATAAAACTTATAGACTAATATAACTAGGTTAAAATCTTACTTACTAACATTTTTATTGGTGTTGGATGAAACATATATTTTAGTGTGATGAGTGATAATGTTCTGTGTTGTTGTAGGCTTTAGTGACGTGTTGTGTGGTCAGGGTTATTGAGTGCTTTAATATTACGTGTGGCGCACTGGAAGGCTTTCTAGGAATATTGGAAGCGTTTGGTAGGAGAGCTTGTGTTTCAACATAATTGGGGTGTTATCATGTCTGTGTATTGTGATTTTTCGTGTGAGTGAGTTTGAGTTTAGTTGTGTTTTATAAAATTTTTGTGATATTTTGTCAATGTAGGCTCGTATATATGGTATGTTGGTTTTTCGGTGGAGGTGCGTTATTCTAGTGTACCTGTCGGCTTTTGTAGCTAGTCTAAGACACTTGTTTTGGAGTCTCTGAAGGGGTAGTAAAGCGGAGTTTGATGCGTTGCACCAGATTGGGGCTGCGTAGGTCATGATTGGGCGTATGATGGTTGTGTAGATGAGGATATTGTTTTTGGTGGTGACAGGACTGTTTTTAACTAGGAGGGGGTAGAGGTTTCTGATTGCAAGCTGAGTTTTTTCAATTGTATGCCTGATGTGTGGTCCGTGCTTTAGTGTATGGTTTAGATGTACGCCTAGGTATTTCACACTTTTTCTTGGTTCTATTTTTTGTCGTAGATGGTGAGTGGTGTCAGTATGCGTCGTTGTGTAAATTTACGTGAGAAAACAATGGCTTCAGTTTTAGTCGCGTTTATTTTGATTTTCCATTTGTCCCAGTATTATTGTAGTTTGTTTATGTGTATTTGTATATGTTTGCTTGCGATTTGCGCACTGGAGGAGTGGGAGTACAAGGCTGTGTCGTCTGCAAATAATGAAATTTTGGTCCTTTGTTAGGTTGGTATGTCGCTAAGGTAGAGGATGAAGAGCTTAGGGCCTTGGACACTATGGGTTTTAGGTGGGATAGATTAGTATTTATTTTTACTTGGAAGTTACGAAGTGTTAAGTAGGATTGTATGAGTTTAACAAGGATTGGAGGATAGTTGAAGTTCATTAGTTTGTGAATGAGTCCTATTATCCATACCTTGTCAAAAGCTTTTTCTATGTCTAATAGGGTCATCACAGTGACTTTTTGTTTGTTGAAATTAAATGTTGTGTCAGTCACAATTCTACTTACCTGCTGCACAGTGTTGTGTTTCGATCTGAAACCGAACTGGCAGTCAGAGGTAGTTTTTAGTCTTTGGTCTATTTCATTTAGTCGGGATAGGATGACTTTCTCCGTGAGGGAGGCTTATGGGACGGTAGCTGGTTGGCAGTTTGCGGTCTTTGTTTGGCTTGGCGATGGGATGTACGGTAGCAGTTTTCCAGACAATGGGGAAATGTTGGAGTTTTATGATTGAGTTTATTAGATATGTGAATTGGATTATTGCTTTGGTTGAGAGGTTTTTTATGATGAGGTTTTCAATTTGGTCTGGACCTGGGGATTTTCATTTAGGGAGAGTTTTTATTATTTGGGATAGTTCTAGGGGTGAGGTGAGTAGTTTGGCTAGTTCTTTGGGGTGGGTTTTGTGTGTATGGTTTAGATATGTGTATGTCTGTTGTATGATGTTCGTCTGTTCGTTAATGTCAGTAGTGTCTGTCTTGTGCACATTTTCAAATATGCACGCGATTGTCAAAGCTTTCTCTTCGTCAGTGATAATTGTCATATTGTTATGAGTGTGGGGATGGGGATGAAAGGTTTTTTGAATGTCCTGGTCATTTTCCAAAGGGAATTGTCAAAGGGATTTAGCGTAGATAGTTTTTGAGTCCATATGTTGTTTCTGTGAGTTCTGATTAGCGTTTTGATTTGGGTGTTCAAAGTGTTGATGCGTTGTTTGAGCTGGGGGTCGTAGTTCCGTTGCCATTGTTTTCTGGTATGGTTGCGGCGCTGATTGTGTCTAGTATGTTTTGTGGTAGTTTGTCTTTGTGCGCATGTATCATTATACTTTCTGAGTGCTTGCGTTTGGCTGACGTAATTGCGTCAGTGAAAGTCTTTATTTGTTTGTCCAGTTCGTTTGTTGTGTTTATGTTGTTGTTTATGATTATGTGTTGGTCTAGTGTTTTTCGGAATGCTTGCCAGTATTTTTGTATGAGGTGATTCGTTTTACATGATGTTCTAGTCGTTGGTTGTTAATTGTAAAAATGATGGGATTGTGATCAGAGTTAAGCTCGGGCATGGATTCGGGCTGGGTTATGTTGGGGACGCTTTTGTTGATGATTATGTCTATTGTAGAGGGAATATTGCCGTTGCATGGGAAGTGAGTGTGCGTGTATGGGTGCATAATAATGGCTACATGAGTGTTGGTGTATGTATTCAGTATATTGCCATTTGTGTTATGTCTATTGCAGTCCCAGTTTGTGTGCTTCGCATGCAAATCTCCGATCACAAGTGTTTTCTTCGTTTGGAGTAATGTCGAGATGCAGTCATTTTTTAAAAGTTAAAACGACTGCATTTTCCAAGAACCTAAATTATCTTCTTCCTACATCAAAGAAATCCAACCAAGAATATAATCCAGTCCAATTTATTTATATAGAAAACATAATAATATATCGTTCTCAATAGTTAATTCTTATCTCTTAATACATTAATAAATATATTTTCTTTAATATTACAACCTCAACTTACCAACAGGTATTTGGACTATGCACTCAAATAAAATTTAAATTTTTTGCTAAATAAAACCTGTTTTTAGGGTAATATTACCTTAACTATAGTTTAAACCCCCGAATTTCACGGCTTAACAAATGTCATACATAAACGAGGCTTTATGTCACAACCACTATCAGAACAACAAAAATAAATGTTAAACTAGTTCTAGTTAACCATAGTTTAAACCATCAGTGAGCAAATCAGCCATGTTTAAAAATTGTTTTTGCCCATTAAGTATGCAACCCGAGCAACACTAGTGTTCTCTGTGTTGCTCTGTCTTCTTTTTTTTTACTTTCTTTAACGAAGTAATAAGAAAGTATAGGGATCACCAAAGAAATAGAACTCGAGATTTCAACGGATATACACGTTTTCGCCTTCCCTGAATCGGAGTGACATCAGTGTGGGTTTCTGTGTGTCTGTATGTGTGTGTAAACGCTCTAGAGCCGAAACTGTCGAATGTAAAATTGTGAAACTTCAAACTTAAGCTGTAACTGGCCGGTGCTGGCTGAAGCATGCTGGCAGCAGTCAGTTTCAGCCAGAACCAGCAAATAGCTAAAGGCTAAATTTTATTTTTTTAAGCAAATAATATATTATCGGCTGACAGCTTAATTTGAAACTATAAATACGTATCTCAATTTATGAAAATAAATTGCATACGATTTTATTTGAAATTTTAAATAAATAAAATTCTACACGTATTTTAGCCTGATTAGGCTGAATTATGCTGGTACTAGCTGAGACCGGCTTTAACCGGCTAGTGCTGGCAGAAACAAGCCAGTCTCAGACAGTACCAGCCAGTTACAGCCTGTATGAGAGAGGACCAGTCAGTAAAAGCTAATATACGTGTAAAAATTTATTTGCTTTAAAATTTCAAAGAAAATGTAAGTAAACCGATAGTATATACTTTGCTTATAAAATTAAAATTTAATTTAAAACTATAAATACGTAATTCAATATAAGAAAATAAATTGCATAGGATTTCATTTGAAATTTTAAATAAATAAAATTTTACACGTACATTAGCCTGATTTGGCTAAAACATGTTGGTACTGGCTGAGACAAGCTGTAACTGGCCATAGCTGGCTGAGACATGCTAGTCTCAGACAGTACCAGTCAGTAACAGCCTGTATAAGACAGGACCAGTTAGTAAAAGCTAATATGCGTGTAAACTTTATTTTCTTACGATTTTATTTTAAATTTTAAATAAATAAAATTTTACACTTATATTAGCCTGAATAGGCTTAAACATGCTGGTACTGGCTAATACCGGCTGTATCTGGCCAGTGCTGGCAGAAACATGCCAGTCTCAGACAGTACCAGCCAGTTACAGATTGTATAAGACAGGACCCGTCAGTGCAAGTGTTATAAACGGCTTTTACCTTACTTGTAGGTTTGTTGTAGTCGGAAGCTTATCGACGATATTTAAACACTGATACTTTTCCTGCATGGCACTTTATCTGAATAAAACCAATAATAATATCATACAATTACATAAGTATAAACATACAAAGATATATACGTGACGGCCCGCGGACTCCGGGCTCTACTCTATTTAGGCTCTGAAATTAGAATACAGGTTTGAGTATAAACTCAGTGAGGAGCCAGTCTATAATTCTCTCTCTCTCACACACACACACTCACACAGAGTCATACCAATACCCCATATATTTAACCCTCAACCGTCGACGCAAGTCAAGTAGTCAACCTCATACGTAAGCGTATAGGTTACGTATGAGGGGTCTTCCGTGCGCGACACACGCCACACTCTGACCGTCGTTGGGACCACCCCCTGAAAGAACACATCAACCAGTGGTGTTACCGTTGGGACCACCTCCTGAAGAACTCATCATCCAGTGGTGTCACTGTTGGGACCCCCAGACACACCAGACAGGCAACCGTGGGGCCCCGGATACACCAGACAGGCCAACGTTGGGCCCCCGAACACACCGTCAGCCAGGCCTTTGTCAATAGTCATCGTCCTCACATATTCAACACAACTCATATCATATATATTCAATTCTCTAGTATTATCTCAACACTCATTTAATATGTCTAGCTATATTCTTTACTTTACTCCATAATAATACCTCAATACCAATCCGGACACTTCGTCCCATCGTCCATATATTAATATCAATAACAATTCAACAGATTAGTCTCCTTTCACACATACCTAGTCATACTCCATATATACTGTTGAATATGTCGACAACAGACGTATTTTTTGTTGCTCCTTTGTTTGTTTATATTCATTATCATCTATTTATCGAAAATGCTCGATACTCGTTCGAAAATTAAGAAGGCTGTTAATAGTGCTTTAAGTGATTTTATTAATATATTTGCTACTTCCAACGCAGAACTTAAATCGGAAATTGCGTCCCTTAAAATAGAGTTATCGGTGTGCAAAAATCTTATCGTAAAACAAAGTGATTTACTTTGTGCTATTCATATTCCCGCTTATTTAAACACAAATAATAATATGAACCATAATAATAGTAAAACCTTCTCTTCTGCTACGGCGAAAACAGCTGAGAAATTCGAAAATCGCGTCAAACACTGCTCACGCTTTTTAAGTGCAATCCGAAAGAGTTTCTGCGTCGTTTCGTGACTGTTGACGAAACATGGATTCACTGCGCGATTTCCTTTCCAAAAACAAGAATCGAATCACCGACCGATATTGCTCCTTTTCCATTTTTCTAAAATCTGCGGATACTCCCGCTTTCACACGCGATCAAAACAAAACTACGAGTCCGATTCGGCTGAAATTTTAACAGTAGCGGTCTAAGATAATGTACTACACAATAGGTTATGTCTCTTGCGACAGTGGCGCCATAGGTCGGTGAGGCTAAGTACTTGTCGGACAGCCCTCGTACATATATAACGAACTAGGTGTGAAGATCGCGCGACTTTCTGACTAACCAATTTTAGGTACAAGGAAACCTATGCCTTCAGCTTACGTTATATATACGATACGAGCAGCGTACTTCCCCCTCCTACTCCACGTTTGGCATTATAATTTAAAAACAATCATTTTTAATTATGGCCCATGGGTTCACAATTTAAAAATATGTTCTACACATAAAAAATCTTTTGGATTTTAACTGCGAGCGGATTCAAATAGGTTGCCAAATAATATGTGTAGCACATTTAATTCACAGCGCTCCGTTACCTTCAGAGGAATAGAGAGTACAATTTGGTCTTACGAGCGAGCGAGCAACTAATATCCAAGCTTATGGGTTATATATAATATTGGATTCAGGGCGAGCTAATAATCGCTATGGTAATGGGTTAAGGTTCATAGTATTGACACAATAATCGCCGAAAAGTTGACACATTATTCGCCGAAATGAATATCTAGTAAGGGGTTAAGGGTGATGCAATCTTACTATAGTCACAAAAGATTACTATATTTGTTTAAATGTTTCTATTGGATAATTTCGTTTGTACTTGCAAATTACGTGCTAGGTATGAAGTTGACATATTATTCGCCGAAATAATTATCTAGTAAAGGGTGCTGCAATTTTACTATGGTCACAAACGAATACTATAGTGGTTCAAACTTTCTATTAGTTAATTTCGATTGTACTTGAAAATTACATGTTAGATGTGAAGTTGACACATTAATTATCTAGTAAAGGGTGCTGATGGCACGGAAAAATTAAATACCACCTAATTCTATTAACTGATGTGTCTTTTACCAAAATAACATAAAAATCTCCAAAATAGTTAATAAACACCGTTTTTGTTAAATAAACAAGCCGCGCAAAAATAAGCTCGACGCGCATAGCTTCCGCCTTACGTAGCACGTGAACTGTTGATTTTACGGAGAAAATAAAAATTACCTTTTTATTAGTAAATTAAACGAACATTAATTTATTTTACTGCATCATTGGTAAAAACTTTTGAATTTCGGAGATATTTGTAAAATAGCGTTTCTTCAAACTTTATGGTTGAATACCATGGGTTAACAAGCTCGGATTTTTGGGGACTTTTGAGATTTCATTTAGAACCATAAAGAGAACGTGTGTACCAAATTTCAGCCCTCTGGGACTTTTTCCGTGGTTTCCTTGTATTTTTGACTAAAGTGGCTGGACTATACCTTAAATCAGTGGTTCTTAACCTATGGGTCGCGCAGAGTCGAACCAATTTTTTTTTTTCAAAATTATAAATAAAATAAATAAATAGACAGGCCGCGACAAGCGGTTTTGCTCAAAATTTGCGTAGGCCGACATTTTTTGTTTTTACATGCATTCGTCTAACACGGTAAACAGAGTTTAGTGTATCGTATTGAGGTAGGCTCAGTAATATCGCATGTAATACAAGACAATAACACTATAAACACGTGCATTTAATAAAATATACTACATAATGTTTATCAAATATCGTAAAATGTAAATGTAAAATCCATAAATGTAAAATCAGCATTTGGTAAAGATTTTATCCACCGTTGTCTGTCATTAAATTCTGACGGAAACCGAAAAACTGTCACAGATTCTTTCGTCGAACAATAGTTGGATTTGCAGTTATAAACACAGCACTTGTAAAGCATTTTATTATAAATAAATAAATTAAAAAAATTATATATGAGAAAAAAAAAATCATCATTGTTAAATTGAAGAAAATGGTTTAAAAATGATCTAAAAAAAGGTATTGAATTTTTTTGCTTATTTTGGGTCGACATAAACATATTTCTCAAATTTGGGTCGCGGCGTAAAAAGGTTAAGAACCACTGCCTTAAATGAATGTCGGTAAAGTTATCCACAGTTTTCTACAGCATACAAATTTTGTTGCCAACATAAAAAAACTAAAAATCCCCTAGATTTTTATTTCGCTTAATACGTGGTATTAAGATCTCAAATGTGTTTCATTTTGTGTAGAATATCAATAATTAGCTATATATAATCAAAAACTGTAGAAATATGTTCAGGAATTATGAATTATTATTAAAAACCCCCGGCTCATACGAACAAACAGCACGTCGTCCGACGTTTCCCTGATTTACAAAAAATCTAATTGTCTAAGAAACAATTGAGAACTGTTTTTGTAATCTACACACTAACACCTTTCAGAAAATGTATAAAACATGAATTTACTTAGTGCATGCATTAAAAAAATAACATTTTAAAATGGAATTGGCTACTTGCTACATCTTCTTAATTTGTATGAAAATCTACACAGTCCTTATGCAAATGTGATACATCATCTTAATCAGTGCACTTTTTGCTATCATTTAAGATATAATACATAGAAATCGAATGAGTGCACTCAACGTACATTGAATAGAATCAAAATGGTGCACCTGCGACTATAGACATTTCCCCAATTTACAAAAAAAACTAAATGTCTAAGAAACAAGGGAGAACTGTTTTTGTAATCTACACACTGACACCTTTCAGAAAATGTATAAAACATATAAATTCACTTAGTGCACGAATTAAAAAAGTAACATTTTAAAATGGAATTGGCTATATCTTCTTAATTTAAAGAAAAACTAAACGTTCCCTTCGTAAATGTGACCTTTATTCGTAAAGAACATACATTACACATATAAAACATATAGAATTACGCTATAAAGCAAATATTGGCTCGAAGGTTCTGATTTGCATCGGAACCAATGATGTCATCAAGGTAATGTAATATTGGGTTATGATGGACCATTTTAATTAATAATATTCTGTAAACAGCACAACCTTAAGAAGGTCCTGTGGGGCAAAGAAGTTGTATTTTTAACCATTCCGCCGTTGTTGAAATATTGGGATGACCCGGAACGGATGTTATTAACAGACCTATATAATAATGCAATAAAAAAACTTCAAGGTATTATCAAACTTACTTTTATGTAATTCCTTCATTGACAAAACTTTATTTACTTGCAAGAAGATGTATTAGATGTTTATCAATTTATGATAAATAGCCGTGGAACACCAAGGAAAGAGTTATTTGAAAAGTATTATTTGATAAATATATAAAGATTCGACCATTGGCTACCTGAATATATTTTATGTTTTAGAACCTACAAAAGGCCGTTTCACCTACGCCATTTGAAGGAATGTGAAGACTTAATCCATTTCAATAAAATTGGTATGATGGAGATAGCTGGTTGGCTGCAAGAACAATTAAGTAAGTTTTTATAGTTCTAAATAATAACTGTATAACTTAACTTTCTACAAGATTTTTTCATTTTGTTAACCCAAAGCCCGAAAAAAATTATTAAATATTATAATTTTGAATTTTAAAATATGCACTAAATTTTTTTTTAATCAATATAATCTAAAATTAAAAGTAAGACTTTTTACACCTATAACATTTTTTCAAATTGTTAACCAAAAGGCCATAATAATTAACAAGAACTGGCGCTAGCGCCAGTGCTATCAGCTCGCCGTTCCGGCGAGCGCGGTCACATCAATAAATACAAAACTAAAAGCGATAGCAATTATTATAGTACAAAATTTATTGTTGTTATGATATTTCATCGGCATTTAATATAAAATTAATAAATTTCTAAGTTTACGTATATAATTCTAAATCATCGACATTATACTCACAGCGCCCATTGAACCAATCTAACCAATTATGATCCCGACATTTATTTATTCCTGTACCATAACAGTTTTAATTTCCAAAAACCCCACATTTAAAATTGCACACATCCGCATGGGTAACGTTAATATCGTTCGTTTCGTGATTTGCCAAGGATATTGATAATTATTTGATGAACATTTCCTAATTTTATTAATTAATACACAGAAGCAAATGGTTTATACATTGGAATTTATAACCAAACAAATTACTGTCACAATAGACATAACTTCTTTATTTCACTAACAGATGGCGATCAATGCCTGATATACTTCAAAATATATTTATATTATTTTTTTTAAGCCTATGGGCTCACAATTTGAAAAAACTTTAATCACATAAAATATCTTAGAATGTTGAGTAGAAAATTCTAAAATTTTTAAATGTTGGCTAAGGGCAGTATTTAGGAGGGTTCCAAATTTTGGGGGCCTATAACGCCGGCCCTGTACTGACGATTGGATTTAAAATGCGACGGGAACATCACGGGCATGGAAATTATATGCATACCAAATTTCATCAAAATCGGCCCGGTACCTTCAGACGAGTTGCGGTCACAAACTCAGGTCTTACGACGGACCGACCGAGCGAGCGAGCGAGCGAGCGAGCGAGCGAGATACATACATCCAAGTATATGAGTTATATATATTTTTGGATTCAGGGCGAAAATACAAGAACTTTTTGTTAATATTTTTTTTCGATCCGAGCATGTTACAGACACACGACCAATCACTATAGCTCTTTTGTACTTACTGTACGACGAGCTAAAAACCACTGCTCGCAACGCATATTTTACCTAAAGGCGAGCTCTGCGCGTTGGTGCGTTTTACGCGTATCAAATCTTGTTCTTTTTAATTATTTATTTTTTGCAATATATGGCCTTATGAGAACATTATACGCAAAATGTTTTGTAAATATGAAATATTTTCGTAATATAAAGAATTTAATATCTAACCACAACCAACATAGTTAACGTTCGCTCCCCGGAATTGCAAATATTTAAAGACTCATTAATTAAACAACGCACCTAGTCATCAATAGATGGCTTTACAGTTTATTATTATGCTCGCTACTTGTTCTTTTCAAATTGTGAACCCATAGTTCATTATAATAAAAAACAATTATTTTTTAATTTTATTGCCAAGCGTAAAGTAGAAGTGAGACACTGCTCGCATTGAGTATCTTACCTAAGGCGAGCTGGACGCATTGGTGCATTGTACGTACCGAATACCACAGCTCTTCTGTACTAGTCAATGTCTAAAATCGCCATAAATATTTAAAATCGTGAATACGTAACTATAATGTAGAAACATTTTAATGACTAGTTTCATTAACAGAATGTGATCACATAATTATTGAATGTGTGTGATTATGTCGAAAAACTTGATTTTTATAAATTGAACCAGTCCTATAGTTATAATGAACATTTATAAACAGTATTGAAACATCAAGCCAAGGAGTCAGATGTGTGACAGTTCCAGTCGAGGTATTATTTACGATATCGATATCGAGGTAAAATCGACGATTTAAAAGCGCTAATTGTTAACCTATTGTATTCCTATACCCAAATAAACAAACAGCAATCTTTACAATGTGTCCGTTCTGTTTTGTTGTCCTGAAACATTTGCCCGCGTGTCCTGTGGGACGAAACACAGGACACTTTCTTTTTCGTCATCGTCAGGTTCTTCTTCGTTGAATCGTGCTTCAACGAAGTCCGTTCTGTATGCTATGTGTGGTATGCTGTGTGTGGTATGCTTTGTATGGTATGCTGGTGTGGTATGCTGTGTGTGGTATGCTGTTGTGGTATAAATGGGAATGATTGCGGTTTTAAGGCCACTTATTTCAGTTACAACCGAATTTGATCGAACACTTTGTAATGATTGCTCAAAAATATTTCCCAAACCCCAACTTCTAATTATTAAATTATGTTTTCAGGTCTACAGTAGGGCTCTACGAGTATTTAATTTAATTTGTATTAATATATATTATTATTTTACAGCTAATAAGTATCAGGGGCGGTCGCCGTTTCATTTTCAGGTCTACAGTAGGGGGCCTACGAGAATTTCCCGCTCCTGAATACTATTTAATTTGTATAATTATTTTACAGCTGTGTATGGTGCACCAAATGTTTGAACTTTAAGGGGTATTCACACTTATGTAACTGTTTGCAAACCAAAGTTACTCAAAATATTCAGTGGCCCCGTGTGATCTCCTGCTGGAGTATAAAATCATATCGTCGCGCGCAAAAAGACCACAGAATTTGGGTATTCCGAGGTTGGAAGAAACAAACTCTTACTTAAGTGTTGAATAAATGGAATTAAATGTAATAGTGGGCACCCAACGAGCGACGAATAATAATTCGCACTGTAGTAACGTTGCAATCAAAGGTACTCGTTCACCAGTTGGCGGCCGGCAGCGCTTCCTGTACTGATCCAAGTCCTGTAAGTCCTTGGTAAAATGAACTTTAAGTTCGATCGCCGTGCGTATCCTTAAATGGGTTAGCGTCGTTGAGGCGTCGACTAGATCAGAAGAAGCAGGGGCTCTGTCTGTTCGGTGGGGCTCGCGCGATAGTTAAGTCCAAGTCTGCGGCGAGTACTCGCGATTGCAACTCTTACTAAAGTGACGAATTTCAGGGGGGAGGCGGGTCCCTGCCGACGTGGAACCGACCTTGTCGAGGTGGCAGGGCTTAAGCATCAATCACTATTATTCATTGCAATTCAAATACTGATTGATGCAACTAACAGGTTTCATAAAAATTACTTCTTTTTCTTTCTAAAATCTACATTCCAAATATTGATTTTGAATATTCAATCAATATTATAATAAACATTTTGTTAAATACGATTTTTAAAAGACAGCAACACTATGTAAATAATGGATATAAATTTACAAGTCCATGTAAAGTTACAATTATAAATCATGTAATTATCGCAGAAATATAGTAAAAAAACTCAGGTAAATTAACTAAAACTAGAATTACATAATTTTTTGGTTGTAGTTTATCAGTAAATGTTTTAGTTTTATTTGCTTTAAATAATTTTTATATTGAATATTTTTGCGATTAGCGTTCTGAGAGTTTGAATAATTTTTAAGTAAATATTTTGTACATGGAATAATTCTGTTTGTTTTAAATCATTGTGGATTCAAAATATTATTATAATTTGTTCAATTTACCATAAACTTTTTATTTGTATTGTTCAACTTTTATTAAATATAACTCTGTGGTATTATTAATGTATATTTTATCTGAATGTTTTGTTAACTATATTTTATTTTATTTGTGTATTTTATTTCCTTAATCCACATAACATTCAAAAAGGCGAACTGGTGAACAGTAACCATCAGTTACATGTTCACATAAGAACGTCCGACGTAAAGATAAAGATATTTCTTCATATTGTGAACCCAAAGTCCATAAAGACATATTTGAATATAATAATTATTCATTTTAAAATATGCAATTTGTTTTTTATGTATAACAAAAACTCGACAAAAGATAACTATACTGTCAAAGTTATGTCGATATTTTAACAAGTTTGCCACGTTTCTTAAATCTTAAATGAGCTTAACTTTGCATAAAATATATTCGGTTTATTAAGGGGATATTCACATTGTGAAAAGAAAAAGAATCGTTTTTTTTTTGTCTTAATATGTCTAGAATATATTCATAAAAGTGTTTTGCAAAATTCGACTTAAAAAAATAATTATATAAATTTTAAGTATACCATCTCATTTTTTAATTCTATTTATTTTTATATAAATAATATTTGGTACGCGTACAACGCATCAATGCGTCCAGCTAGCCTTTTAAGTGTAATATACACGATGCGAGCCTTTTGGTCAACAAAATTCAAAATTATAATATTTAATAATTTTTTATGGCCTTTGAGTTAACAATATGAAAATATCATGTAGGCATAAAATATCTTAGAATTATTAGTAGAATTTTTGGGTGTTTAAATTATTTTTATAAGGGCAGTATTAACAGAGGCTTTAAATTTTGGGGGCCTATAACTCGGAAAGTATACGGGCGATTGGATTTAAACTGCGAGTGGATACAAATGGGATAGTAAATAATATGTAACCAAATTTGGTGTGAATCGATGCGGTACCTTCAGAGGAGTTACAAATTTGGTCTTACGAGCGACGACTAACATCCAGTTATATATATTTTTGGATTCAGGGCGACGACACAAACCCTTGTTGTTAAGATATTTTTTAATCCGAGAATGCTACAGACACACGACCGATTGCTTTATATATTTTTGTATCAATATAATCTACAAAAAATTGTAAGACTTTTTATATCTATAACATCTTTTCAAATTGTTAACCAAAAGGCCGTAATAATTAAAAACCACTGCTCGCAATGCATATCTTACCTGGGCGAGCTCTACGCGTTGGTGCGTTTTACGCGTACCAAATCTTGTTTAATTCGTGCACTGCGTGAATTTATATGTTTTATACATTTTCTGAAAGGTGTCAGTGTGTAGATTACAAAAACAGTTCTCCCTTGTTTCTTAGACATTTAGATTTTTTGTAAATTAGGGAAATATCTATAGTCGCAGGTGCACCATTTTGATTCTAATGAATGTACGTTGAGTACACTCATTCGATTTCTATGTATTATATCTTAAATGATAGCAAAAAGTGCACTGATTAAGATGATGTATCACATTTGCATAAGGACTGTGTAGATTTTCATACAAATTAAGAAGATGTAGCAAGTAGCCAATTCCATTTTAAAATGTTTTTTTTTTAATGCATGCACTAAGTAAATTCATATGTTTTTTTTCTGAAAGGTGTTAGTGTGTAGATTACAAAAACAGTTCTCAATTGTTTCTTAGACATTTAGATTTTTTGTAAATCAGGGAAACGTCGGACGACGTGCTGTTTGTTCCTATGAGGCGGGGGTTTTTAATGATAATTCATAATTCCTGAACATATTTCTACAGTTTTTGATTATATATAGCTAATTATTGATATTATACACAAAATGAAACACAATTGAGGTCTTAATACCACGTATTAAGCGAAATAAAAATCTAGGGGATTTTTAGTTTTTTTATGTTGGCAACAAAAATTGTATGCTGTAGAAAACTGTGGATAACTTTACCGACATTTAAATGATGTAAAGTTATACACAACACAAAAATCTTAAACAGACAAAACAATATATAACAGTCAGAATTCTAGCGAAGTTCAAATCAGAATGCTATAGGTAATCAAAAAAACTGGACTTTTATATTCTGTCATACGGTTATTTTGGGATTGGGCCATATTGAACTGGAAAGTTCAGAGTGGGGGTAAAAGAAAAGTTTATTGCAGATCCGCGAGATGCCACTACCACTACCAGTTGCCACAAGTAGTGTCATCTACCGCTTTACCAAAACTGTAAACTCTATCACAAGTTCGTTCATATAACTGTCAAGTGTCAACCCCCTGGAGGAACTAAGAGAAACAACATGCAACAGGATTCTCTAGCGGTACTTTATAAAACTATGCCCGGAGAAGGAGTAAAAGCCAGATAGTACTTCTACTCTCTGATAGATGCGATTATGACTAGTTTGCCGGTATAAGGGTCGACCTGTCGTGGAAGGACATATTCCTTTTCCTATGAATTATATAGCATTGACTAAGAAATATGAACATAATTCATGTTCAATGGTATAACTAAATAATATATAATTATTTATTAGCCAATTAGTAATAAAACTAAGAAATTATAATTAATAATTCACTTTGCATTATTAGGAGATATAATGCTAGCGTTTATATCAACAACATTTATGATTGATGCGTTAATTTTGTTACTGTAAATGCTAGCATTGTTTGTCACAAAACAAACTGGATTATTATTTGTAATTCCTAATCTTAATTACAAATCAGCTCGATGTGAATGCAGCTTAAAACTGAAAAAAGTTTTTGTCATGACCGGCTGCTGTATTGGTAAAAAGAGCAAAGACAACACGCTTTATATATATATATATATATATATATATATATATATATATATATATATATAAATATAAATATATTGTGATGACGTTAAACGTTTACACCACAGATAACTCAACACCTATTATTTGATTTTTGATAAAACGTCAAAATGTCAGCGATTACTGATTAGGACTAAATTTTAAAAGGTTGCCTCTCGTCAAATGATTCAATTAGACAGTTGAATAGTAGGAGTGAACTGTATTCAGTATATGATATGGGTACAGGGTGCCCTCGTGATAACCTAGTATTTAATAATCGTTTAATGATTATCAAAATTAATTGCAGAATTTTCATCATCATATCCATTATAATACATTCTTAGCTCGCCGTACGAAGTACTGAAGAAGCTAAAGCATTCGGGCGTGTGTCAGTAGCATTCTCGAAACCAAAAAAAAAAAAATTAACAAAAAGAGTTTGTCTCGTCGCGCTGAATCCGAAATTACATATAACTTATATACTTGGATGTTAGTCGTCGCTCGTAAGACAAAATTTGTGACCGCTACTCCTCTGAAGGTACCGAAGTGATTTGTACCAAATGAAATGGTACACATGTTATTTGGCATCCCATTTGAATCCGCTCGCAGTTAAAATCGAATCGCCCGTATACTTCCCGAGGTTTAGGGTCCCAAAAATTGAAGCCCCCTTAATACTGCCCTTATAAAAATAATTAAAACATCTAAAAACTCTAATAATAATTCTAAGATATTTTATAACAACAAGATTTCTCTTATTGTTAACCCAAAGACCATAAAATATATTATAATTTTGAATTTTAAAATATACACTAAAATTTTTGTATCAAAATAATCTATAAAAAAATTTAAGACTTCTTATATCTGTAACTTATTTTCAAGTTGTTAACCCAAAGGCAATAATAATTAAATACCGCTGCTCGCATCGCATATCTTACGTTGTACGTACTGAATCTTGTTTATTATTGTATTAGTGTACAGAATCTGTTATAAAATGAGTACATTTCGTTCTAAAAATCTTGGACTTAATCTGTAATGTTGTAAACAGCAATGCTAGTTTTCCGTAACTAAATACATTTTTAGCTTGGACTTAAAATTTAATTGATATAAGTAATAATGGATTTCTGAAGGTTCGTGGGGAGGAAATACGAACTTTTCTGATTATTTTCACAATTGTTTTTGAATTAAAATTGTACATAGACAAAAGTAAAAATTCAAAATAAGAACGTTGATTAATTTTTCAATATTTTAAATAATAATAATAAAGTATTCATTGGAATACATACATAAAATTCGATACAATCACAGCAATCATTTTATTAATTCCTAAATTATTATTTTTAATGACCTTTTCGCTCTTAATCTGAATAGTTACATTAATAATATTATAGTTTTTCTGATTTTCTTTTTGATATTATAAAAGGGCAGTATTAGGGGAGCGTAAAACGCATTTATGTACAGAAATGTTTTAATTCCGAGAATGTTACCGACACACGAGCAAACACTGTCGTTCTTTTTTACTACTGTTCGATGAGCTAAATAGCTCATTTCTTTTCGATTGAAGTCAATATGTATTGTGTAGTTCTTTACTTGAAATTCAATAATTTGACAAATTTAAATGGGTATTTGAATTCAAATACTCGTCGATCTTGCTTTATAGCATTTAAGGTCCTTTTGTAGTGTAAAGTTATGGGAACTTTGTGTTTATAGTACGTTTTTTGTTTCAATAAACAAACAACTTTATATATCCAATGCATTTCTACACGGAAAGGAAATTGTAGCTCCTCCCACATCGCAAAAGAGGTGTGTCTATTCTGTAGACTTACGTTTATATCTTTCTTTGCAGTGCACTGCTCGAATTGAAAATTTTTCACAATTTAAACGAGTTGAGGTTTTAGGTTAAGAGCCTTACCACCTATATTTTTAACGACTGTTCTCTTTTTTCAGTGTATTTTAGTTGATTTCAAACAATGTTTCCTTTTATGTATTTCACATATTTTATCGTAAGATTACTATTTCTCTCTATAATCTCTTGTGCTGTGAAACAAAATTTAGTAAAACAGATATTCTAGCAAATCACTACGTTCGAGTAGCAAAGACCCTATGCGAGATAATGTACAAGAGTAAGACCGTTTGGTTGATACACGGTAAACATTATTTCAGTAAAAGTAGTAAATAAAATATGGGACAATATTTATTTATTTATAAATCACTTGTATTTATAGTTAATACATTTTTATTTGAGCATTTTTTTTACTAATATCAAGTAAATTTTCCTTAGTATTACTCAATTTATTAATTATTAATAAACTTATCTATTTATTACTAATACATTATTTATCTGAGGTTTCTGTCTTTATTATAAGTGAAATTCATTTAATAGTAATAGATTTGTGATTAAGGGAGGTAACACTTTGAATTTTCTACACCATATTTTACGAAGTACCAAGGGTTTGCCACCACTTTGACCCATCGAAATTTAAGGTATTTTCGAGAATTTTCATTAAAGACATAAAGAGGATTTATGAAAAAGAAATAAGTATACTAATTTATTATATATACATTAAAGAAGAAATGTAATTATAATTTTTTTGATATATTAAAAAATGGCGGCTTGACAGCTGATAATCGGGAATGCTGCGAAAAAAGAAGATAAAACGGTGGGCACGATAAGTCTGTTTACTTGTCATCTATGAATATTTTCAAAAAATCCTACGTATTTCAAACGAAAAATATATTATAAAAAAAAAAAAAATTGTTGACCAATAGAATATAATTTTCATATATATAAAGAGTACTTTGAGATAGAAATGTTTGAAAAGGCCAAAGTGGTGTTACCCCATGTCTTACGAATAACATTAACTTACTATTGCGCAAGTCCAAACCATCGTGAACTCAACTATAAGTAATATGGGTAATATGATCTATTTATATTAAAGAAAGCTTATCTGGGGCTGGCAAATATAGCAATAATTTAATATAACAACATTGATTTGATTGAATTCAAATTTGGGATTTATTTAATAGTAGTAAACCAAAATTGATTCTAGTAAATCCTTTTCTGAGTGTATCAGTTTCAGTAGATTTACAAAATAATGGTAATATTACATACCAAAATGTAATTTACGATATAATTATTCTGTTTTATCTCTATGATGCCACATCACTACGTAAAACACCATAACAACCCTTCTTTAAACACTATAACGAATAAGTTGCTTGCCGATACCAATCTTAATTTTAATATATATTTGTATTGTCAAAACTTTCATTCCAAATCGATTGATGGCTGGATATCATGCATCCAATGCACTGTAAGTACGTATTCTGTAACTTTGCATTACCTTTCATTGTCAACATTGACTGTATAATTTTACATGTATATTACTTTTTACTCTACAAATGTAAAATTACATTTCAATCAGCAATATTACAAGTTCATATGAATGATTACATTTTTCGTAATAACAATTGCACTTGAGATTGTATTATTACATTTAGAATTGTATAAAATTATAGATTATTATGTATTTTTACAGATAATATGATTACAAAAACAAATGTGAATCTGTGTGGCAGGTAATGTATGTATTGTCAAGAAAATTAAATATGACCAATGAATAATTAAAAATTACATTTAAATTTACTATTACAGTGAACGAATTGTATATAATAATCCTGTGACTATGTTATATTAGATTATAATTTAAAATACAATAGGTACTTACAACTTGAAATAGTAAAAATGTGAATTTATAAATATTCTGAAAAATGTACATCATACTCTGTTGTAAGCATAACATTATATATATTAACGAATTTTCCATAAAATTAGGTAATTTTACATAAATATTCACTGTAATGTTATAATTTGAAATTAAAGTATCTAATACCCACACATAATATATAATTCTACTTGTAAATGTAAATTTAATATCATTCTTTGTAAATTTACATACGTTATTACAGTGTGTAAAAAATGGGAACATATTTCCTGATTGTCATTGCTACTGACGATGATGAGTTTCAGTTTGTGTTCATTGTCGATCTGAATTTATAATTCGAAATATCGCTATTTTGTCCGATTTACAAATTAGATGAAAAAGTAGAAAAAGAAGATTAGTTTCTCATCAGAACAGTTCGATATATGTAGTTGACTGGCAGGTAATAAATGTTATAACAAAATATAGTTTAGAAATTTAAACCGGTATTTTACATAACTGGTTGAATATAATAAATAAGTTATTTCGAATAAATAAACCAAAATACTGTTGATAAGATCTGTTTTCTCGTAGTGTAAGTATACTGTGTTAGAACAGAAGATTATAAATAGCATCAATTTAAAGATGAAAACAGTTTTTTAATCATGTTTCAAGTTTCATTGAATATAACTCTTGTTTAAGTAGATATTAGTAATATTTATTAATAATTATACTTAACTTACCAAAGAAAGTATTCCCAGGTTCAGAGGATGGCAAGTAAAAAATTGCTTAAAAAGGAAAACAGATAGGTACATAAAAATTAATCCTTCCTGTCAGTGTATATTATAGGAAAAATAAATGTAATTTTTGTAATTTCATGTGTAATATGAATAACATTACATGAAATGGTTAACATCAAATATAAAATGACGTAATTTTACAATTGCTATAGTAATTTTAATATAAAAATATAGGCATCATACAGGCATTCCCTTTTACCGTGTATAGTCTATAAAACTCTGTAATGGTGATTCAAATCAAATTGGCAGACGCATGTACAAGTTATAGAGCTCATAACGTGTATAATAACATACGGAATATTATACCATTATCCAATAGACAAAGTAAGATAATTAGAATTTCTTAAGAATAGTTTTCAATTCAATTTTTTTTTAATATGACCTGAGGTAGGATTCTGTAAATTCGTCCGTTATGATTAAAATAGGTAATATAACATTTACCTTGGTTATGCATTTATTTAATAATGTATAAATTAAATGGCATTTCAAATATTCGTAACCGGACCAACAGTTATTGAAAGTCGTTACGAGTTATAGAATCCCACCCCTGGTAATGAATTTTGTGTTAGAAATGTACACAAATGAGCAATTTTGAGCAAGTCTGGAAATCTATAAGGAACATCTGAAAATATTAAATGTTTTACAGATTTGAATTGAATTGCAAATAATACGAGTGAATTTACTAAATATATAAATGTTACCATTGAAAATCAGGGGATAATTGAAGATATTACAGATACTCCTTATAGATTAACAGAAATGCTCAAAATCGCATCATTAATAATGTTTTATTCTATAACAGATTGACTACAGTAATATATATATATATATATATATATATATATATATATATATATATATATATATATATATATATATATCACTTAGATACAGGTCATAGTCATTTATTTTATAATTCAAAACTATGTGGCTATATCATAATTCAAATTTGCGTAAAAAAACAAAATTGTTAGTCAAGCTTCCGTAAGACGAATTTTTCCCAAAGTCGAATTTTCGCGGATATAATTTGTGTAGTCTGTTTATCATTATACCTATAAAATTGTTTCTATATCTCGAACTTTCATATATCTAATATGTCTGTATCTCGAAGTACAAACTTTTTCAACTGAATACAAAATATTCTGTAAACCGAAGTTTCCGACCGGATACCTGTTTAAACCTTAAACTTTTCTAATCGATTTTTAAGAACAATGGAATTTTTCATTACAAGTAATATTAAGAGGTTGCTTGTTACATTTTACATGTGCTACAGTCAAACTTGCACATTTCGAACTTCCTTAAGTCGACTTATTGTGACTGAGATTTGTGTAATCTATATATCATTATATATAATAAAAATTCCTAATAACTTGAATATTCTATATCTCGAAGTATTTTAACCGCGCACTATCAGGGTTCGACTTCTAGAAATTTGACTGTATGCACAATATATGTACGATCGAATTTTATATTTATACCCTTTTGCTCTAATAGTAGTGATATGATAGTTGAAGAAGGAAATAATTGTATTAGGCAGTAATGGGTAATTTTGACTAACAATTTTATTTCGCGAAGTGATTTATTAATTTGTGTCGTTGTGTGTTACCGCAATTTTAATTATTGTGGCACATGTGAAACATACATACATACATACATACATACATAACGACGTTGTAACACACGTACATATGTATACAGTGGGATAAATATACAGAATAGAAGAGAGCACGTGGTGCGCGCGCATGTAGGGTGGGAGTTTGAAATCATATGGCCAACACGGGTAGTAGGGTACAACTGTGAACTGTCAGTTTTGCACGGGTGGTTGTAATGTGATCGTGCGTTCAACGGCGAGTGCTAGGGGGTCGCATATCACGAATCCGCAAGCGGTTTCATAATGTGTTCGGTTTAGATGTACTATATCGCGATTTCACAGGTAATGTCGCTCTGTCAACAACATGCACACTACAATTTTTGTTTCAAATGTTTTGTTTAGAAGTGTTAGTTTTCAAAACTTTATAGAACTTTGAGACGCGATTGAATTTCTCGCGTATACACGCATCCAACATATTTTCATCATCTTACTTATTTTACATACTTTTTAACTTACTTACATAAAACTTTACAAGTATAAATATTTAGTCATTTTAATCATTTAATAGTTCGGGAATATTAATTTACGGTGTACATATGTTCAATCCGAAAGATGTTCATTTCATTTAGGAAAGATGTAGTGTACATGATTAATGCTGGGCTCAAAACCACGATATTAAATTTCGTAGTCGCGTAAATTCAAATAATCTAGACATTCGTGTTGGGATTTAAAATATGTATATATTTCGCGATTTATTTAACAAATAATTCTTTATATTCTTAGAAATGTGACCAATGTGTTTGATCGAAATTTCACACCTAAAAAGCAGGCGATATTGTGCTTAGAATAAAAAAAAAATGGCAAAATCAAATCATTGGTGAGAAATAAATATAATTATAACTTAAAATATATATATATATCTCCATAAATGAAAGCATGTGTTAAAAAATGAGTTCTAGTTGTTTCGCCAAATTCTTACTAATATTAAACTTCAATAAAGAAAAATTATGATTTGACAAATAATTAAAATGAACATATAACATAAAATAAGTTATTTGTTGGATCAAACTAGAATTTAAGTAGAAGTATTTGAACTTATTGTATAATATATTGTTTCAAATATAAATATTCGTTGTTCGATAATGAAATGTGTTTTTATACAAAAAAAAAAAAAAAATCTATGATATAATTATTACATGAAACTCCGGCAAGTCATGTAACTTTTGACTTGACACAATCTGAAAATCATCGAAAAATATTCCTTATTTCTCGACTAATGAAAAAAAAAAGATCTTTTGAACCCCGTTTTTAGAAAAATAAACACTGATCAGTATTACTTTGCTGATTATTTCAGAATAAACAAAATCTGTAATTTAAACCAATCAAGTAACTTTCACAACTCGTATATGGAATAACAATTATCAGAAAGAACCAAATAATTATAATAGTAATAAAAAATCATGCATAAATTTATCGGAAATATATATATGGTTTATTTAGGGTTTGTGTGTAATTTGATTTAAGGTATAAGATGGAGAATTCGGCTTACGTCCCCGGCTCGGGGCATATTTCATCGCCTGCGTTAGTGGTATTTTCGCAGGCAGCCGGCGGTTTAACAGAAGCTTTGCGTATCCAAAGGCCGTTTAATCCACAGGTGATGATACTTTTTTACGTTTCGTTTAGTTTCTTTTTTAATTCCGATTGGGGGGTGCGTTCTCTACGACATTTTATTTATATATTTCGATTTTGTAAAGTCCGTGGTGAAAGAAAATAAAAAAAAACAGTATATCTATTCTATTTCTGCTGAGATAAAATACTTTGACAGCAGAAAATAGAAATAGTCAAACAATTCAGGAAAATCACAACTCAATTGTCCTGATGTTAGACATCTTAATTTCGAATAGTTCAAACACGTACCTATATCTAAATCTAACTTCCGTTCTTAACAAACATTTTATATTAGACTTGAAATCGTGTTATTTTACCGACGGCAAATTATTATATACTTTTCTAATGATTGAGTTTTATTTTTATTCTGAATCTTGATATGAACTGTTTCATATATTTTTGTGTATAATGCCGTTATAAAATATTTATTATACAGATACAAACCATCTCATATATATATAAATTTTAATCGAAAAATCTTAGATTTACCAGTAACACTAACAATTATTTATAAGTCAAACCTAATTTCAAATCACCGTTTTAAAAATATTACTTTGAAAGATTGGCTACGTGCTTTTATTATTATTAATTTAAAATCTTAAGTTAAACTTATTAATTGAATATAAAACACTTTATTTTGGACTTCCATTATCATTATTAAATATATATATATATATATATATATATATATATATATATATATATATATATATATATATATATATATAATTTATAAACTTATTAGTTATCTAAGGTGACATTAAAATTTAAGAAACAGCCATACAAACTGCCATTAGACACTTATTGGAGCTTAGGAAATATTATATAGTTTTATCAAATTATATATATTTTAAGAAAACATTTAAAAATTGTAAGTTTAAGGGTTGATTTTTGACCTTTTAGTAAGTAATAAATTTTGCGGTTATATTTCAAACTATCTAATTAAATTATTTTTATGTAACTGTACAGTGAAATATAAGAAATTTTAAACATGGTAATTGTTAAGATGGAAAAATGATCCTATATAAATAAATATTAACTGTATTGCATTTCTTTTGTTCTACAATTTTGAATATATATATTTTTGTATTTAGGCATAAAGTTTTAATTCAATATTAATATGAATACAAATGTTTTCGTCATTCAGTTAGGTTAAGATTAGTTAAAATTGATTAAATATTTGAATTGGGCTTGAGCTTAGTAAAATGTGTCGCTTAGGCTGCAAAAGAAGAAATAAGACTGATTTAAGGCACGTTTAGTGTTAAATGTAGAGTATGTAATGTAGTGATACCGGCCATAACAAAAACAGCATTGAATTTTGTTTTTACAATGTTGGTATATATTCTTGATTTGTTTTTCAGTTAACCCTAACTGACACGACATCGAAAGATCTTCATCGTCCGTTCATGGCAACCGGTTTAAGTCTGCGACATATGGAAGCATACAACAGTCTTCCAGCCCATCTTCTGCACCATCTTCAACCACAGTTCCTTCATCCAAGTTTATCGTTGGGTAGCGGCGCGTTTCGTCCGCTCGCCGACCTCAAGGCATTCCCATCACCGTCGGCGTTCGGTCCGCCAAAATGCTTGAAAATCGAGACGAACAACGGTGACAACAACGGTCTGTTGGTCAACAGTCATGGTCACAGTATTTTCTCGCCGAGTGAAGATAGGTTCGTCGGTTCGCAAACATCGCGAACGGATTCCTGTTCGCCGGCAAGTGTGTCGCTGTCGCCGCCCCCGTCGCAACAGCACAGCCACCAGGGGCAGCCGTCGGCACTGGGACACGTGAAAGAGGAGAGCCTGGATGCGCATATGTCGGAGGATGGTGACGGTGGCAATCAGACGCCTGGACCATCGAACTGTGATCGGGATGTTTCGGACCAATCTCCTGTCGTTCATGACGAAAATCGAGGCTTTCGACGTAAGTCAAATCTATTTTATATTCCATTTGATAATTGCTTTCGTTCCGTATCATGTGTTGGGAGCTACGGCCTAAAGTGATATGTTTATGTGATACACAGTGAAGCTGTTTATTAGTGCCGCTAAAATGCACCATCAAATGAATCAGCGTGTTTTCATGCCACTGTAAAATATTGGTACTCTTTTTTTTTTGTGAAATTTAGTGATGGCTATGTTGCGGCAATTTACATTTATGGAAACTTTCCTATCCAAATATTCGGCAATTTTCCACAGCACATTTGGAAGAAACGATGATATATATTAGAAATGTTCCCTTCAAGATTTTCTACCGAAATCAAAGGTTTGCTCGCTTTGCTACTTGCGTGTACAGTGTACAACAATGGCCGTATTATTTCAGCTAAACTTATCCAATTTCAGAAAAATTAAGTAGATTTAACATTTAATGACGTAACAATATTAGTTATTTTATTGTTTTGTACTTTGGTTAGAGCAAATCGGTACAATTTTTAGGTAATAAAAATAAAGATCGCTTACTTAATATTATTTTGTTACTGAATAACCCTGGCTGAAAGAATACGTCTACTGCTGTAAACCATTGACGCTAGTTGTGTAATGAATAATCCCAATGCATAGATAAATATATATATATATATATATATATATATATATATATATATATATATATATATATATATATATATATATATATATATATATATATATATATCAAAAACCATTTTCTTGAAAAAATGTCTACAATGTTTAGACAGTCGTCTCAAAATTTGCACTTTGCATATATATTGTTTCTTACCTTTATACGATTTTAAATACTATTGCCAAACTATGGTCGCATATTGAACTTGAAACAAACACAAATTTTAAAACAACAGAATTATTCGTAATCGTAGGTTATAAAATGGACAATGTGATATGAAATAATAAATGGTGCAAAACATATAGTTTTTAAATTACCGATTTGTTTCCGTTTAAATGATCAGCAAAGTGTCCAAACGAAAAGTTACTATTCTGAAAACATTCTGTGAACCCATCATTAGTGAAATTATATTAAAATTATATAGCAGAGTCACGAAATCTACAATACAGTTTACAGTGCAAAGTTACTTTCGCACCTGGGTGAAGTATAAAGCCCTTTTTTTCGAGGATTCATCGACAATTGTCTTACATGCATTGAACAGTATATGTTCATCGTCCGTATGGTGTTTACGCATGAGTTTACGCATAGGTGTTGATATTTTTGTGGTATTGAGAAGTGCCTTGCTGGGCAAGGATCGAACTGACAACCATTAGCATGCTTGGCTTGGCCGACATATCCCCTAGAATTATGAATTATACATGTTTTAAATGTAATTTTAATAAAAGAAGTGCTATTTATTTTTCACAGAAAAGATAGTGTTTTTAATCTGTGTTCCACGTAATTTTCTAGGCAAAGTTTTTTTTTAATAAACATCTACCAATAGATATTTGATGGAAAATATGAATTACCATTCAAGGAGCGTATATATTATTACGGGTGTTTTGTCTTTTTCAACATTAAAATGAACTATTGTGGCCTGCACTATTAAAACTGATATATATATATATATATATATATATATATATATATATATATATATATATATATATATATATATATATATATTATGTATTTATTGCGTTTTCCTAATAAATCGAGTACTTTCTGAGAAAACTTTACAACGGTGGTTTGTTCAAATCTTTAATATCGTTCATTTTGCATATAATTTTGGAGATACTGAAAAGAGAAAAGATTCCTTTTCAAGTGCGACAAAATCGAGAATATCTCAATTCTTGTTATTTTTAAATCTTCGCGAACGGAGTATTGTACTTCCCCAGATATCTTGCAAAATGCTGAAATTTAAAATTTTATCAGTTAATATTTACAAGTTCTTTTAAGATAGAATTTTCATTTAATTTTAAATTATAAGATATATAGTTCATTGCTAAGTAAATAACACAAAATAATATAGTGCAAGTTTTGTATATATACTGAAAAGTCGTAAAAGTTGCAAATAAAAAACCAAAAATAATAATATTTAACATTTAGATTAATTTCTAAAATAATATTAAAAAAATAACATTAATTGCTCGGTCAGTAAGTCTCTGCATCTCTGGTTAGTTGCTAATATTCCTGAAAAAGAAGCATTTCATTCATTTTGTGTTGGCTTATGTCTTATTGTTAGTAGAGCATGGACCATAATTTTTAGGTTCTGTGTCAGAGTATCTGTCGCATCATATAAGTTTATCATTTCTTAACGATGAAAATATCATGTTTGAATTGGTTTGAAATTTTCTGTTGGAATGAATATGTCTCTTTAACCCTGTTTTCAAATATATAAGCGTTTGCAGTGAACAAATTGCTATCGTGAACTATCGTATATTACAAATTTTTAATCAATCAAATAAAGCCAAGTATATTTGGATTGGTATGTGAAAAAAGAAAATGAAACGTTGTATATTTCAACCAATATAATGGTTATCTTCAGAAATTTTGAGATGATTGGTGATGATGCGATGAATGTCTACATGTAATGTGTGTAAAACTCATCTCAAAATATCTGAAGTAGACCATATATTTTCGGATATCTCTAATTATCTACTAAGAGCAGTATTTAGCAGGACTCCAAATTTTGGAACCCTAATACTCTGGAAGTATAAAAGTAAATGGGATAACATAGAATATGTATAACAAATTTGGTTCAAATCACTCCGGTACCGGCGAACGAACGACGACTAAAGTCCAAGTATATGAGTTTGTTAAGGATAATTTTTGGTCCGAAATTATTACAGAGACATGACCGAATGCTTAACTTTTCTGTACGTCGTACGGCTAAAAAAAGAAGGAAAAAAAAGGCGTAAAAATAAAGAAATAATGTTTATTGTAAATGGATGAGATGAGTGTCTGTCGGCGCCGATTTTCTGCCGAATATCTCTTGAGTGTTTTTAGTTAGCCAGATATTTTACGAGTGAAGATATGTTACAACTGTTAAGTACGGATTTATACCAGAACAAATAAACTTTGGTTCCTCGTTAGCAATTGGTCTTCCGTTTCAATGACGAACACGACAGCTGTGTTGTAAATATACGCGTAAGTAAACGAAACAAACGTTCGTTGTATGTCCGGCTGCTGTTGTTCTCCGCTGTGCATTCGTAGTGTATTTAAATATTTTTTTGGTTTGAGGTTATAGTATAAAAAATTATTTATTTTATTTGTCTTATTTTTGGAATATCATAAAAGTCGATTTGATTTTATGTTTCAATTTTGTGGTGGGTGTGAAAACTCTAAACCGCAAAATATTATTAGTTCCAGAACAAACAAGTATAGGTAATGGTGCCAATGCCTTTTTAGTGTGTCTTACAGAATGTATAAGAGAGCTATAGTGATCGGACGTGTGTCTGTAACATGCTCGGATCAATAAAATGTTCCTAACAAAATGTTTTTGTCTCGTCGCCTTGAATAATATATGCATATATATTATTATATATAATAGTCATATACTTGGATGTATGTCTCTTGCTCGCTCGCTTGCTCGTAAGACCTGAGTTTGTCTCCGCAACTCCTCTGAAGGTACCGGACCGATTATTCTGAAATTTGTTATACATAAAATTTGGGTGATAAAAGCAAAATATTTTTGCAATTACTCCTTTCATTGAAATTTTTCTATTCTCTGGTAAATTTTGTAAAAACAAGATTTGGTACGCGTAAAACGCACCATTGCGTAGAGCTCGCCTTTATGTAAGATATGCATTGCGAGCAGTGGTTTTTAATTATTATGGCCTTTTAATTAACAATTTGAAAAAATTGTTATAGATATAAAATGTCTTACAATTTTTTGTATATTATATTGATAAAAAGAAATTTTTTGGGCATGTTTTAAAACTCAAAATTATAATATTTAATAATTTTTTTCGGGGTTTGGATTAACAATATGAAAAAATCTTAGAATTTTTGAGTGTTTTAAATATTTTTATAAGGGCAGTATTAAGGGGGGCTCCAAATTTTGGGGCCCTATAACTTGGAAAGTATACGGACGATTGGATTTAAACTGCGAGCGGATTCAAATGTGATGCCAAATAATATGTGTACCAAATCTGGTGTGAATTGCTCCAGTACCTTCAGAGAAGTAGAGGGCACAAATTTGGTCTTACGAGCGACGACTAACATCCAAATATATAAGTTATATATATTTTTGGATTCAGGGCGACGAGACAAGCACTTTTTGTTAATGAAATTTTTTGATCCTAGAATGCTACAGACACACGACCGGATGCATTAGCTTCTTCGGTACTTCGTACGGCGACCTAATAATTTAAAAGAAAATCTTAGGAACGTATTTTAAATATCATAAAGGTACTTTTTATTTTATATTCCAATTTTGTGGTGAGTGTGAAAACTCATTAAACCTCAAAATATGTTTAGTTCTAGAACAAACAAGCATAGGTACAGGCGCCAATGCTTTTTATAATATTTTATGAAACAAGCATTTTAATATCCACATTTTTTAATTAAAGAGAAACTTTTTATAACCTCGCTTTTTTGAAGAAATATATCAAACATGTGTACACACTAGATTTTCGTGCATAAGACAATTCATAACAGTGAAAACAATGATTTTGTTAAAAATATTAATTTACAAATTTTTAATGATTAATAATTTTTGTATAGCCTTTGGGTTCCTCAAACTTTCTATACATTGATAATTGATATTTTTTGTAAATTTTGTAGAAATATTAAAAAAAAGTAAGAGCAGTATTCAGGGGACGTTTTTTAAAGCTTTATAACTTCATAAGTATAAGCAATATTTCTTAACTCTTTTTAACCTAACGACCACCTTAACATATTATTCATTTGCCGCAGACCACTAACAATTTGTTCGCGCACTACCAGTGGTTCGTGGACTACAGGTTAAGAAACATTGTTAGAGTTCCTCAAAACTCTTCACCTGCGGATCACCTAAAAATTTTATTTATTTGACGCGGATTACTAACAATTAGTAGGCAAACCAACAGAGATTGAGTAGAAATTGAATTTAAATTGTGAAGAGAACTTCTTGGACTCCTATATTATATGTATATCAAAATCGATATATATTTATATTTATATATACATATATATATATATATATATATATATATATATATATATATATATATATATATATATATATTTATATATATATATTTATATATATATATTTATATATTTATATATATATATATATATATATATATATATATATATATATATATCAAAATCGATATATATTTATATATATATATTTATATATATATATTTATATATATATATTTATATATATATATTTATATATATATATATATATATATATATATATATATATATATATATATCTATAAATTTTAATTATTTAGCTTAGTTTAGTTAAAAAGAAATCAAAACCGAGTAAAAATGTAAAATTGCATGAATTGTGCAAACAAATAGTCAATTATGACAATTTTCGGGCAAAAACGGTAAATTTCTACGGGACCGAGCGCATAACTGCACTTGGCATGGAACTTCCATGCGTAAACTCACCTTTTATGACCGATCGAGCGAGCGACATACATCCAAGCCTATGAGTTATACACATTATTGTGATCAGGAAGACGTTATACGAATTTCTGTACAAGCATTGTTTGAATCCGCCATTATTGCATACGTACGACAGAACACCATAGATATTATGTACGTAATGTACGTTGAGCTAATAATGACGTCTTATAAATGAGTGAAAATTCGTTTGGTATAGCCAGCAGTATTAAATTGCGGTAGACGAAGGGTTAAGTAGGGATATAATTATATTACATTACAGGTATTATAAACAATTTAATATACCATTAAAATATATTACTTTGTTAAAATAAACAATATGAAATCAAATTGATATTTTTTATGAAAATATTATCTTGCTGTCATTTTACGTATACATTTAGTTGTAAAGTTCATTTTAATGGTGGATTAGATTGTTTACAATAGCGGCCCTAAACACATTTAATATACAACAATTGGGTTGAGCGCCTTTGGCCTTTTTGTGAAGAATTGAATATAAAAATCTAAAAATATCGCGAATATTTCGTTGGTAATATACGAGAACACATTTTTCAATAACAGCGCGCCCAGTCGAACCAAAACCGAATCAAACCAAACCAAACCAATCGAATCGTTTCTGTTCTTTACGTTTTTAATTTCGAATCCCATTAATTGTGGGTGAGAATGATTTCTCTGCATTCCCGTGCCTGCCGCCCTTGTCGCTTTTCGCGGGACGACCGCGCGCGTTCAGTACCCTGTACCCTGCCCTCTGCCACCCCACTGAACTGATGTCCGATGCGGATTGCAATTGATTCGAAATGAAAGTAATATATCGTTGGCGAAGGAACGCCCGTCAAACCGTAAAAATGCTTTGCTTTATTGTATTTTGTAAGCCCACGGGTTTCCAAGACTTGCGTTTGTAGGTACACAATGCGACAATCTGCTTGGTTTTACATACATGCCCATTTGCGTTTTCGCATTATTCGTCGAATTTGCTCCGTGTGTATTTATCGATAACTTACGTCTTAAGTCGGTCGAAAATTTAGATATGTACTTTTTGTTATCCAAATCATTTTAATAAGAATAGGTATGTACATTTTCCAAAAAGAAACCATTCAATAAATTAGGTCATAATAAGTTCACATTTTTTCTTTTGTTTATTATATTTAAAAAAAATTAGAATTTTAAGAAATTTACGTAAAATGCTAAAAAATATTTTATTGATTTTATAATTAACAAGGAAATTGTAGGAGTTGGGCATAATACAGAATAAAACAAGATTAGATACAGGCACTTATGCCTTCAGCACGCCTTATAGGAAATATATGCGATGCGAGCAGCGGACTCCCCACTCCGCACTTGCGTAAAAATTTCTAATTTGAAATTAATTGTATTTAATTATCATGACCTTTGGGTTCACAATTTGAAAAAATGTTATAGCTATAACAATTCTTATAATATTTTGTAGTTTTTTCTGTATACCTACTTTTTGGATGCTAGAATTATTTTGAGTATTAAGAGGGGGCTTCAATTGTTGGGGGCCCCATATCTCCGGAAGTATATGGGTGATTAATTTTAACTGTGAAGAGATTGAAATGGAATTCCACAGAACACGTGTAGTAAATTTGGTTCTAATCGTTTTGGTACCTTCAGTGAAGTAGAGGGCACTTTGGCCTTACAATTGAGCGACAACATCCAAGTGTATGAGTTATATATATTTTTGGATTTAGGGCGACGTGACAAACACTTCTTGCTGAGGAATTTTTTTGATCCGAGAATGCTACAGACACACATGCTTTAATTCTTCTGTACGACGAACTAAAAAGCTGAAGTGGTATTCACTAGCCTTTCTTATACTTATATAATATAACTTTATTTTGTTTTAACATTCTGGCTATTGCCTTTGAAATAATATCAATATATTTCGTAACCAAGCGATTTTTCAGTAAATGGTACATTTTCGAAGAAAGTTTCATAATAAAAGTTACTAAAAATTTAAATATCTTCAACTTTTGTAAGAATCCTTTTTTCTCTAATTTATGCCGCTTTCGTGATATTGAAAAAGTAGTAGGTGTAAACCGTTACAGCCGGTTAAAATATAGTTTTCAAATATAAATACAGGTCTGAAATTTAATGTTTCATAATTTTTCCTTAAACAGTTTTGGCTCTAGAGCAGCGATGGGTAAACCGCGGCCCGCGGACGCTTGATTGTTTTACATGCGACCCTCCATGAATTATTATAATAGTAAAAACTTATCTTTACTGTTGTCAATCAAAAAGCAAATGACTTTATTATACTATCGTTGATTTCAGCAAAACAGTTGATATGCTTATGAGTATTAAATTGTAGCACAATATGCTTGAATATTTAGCTTATTTTATACCTTTATTTTTTGTCAGCCCCAACTTACACTGTGCCGCCCTTTCAGTCAAACTATTTGCGCAAACTGGCCGACGTCAAAAAAAAAAAAAAAATTGCCCATCGCTGCTCTAGAGCGTCTACACAGACATACACGCACACAGACGTCATCCCGAAAATAGTCAAGATGATGAAAACAAATTTGTCCGAGTTAGACATTTTTCATGATTACACACATTCGTATAATAGAGTTAAATATATTTAAAAAAATATTTATTAAGATAATAATTCTACGAAAAATGCGAATATTGTTTGTGTTTGTAACGTAAAACTGAGTTTTAATATTACACTGTCATAGAATAGACGAATATTTTGCTTTATGAGATTCTACATTTGGCGGTCGACAACAGCCACGTAAGCCCGTGTTAGACGGACATATATTTTTGTTGTAAACATTTCCATACGTATTGTGGTAAAAAAATTGTGTTAGTGTAAAAGAGGAATTTTCTATACAATTTCTACGTAATATATTAATTAATATCAAATTTGTTAGAGCTCTTTAATTTTTTTATATGGATGTAGATAAGGACATATTTTTATCGGAAATTATCGAACTCGAGATTTAAACGAAAATACACGTTTTGGTCATCCCTGAATCGCATCTGACGTTTGGCCCGCGAACAGCATTCGGCTTTATTGGGGCTTTTCTGCAGCCCTTCTTGATTCGAGTTATTAAAAGTTTAAATTTAAGTCCTATAAACAACTTCAGTTAAACATAGCTGCTCTATAACCAAAACTATTGGAGATAAACATATGAAACTTATAACTTAAGACCCGGACGTGTATATCCTATTTTTGAAAATATATATATTATTATTAAATTTTGGTTGACTAACTGTCTCTCGGGGTTAGACGCCGTTTGAAATATCGAGTAGCCAGTGGCACTTAAGCGCAACTTTAAAATGGGACACTCGTCTGTGTGTACCATTCTTTAGTCCTAACTCTTTGTGAGGCCTCCTTAAGGCTATCCTTTACTTGATTTTGATAATTATTAGATATGGCTGATTTATGCAAATTTATTCGTAAATATTATAAAATCTGCCACAACTTATGGCAATATTGAAAATATCAATACAGGAAAATTATCTTTTAATTGTGATCTAGGCACGTCATTTGGCAGATTTTTAATTGTCCCGAACAATTTGGTATAAATCAAAAATATCTAAAAATTAACAAAATCAAGTAAAGGACAGCCTTAAATTGGGGACCAAGGCGCGTGCCAGACTTGTCCATAAGTAATCTCTTAAATTCCGTTGCAATCTCAAATATTTACACCATTTGAAGCTGCTTCATATGTTGAAGGGTACGTTCCAAAACCTTACTCTGTAGTAAAATTAAATCTGAGTAGAGTTTGATCAGCTGAACATAGAGTTAACTTAGGTTTTTTAACGTCATGTGGAGTAAGTGTATTTCTATATTACTATTGAATAATTATAGTCTTCTAAACTGCTTATTTTATGTAAAGTTGTTGTGTGTACAAATATGAAACTTCTGATGATTCAGATATGATTGAATTTCTGGTCAAAAAGAAATGTGACATTTGAAAAGGAAGAAAATATTCTATTTTCAAATGATTAAATTACTGCGTTGTCGAGTCAATTCTACATACCTTTCTCGTAATCTGAATAAAGTTAACTCAAACCGGAAACCCAGAAGGTTTTGGAACGCTGAGAAGTTTACTCAGAGTTAACTATTGACTCTAGAGTAAGGGTTTGGAACTTACCCCAAGTTAACAGACTTGGCCTAATCGGTTTCATATTCACCAAGAATATAAGTGGCATTGAAAAAAGAAGATTGTACACACGTATTTTATCATTTTAAGGAGAATTGTTGCAAATTTCATGTAGATAAAACGTATAATTTATCTTCCTTTAACTTATGTAGACTGTTTCATTTGAAAATCATTTGGTATCTTGTTTTAAATCCACATCGAAGAAATAAGCTTAAAATCAAAGCTGTTCGAGACTTCGAGTGGCTCCAAGCACCGATGTCTATGATTATGTTTATCTTGCCATATCATCCACTTAGACCGATGACACATGGCGATTTGTGCCGATTCGGCTGCCGGGTCGGCCGCAGCGCGAGGATGGACACAAACGGCGGTTTTACTCGCTGCTGCAATAAGAGCGATGACACACACAGCGGTTTGTGCCGACTCGGCAGCCGAACACATGGAACACTTTTTGAGAAAGGTTTTCAAACAACAGTTCTTAAAATCTTTAATATCGTTTATTTTGAAAGTAATTAATTTTCTGTAAGTGCTTCAATTTTTGGGATACTGAAAAGAAGATAGATCCGCTTTCACCTGTGCAATTATGCCCTTAATCTAATCATTATTTTGCAAATATATCTGAAGTGCAAATACGTTTTACCATTTTGTGCTTAGTAGTTTTTGAATAATTCGATTCACACACATATGTACACACACAGGCAGAAATTATTGCGAAAATAGTCAAATCGTACGCAAGGGACCCCGTAATTGCAAAAATCATTACGATCTGGTAATCCATTTTTTCTAGATCCTTATACTATTTTAATAAGAAAATAAATATTGCTTATTTAGCGGATAAATGTATAAGAAGGTGGATATCTCTATCCATACTCAACGAAAAAGTAACTTTATAATCAGTCTAAATGAGAATGAATCCGGTTCTGTGCCATGATGTTCATTGTAGTGGAATCTGCCTTACATTGACACTCGTTGTATCAACGAGGCCCTCGCTATTAACAATTCAGATTGCTGATGATCCGATGCGTCGCGTCGCGTCGGCAAGCGACCGCACTTTTGTTGACTGTTAGAATATAACCAAAATGAATAACTTTCTGTCGGTCGGTTATCCCCTTTTGTGTGCGCGTTTTTTTTTTTCACGCGCAAAATTACTCAAACAGTCGCGCGTTGCTCGTTTTGCGCACAGATAAAAAATTCAACACGTTTTGTGTGGCCGAATTATGTGAAAATGTTTATGCATGTCCGTCGGCTGGCCGTATAGCCCATGTTACAACATGAAAATTAATGTTACCGCGTACGAGGTACGACAAAGTTTTTCTTCACACACAACGGTTAGTTTTTTGGTTTGAGCGTAGATGTCATTTTTAATTTATTCGTGGCCAATTAGCACCCGTGTCAATCTTTTCGGTGTACGGGCGCACTTTATGCGTACACTGTAGGCCAAAAGTTTAGAACTACTTACAAAACATACAATTAGTAACATGTTTATGCTTATCATTGGAATATACTATCTAAATTTTATTTTATATGTCATCAAATTATTTGGGAACTGTAAATTAGAGTAATGTATTATGAAATAGATGTTTATAGCTTTTAAATTCTAAATTTTAACCCTATAATTATAGAATAACAATTAAATTATATATCTGATTATATTTGTATGTATTAGATATACTAAATTTATGCAGAATTTAAATAATCTATTGCTAAGAAATTTAATAATATAAGACTGCTTTTGATCTCCCCTTGGTGGGAAATACCACATTCTTTATTAAAATGTGGGTAACAAATAATGACGTACGATTTCTATAATGCTGTCGGGCTAGACACTGTCTAAATTTTACTATATATGTCATCAAATTATTTGAGAATAATATATAAGAACAATGAATCACTGCATAAACTAATGTAAGAGATATTTTCATTCTTAGGGTCGCTTTTATAAATTTGTTTAATACTGACGTTAACTAATAGGACAGTAACAAAAATAAAGATGGCATTTCTAACCCAAGGACCTATAAACTAAAGATGCCTTTAATAACATTATGAAATCGACTGTTATTATTACTTGTAATAATTAAATGGGCCATTAATAAAATAGCTGGAATGGCCTTCACTCGACTTGTTCTTTCCCTATCTGTATTTATAATATAATAATGCTTTATCTTATTTAAAATTCACTCTACGATTGCTATGAAACAAAATCAATATGTATTGTAACTAGGGAAAATTAAATAACCATTTTCAATATCATCAACTTTTATAAGAATCACTTTTTCTCTAACTTATACTAACTAATGCTGTAACCGAAATATGGAAATAGTACCAAGATTATACAATTTTATCCGGTTAAGATATTATTTTCAAAAATAGGCGATGTATACCCGGCTTATATACAAGTCGTATGTTTAATGTTTCATAATTTTGCCTTGGAGAGTTTGAGCTCTTAGAAGTTCACACACACAGACATCATCTCCAAAATAGTCAGATTCGATTCAGCGATAGCTAGAACGTGTATATCCGTTAGTAACTTGAGTTCGATAATGGTCATAATTACAATACTTCCTATTAGACTACGCCCAAGAAAATAATCATTGCGTAATTTCATTTGTTGTGTCATTTGATTATCAATCTCATAATAATGCGGATCATAATGAATTATAGTTTAGCAGTTTTTGAATATGGGTGATTGTCAAACTGACGGATTTGAGAATACCAGATCTGCACAGGCTAGGACCACTTACAAAATATTCAATAAGCTTTTGTAACTTTTTATGCTTATCATAATGTTATTATCATTATATTATATTATATTATAAAATATTTAAATCCTTAATGAGAAAAAAAAAATCCATTTAATATATCCGCGTAAGTAAAACAATATTATCCATCAAATTCAAATGTATGTTTCAGCGTACTAAATTTGTTATTTTATTGTTAATTCTTTCATAGGCGGTTTTCTCTGAACAATGACGGCATATATGAAATATTTCAAAATGAAAATTGCCCAAGAATTAAACAGAATTGTATTAGCGTACGTTCTAAATATGAACTTTATTTTGAATTCTGTTTCTGATTGATGGGAAGCGGACGTGTTAATAGTTAGGAATAACATTTATACAAACACCTTTTCGTCGAACATTCATCATTATAGTAATGGGATTTATTTTACTTCTACTCTAATACAAAAGTAATATATGTCGATGTTTTATTTGCGTCATGAGAACCAAGATTGCTCTTTCGTTACTCAATTTGAATCTGCGTTTGTTGGGATAACACAACAGAGTACACAGTCGAACATATGACGCATATAGGAATTGTTTGTGCAATTTTGTAGTTAGATTTTCCTTTTTTATTGTAAAGCTACAATGCAATATGATGAAGAGAATCACTCATATAATATGGACGAGTGGTCATAGAAAGTTCAATTATATATGCCCATAATTATTATGAGCAACAGTACCTTTTATGGTATTTAATGCTTATGGCAATATTAAAACAATATTTCATAAATGGATGTTGCAATATTATTTAAAAATAATTTCTTTCCTTTTATATATTGACAGTTTTACTATAACATCATTCATCCAGAGTTAATACACAAGAACAGTGTTTCCCAAACTACCAATATGCGCGTACCCCTTTTAAGTCATTGATATTATTTGCGTAGCCCACTGTCGCCATCATTAAAAGGCTACACCTGTTTATATTGCGTTGTCTGTCTAGCAACTAGTAAATATTTATTAATTCATGACATATTAGATTTACATACATTATTTTGTAAGACGTGCCGTCTAGAACCATGCAATATATGCAATATCGTATGGTATATTATTTTACAACGAAATTTTATGATTTTAGCTGTAAAAAGGTTAATATACATTTTGTTGGAATTAACTTAAAAATATTGAAAAATATCTACCTGTGTAATTCATTCCAAGCTTGATGTTTGATCTTTATACCTTTATAGCCAAATAAAATGTTAAATATAATATTTGGGTGGTAATTGGATAACATAAACACAATTATTAGCGTAAACAACGTAAAAAATCATGAAGCGAATGGTTTGGTGAGGGATGAGGAGAAGCAAAAGGGGACCATAATAGAAATGGCCAGGGCATAAGCAATAACAGTAACGCACGCAAAAGTCAAAATGCACGCGTTTTCCATCATAGACCAATTAGTATTTGGACGTGACGCAGAGGAGCAATGTCGCGCGCGACCTATACAGTTGTGGGCGCCCGCCAGCGCCAGGTCCAGAGAGCAGAGTAAACCCCGCGGCCCTAGTCAACCAACCAACCCAAAACGCTGACCAGTTATTTGTACATGCACGTGCATATAGCAGAGTACCATTTAAAATTATGTAACAATATGCCACGTGCATACAAAATGACCACTGTTATATTACAGCGCGGCGGAAAGGGTTGATGATGGCGCGGTAGTGGGTCCAGCGTTCGCGGACAAACGTCAGAGATGTCCGAAAATATTATAGCGACAGATTAAAACAGGGGTTATTTATAATTGCTATATAGGTAGAAGTGGAATGACTAACTATAGAGAAATTGAAAATCAGAACAATGACTATAAAATATTATATTTTTATAGTACTCAGAAATATTATTACAATTTGGATATTTTTACTGAATATTAACTAAGATCTATAAATAAATAATTTAATAAAGTAATAATTAAAGAACCATCAGCAAACTCGATTTAATTTGTTAAAAAATAGTTCGACTCAATTGAACGCCATAAGCACCAATGTCTTCAACTCGCGTATAATAAAATTGATGACAAAACAATAGAAATTAAATTTGTTCGACGTATGATAGTTCAAAGTAACTATAGCATTCGGTCTGTATTATCAACTCGTATTTTATTTACGAAATTCTATTTAAAACTCGTCGTAAGGTAGAATAAGAAAGTTATAGAATACGGTCATGTGTCACATTGGTAAATTGAATAAATGTATGCACAGATATTCATTTTACGACTTCCTGATTCTGAAAATGTATATAACTTGCACTTGGATGTGCATCACTCATAAGACGAAGACGCTTCTTCACTGGAGAGATACTTGAGCGATTAAAAAAGAAATAAATCTTAATATATTTTATATACTTGTGTTTTAATATACATATATTTTGAACATTTGTCTAAGGTTTGTTCCGGAAGTATACAGGTTATTGAATATATTGGGCACTGATATTATATGTATTTAAATTTGATTTAAATGAGACTGATATCTTCAGAGGAGATGTGGTCACATCACACATTCATGTTTTACAACCGAACGAGCGAGTTATATACATTATTGGAATTAGAGGAGGTGATAGGAAATGCGGCGCAATTTATTCTCAATACCGAGAATGTTATCGACACAATACTGAACTTTATAAATATTTCGAGCAAAAAACAACTATTTATTCAATAAAATAAAGAATAATTACATATTTCGTTTCGTAATAGCAGTAGGTCTAATCATGTTTTTGACATAAAATGAAAAATAATTATACATATTCATATTGTGGTTTGCTCCCAATTCGTTAAATTACCTGTCGCAAGTTGGAAGAATTGGTGCTTGCATAAGAATGTAGGTATAGACAGATCTGCAATTCCTTGTTATTTTTATAAATGACATATGCAAGAACAGGTTTTACATCACTGCCTATTTTTATTAGCTGTTATGATTCATCCATCTAATTATTCGTAAGAATTATAAAGAAGACGTGAATACTGGCTATAAATCGTGCAATATTCGATGAAGTGTAAAAGTTAACCCTAAATCGGCACTCTGCAGTTTAACGTCCAAAAGTGACGTCCTACTAAAAAAATGAAATAAAAGTGGCTGATGCGCAGAAGTGTCTAAAAAAGAACACGTTGTAAATATAATTTAACTCATTGAATGTTGTACAAGCGAAATATCGACGCCTTTTACGAGCACTTAAGGAAAGCACTGGTCCGAATGTAGCCATGCGACGGTCATTCATTCATACAATGTATAATCCCAACGGACTTTCAGAAACAACAATAAATTATCAAGTAACATCAATTCTTTGACGTATTTTATGACTGCTTTATTATTTGACTATTTAACAGAAGCATTATGTTTGAAATCGGTCGTCATCTCATCTTGCACCATACCCATAATACACTATAGCTTACCCAACGTCCTCCGCATACCTATATGGCTTCGTAGTATTACCAAGTCCTTATGTGTTGCATTCCTTTTCTTTTTTCGGTACTATTCTCTTGTCATGTTTTGCATGATCGAATATTTTGCTCGTTTATACCGACATCAATCTTTTACTTTGTATTTGCACATATTTAATAATTTTAGTATGCATTGACTCTCGTACAAATTACTCAATAATCACTTGGAAAACATACAACAAACATTTATTTCATTAAATATCAGTTCTTACAAATAATATATTTTTTCAAGATTATAAAATCAAGAATGTGAAAATCAATTGCGACCCACGAGAAACCTAGAAATGTATAATTTGATTTTAATTCCGGCGAGAAGTTCTTGGACATTGAAATTATATATATATATACATATATATAGATATATATATATATATATATATATATATATATATATATATATATATATATATGTATATATATATATATATATATATACCAAATTTTGCTAAAATCGACCCGGTACCTTCAGAGGAGATACGTCTACAAAATTGGTCTTATATAATCCAAGTATATAAGTTATATGTATATTTTCATAATCAGGGCGACGAGAAAAGCACTTAGGATTAAAATAATTTTTTAATCCGAGAATGTTACAGACACACAACCAAACACTATATCAATTTTTCAATCCAAAAGTTTTTTATTGTTTTTAATCTACTTACTACCTATGTATTTCCTAGTCTTAAAGTTAGAATTCCTAAACCTAAGGCCTTACTTCTAAGTTTTGTCTAGCGTGTACTACACTGAAAGAAAAAAACTGTTTGTAGCAACCAGAAATCTGGTTGTTGCAACTAGATTTTATAGTGAATTTTCGTATATCTCGTTGGTGCAAGTACTGTTCTGGTTGAGGTTGAATGGATGCGACACACAGATATCTTGTTGTGGCAACTAGATTGAGTGTGTGCGACATATTGCTTTAGTCATCACAGCTACGGATTTGGTTGCTGCAACCAGATCGCCTCAACTAGATTGACATTGTTGGGGCAACCACACTATATTTCTAACGTAACTATGCACTCTGTATAAGGCAACCATTTTCTGGTTAATACAACTAGATTTACTGCAACTATACGATCTAGTTGAGTGCATAAGACCTTTTTCTTTCAGGAAAAATTAAAAAAAATAAAAACCTAGTATAGTATTATCATACGACGAGCTAAAAATCAGTCAAGATACCATTGAAAGAAAATCTGACTATACTTATCTGAAAAACTAATATAGTGACACATTTATCAGGGAATTATAACTGAACTATTGTAAATTAAAAAGTATATGTTTAGGTGCATTAACAAGTGCCCTCTAAAGTAAGGGGCCTCGTGTACATCAAGTGTTAAGACGGCTCTATATAAAATAAATCTTCGACTCCCTAAACTAATTAGTGGTTGCAATCATAAAATCCAATATAGTTTATAAATATAATGTAAAGTAGGAAATTTGCTTGCAATTTTACAGATCACACAAAAGAAATATAATTAACACTTTATTATGTATCTTTCCGTTTATTTTGTGGTGTTGGTATGATAATTTTCTGTTTGTAGTATTCAAAGTCATATAGCATTCACAGTAGGGGTATTGAAATGGTGCGGTCAAGAAAGTTCTAGACAGGAAACAAGCAATAATTACCTTGGACAACAGTTGAATTGTGAACCCTTTGAGTTCGAGTTGAACGGTATTTGTGGATAATCGCAATGCAAAGGTATTATACCAGGGCCTCAATCTGTTAACGTCATCTCGTTAAACGACAGGCTAGGGGTTGAGGTAACGTGTATATAGCACACAGTGTCGGCGTCGCCTCTCGGCTTCGGCTCGTCCGATGGCAGTAGGGTGATGACGAGCGGGTGAAGGCCTTAACGGGCCCGTAAACATAGCCGCGACAGAACCGTCATAAGAATATTTGTACTCGTCATTCGAAAAAGAGAATCTTGTATGTACTTCATATCAAAGAATATATTTAGATATTTTGTTATATTTATTATCTGACTGTCATGTAAATTGAACATTTTATGCAGTTATTTTATTGTTAATGTTTTCAAAGTTATTTATTAAATAATTTTAAAGTTTAACCAGACGTGATATTTTATATAATTTCTTGTCGAAACTGGCAATCTTTTACTCTTGAAAATATAATTGCTTTTTCGGGAACCAGGTTTAACCAGCAACAAGTGAAAATTATATAAATCTAATTATATTAAAAACCAATTCATTTTATATTCAAATGGTAATAACTGCCGTTTTAAATTTATGAAACATATTTCAAATGTATAATAGGTAAAAAAGATATTCATTTGACTTTATTGAAATGTTTGCAAAATTTTATGTTAATATGTTATTTATAATTTCAATGGTTATTCTTCAGATTATTATTAATTTTTTTTTTTAGCTCGTCGTGTGTCTATAATATGGGTGGATAAAAATAAAATTGCACAGAAACTCGTTTAACGTCTTTATTTCCCGCAAATATATATTACCTACTCATATACCTGGTTATATGTCGCTCGCTCGCCTAGTTGTTTGTGGTCGCATCTGCATTGAAAGTACTGGCCCAATTTTAACTAAATTTCATATCTACATATATGAGTACTAATGAAATGATCGTTGCATTTTAAATCTATTGTCCCTTATGCTATCGGTGTTATAGAGCCTAAAAACTTAATCTGCCTTAATATGGTCCTTTTTTTACAGAAAAATGATTAACAATAATAATTTAGAAATTTAGTTTATTCAATAAATCAATTGCTTTTTATACTTTAAACATCTTTACATTTTATTAAGAATATACTGTTTTATTTTGTTTGTCAAATTATATTTTGGTTTTCGGGAATGTTTATATTTTAATGTTATAATTTTCGTCAAATTGGAGAAGCCTCCTATTTATTTTAGAATCGTAGCAAAAATATCTATAGATTTAATATTTAGGATGGATTTTTGTAGTGAAACGGCTAGTTGGTTTAAGGTGTGATACTTGTGTGCAGTGGATGTATTCTCCGACACATGGTTTATTTTGTATATGTATCCCCAGTAGCACCAAATGTCAAAACTATATAATATAAATATTGGTTACATATAGTATCTTGGCTAAATATGGCATATAGAAAACCCATATTGGTTATATATTGTATGTCATTAGTTAATTCCTTAATAGTGATTTCAATATCAATACAATATAGGATAAACTATATTGTATTCTCAGTCAAAAACCATGTAATACCAATATTACCAAAATGTTAATATTGGCATACCATCCTTATCCCAATAGAGGGCATGCGCTACATTACAATTCATTGTGGGAATGCCAGTGGCGTATTACTTTTAGCCTGCTGCAATTAAATAAAAATAATTTTTAAGTCGAAACGAAAACAAGTCATTTATATTTAATACCCAATTCTAATATTTTTTTTCTTGCTTAACTTCATAACTACTTTATCATTTGACGAGTGGGACTCAGAAACGATGAATATATACAAACAGCACGTCACTGTTAAATAATTCCAATATTAAAATACAATATTCTAGTAATATAGTACTATGTTAACCCAAACCACATTGAGCCAATATGACAAACAATATTGATACTATAATGTTGTACTACTGGGGATGTAATAGTATGTATAAATCACGTGAGTTATGAAAAAATAAAAAATCTGTTTTGATTCTGTCCAAGTTAGGGATATGGTCTTAAATGATAGTAATCTACACGGTGTAGTATGAAGGAAATTATATCATAAATACATATTTGAAAACTATACACGAAAATGAGCTTGAAAATAATGCAATTTGTGTTATCTATTAGTTTAAAAAATGAACAATTTAAAAGAAATATTCATTTAAGAGAGTTAAAAGTTATAGATATGGATAGTATTCCCGTCAGAATAAATATTCGGAGATCTTGTTCTAGTACGGATATTGTAGCAAATGTAGATCTTTGACCAGAAAAAGTATGATAAAAACAATTTTACTTCAAAAATGGAATGTTTTTCTTTGATTTTTGGTCATTAGCTTATCGTACAATTATTAGCGAATAGCTACTTAAAGGTATACCCATATCAACATCCATTTGGCGTGTGAGTAGATATAAATCCGGTCCTGGGTTGTTGGGTCGTGCGGGCAGTTCTGTGGTCGTGGAATCCTGAATGACGCCTGGCCAGCAACAGCCTGGTCCATTGCCGCATTTTGTTCCGCACCGCGCCCCGACCAAAATTGAAATTGAAATGTCAGTGTCATTTTCACAAGTGTCGGTGCATGCTGCCTCACACACGCACACACGGACTAAACACAGGCAAACAATGAATGCATTTTCGCTGGGTGATGTCTAACCGCTCTACCGCCGCTGCTGCTGTCGCGGCGACCTCCGCCGCCGTGCGTAGCCAGATTTACGATGTTTACAATGAAAATTGTCGTGATGCATATATAAACCAATCAGTCGCGTATCGTCGGGGATTATTAGCGATTTTGAATACGTCAATTTAACACCGAACATAAATACACACGCATTCCGGCACAAAAATGCTTATGTCAATTAACAACTATATATATCCATACATTAATTCTCGTTTTTTCTAGTCTGGAACTACTACTATAGTAATCATCACATAAATCTTTAACATGTCTGATATGTGTATGTGTTGAGGCTGTATATATGTATGTATCTGCGGCGTGATGGTGATGTGAAGTTGTCAGCAATCATTAAACGGTTAAATGTTAAACACACGCTTAAAATTACACTTGTAATACCTTGTAAAACACCTGCAATCAGTGATTAAATCAAGTAACAAATTGGTGACATTTTATTGTTTTATTGCGTATTTCAGTCTCTTGAAATAGTTGTTTTATTTTACTTAGTTGCGTACACGGAATATTGATGATGGGGAGAAGAATTGACTCGACACCTTGTATCAGGAACCGCGAACCGGTGTGATTATTAGACGCAGTATCAACATTTTCGAACCTTTTTTTGTTATTCTGATAGTTCTTATAAGATATTTTAAATGATCTTGTAATATTACAATATCTAACTAACCTAACCTAACCAAAACGCGTAGAGCCAATAAAGTAAGTATCTGAATATGAAGAGAACACATGAACTAGCAAAACAGTGTTCAGGCTTACATGCGAAATTTAGTTGAATGTATAACTCAAAAATTGTACATTAGCCTCACGTTTTCGTAAAATTTAACAACCTGGCACATATCTATATGGCTGCAGCATTTGCAATTTGTAGGCAATGTTGTTCAAAAGTTATTCTTAAATAAACAATAGCTCTGGTATCAACCGAAGTACAAAAGAGCTAAAGCATTCGATCATGTATCTGAAACATTCTTAGCTCAAAGAAATTCCTTAACAAAAAGTTCTTGTCTCGTTGTCCTAAATCCAAAAATATATATAGCTCATATACTTGGATGTTAGTCGTCGCTTGTTTATAAGATCAAATTGTGTCCTTTCTTCTCTGAAGCTATCGGAGCGATTTGAACCAAATTAGCTACACAAATGCGTTTCTGCTCGCAGTTTTAACCCAACGTCTCTATACTTCTGGAGTTGTATTTATATATATATATATATATATATATATATATATATATATATATATATATATATATATATATATGTATATATGTATATATATATGTATATATGTATATATGTATATATATATATATGTATATATGTATATATATATGTATATATATATATATATATGTATATATGTATATATGTATATATATATATATATATATATATATATATATATATATATATATATATATATATATATATATATATATATATATGTATATATATATATATATATATATATATGTATATATATATGTATATATGTGCTGGTAACAACAGATACTTAATAATAATATTATTGGCCCGGAGACCCAAAGTTGAGTAAGATGGTTTTGGGTATGTGAGGTATCGCTTTAAGTTTTCGGCTAGATATTAGACCAAACAAATACATATAAAGGAAAGAATAATTATATTATATTTTTTGTTCTAAATAAAACTTGAGAATTCACACAGACACGTTTAATATAAGCGTTAGTAATAAGTGAACGTGCGGTGAAATTAATTAACAAAAATGTCACTTTTAATTACCGTAATTGATTTAAACCGCGTGTACGCATTGGAAATAACCGTATTTTTGTGTGTGTTGTTGGATGTGTGTGCTTTCGCGCGCGTTACGACTACGTGCACGTCCATCGTGCATGTGACAGAATTCAAAATGGCAAAACAACTGTCAGAACCGTGACAAAAATATCAAAACGAGAGAGTGGACTCATTATGTCGCGACAGAGAAATCAAGCCGCGGTAAACTATCTATGGTTACGTACGTTTACAATAAATTTGTTCAACGACTTGCACTAATTGAAGCTTTGATTGATGATGTAAAAGTAAAGACTAAGCACATGTCGAAGTTTGAAACCGCTTAAAATTTCAAGCGACTTCTAAAATTCTGTTTTGACATCGAATTTATATGTTACATTTTATACCCGAATTAAAGTATTATCCGAAAAATTTGCTCAGAATTAGTTTGGATACCTGAAAATGTCCTAATCCGAAATTTCTTGCTTAATCAGAATTGAACAATACTAACGTTGAATATCATTCAATGTACAAAACTGGTATTTAGCATCTATTTTATTCTTTACCCGTATACTTAGATATTAAACATGTTAAACTAAAAAACTCAGCGTTAGTTTTTGAACACTAGATTCATTATAGAGAAAATATAAAGGAAGATAATAACAAATATTTAAAATAAAGTATATCAGCACACTAATGGCACCGAAAATATGTTAAACAAAAATCAAATTAAGGAAGAGACTAACTTAACCTCACTTTATGTTACACCACTTCGGGCATTGAACAGAGATAGTAACAGATGCTCAATTCTAGTTTTGTACATTGAATTGAACATTACTAGCATCATTCAATTCTGATTAAGCATTATCCGTTGAAATGGAAGATTTCGGGCTTGGGCATTTTCCGGTTTTCAAAACAAATTCTGAGCCAATTCTGCGGATAATGTCTGAAATCGGATATAAAGCGCAACATATACAGGTTACCTGTTAAGAAAGATACATAAGTACGATGTACAAAAAATTACTATAATAATTGTAAAATCAGACGATGTTATGTTTGGTACTACACTGAGAATGTGTATAGTTGTGGTAAATATATATATGACCACCGCTAACTATACAGTATAGTACTGGTAACAATATTACTATAAAGCTATTCTTTTTAACAACCAACATAGTAAATTCGTTGATATTAAATCTTGACTGTATTTATTCAAATATTTTAATGATTTAATGAATTTAGTAGCCAGTTGCGAATTTTTTTTTTACTATATTTAAATTTGCCCATATTTGTTGACGAATATTTTTCAATTATATATATATATATATATAGGTATATATATATATATATATATATATATATATATATATATATATATATATATATATATACCTATATATATATACCTATATATATATATATATATATATATATATATATATATATATATATATATATATATATATATATATATATATATATATAGAGGTATATATATATATATATATATATATATATATATATATATATATATATATATATATATATGTATATATATATATATATATATATATATATATAATATTCGATGGTTCTTCGGTTTCTCTTCCCTTGTGCGATTACGTTTCGGCCATAATGTGTGGCCTTCTTCAGGGCTAAATTGTTTATTTCAATAATAATAATAATTACAAGAATGCAAGACATTTCTATGTACACTTTGTAAGGAAACGTAAGGAAATGATATTACCAGAAAAAACAACATGGTCTCCATAAGAAAACAAAATTAAAAACACTCAAAAATTCTACAAAAGATATCTAAAATATTTTATCTTAACAATTTTTTTTATATTGTAAACCCAATGATCATAAAAATTTATAAAACAAAATACTTTTAAAATATACAATATATATATATATATATATATATATATATATATATATATATATATATATATATATATATATATATATATATATATATATATATATATGTATATATATATATAATTTTTTTCAGATTGTGAATCCAAAGGCTATAATAATTAAAAACAATTGTTATTTAAATTTAGTAGACGATATTTACACTTATTCGACGAGCTAAAGGCATAGGTGCCGGTACCTTATCTCATTTTACTGCAAGCGTTCAGGTCAAGCGTATAAATGAACAGGCTTGGACTTGCATTTGGAGATCGTATAGTTGTAATAGAAGATTGTGCATGCGTATTTTACAAATGAAATATGATGTATGCGATCTTCATTTAAGCAACACCTATCAGCTGGTTTAACTTAAAAATCGTAAGGCATTTTCTTGTTAATCCACTGAGATAAACATGGAGGATATAAGCTTGAAACTAAAACCTTCAGATAAACTTAGTCAATGGCATAAGCATGTAAACCATGTAATGAATTTAAGAGTTACGGAACAGGCATGCTAGTTTATCTAAATTTTTGTTGTAGTAATTTCAAACGGTTTTAAGCTTCGAGATAAAATTAGATTCTTATATAATAATAATTAGTTTTTAGAATGACTAAATTACATAGGAATCGTTATTTGAATTTCTGTGGTTTGAATATGATTTATGAAAGAAAACATAATACGCTTAACCTTTACAGCCTTTGTGGTTATGTGGAGAAACCACGAATGCTATTATTTTTTAATTTTTTTACAAAAGGTACTTTTCAGTATCTGCAGTAATTTCTGTTTTTATTATTGAGTATTCTCTGTTATGCTCTTCGCTGTCTTGGATTCGCAGTTTTACGATTCGCTTTTTTGTGATTTGCTCTTGTGCCTGAAAACCCTTATAACTATTGATCAGGTTAGAATTGACTGTAGTGCAACAGTAATTTACATAAGTAATGTAGGCAACTTACAAACATCTTTTTTCATTTACATCATTACCGATGATAATTCTTCTCCTTTCAAAAAATGTTTTAACATTTTGGTAGTTGCCGTGATATAATGGTATCTTTGTGTAATTTTGGAGATAGGATTGTTCGATTTAAATTTCTACAGCAATTTCAATTAGATAATCGTTTTTAATTCAGTTAATAATAATCCCCTTAGCACAAACAACATATCAAACAATAAACAAAACATGCATATATTAATGTGTTAACAAACATAAATTGGTTGTATAGATAATCGCATTTTAAAAGTGAGATGATTGATATAAATATAGTGTATACATATCGCATAGGTGTGTGTTTACACACACACACACACACACACAGTTATTCAGGTAAATATAATAGTGTGTCGCAGATGTGGCATTTGCATCGATATGATTTTTACATTTAATAAAGTTATTTTCCATAATTCGTGCGTAATCACCTCGTGTAAAATAAACCGTCGTGTTTGTTCATATATGATGCAATGGGACAACTGATAAAGATAATAATTTCGTATTATGCCGAAACGAGTACGATTTATTGGGTAAACCATTTAATTTACACTACAATTTCTATTTTGGAATTACAGAATGACAATTACATTTATTATTTGCCAATTTGACACCGGGCAATGAGGTGCGGTCATAGATCACATAATTAGAATGAAAATTGAACGCGTTCACATTTGCATACACCGTCCTGTCCCTACATACGTTTATCTAAACGGAAAATATACCAACGCACTCATTACTTTTGCATTGAACATGGTTCAACCGCAATGTTCCATATTCTAATTCTAATTTAAACTAATAAAAAACTTATGTGACCTCAACTCGACTTTCTTATACTTCCACGATCTATACAATATAATATTGCTTTATTTTGGTTTGAATTCATGCTACCATTATCATGAAATAATATATACGTAAATGTACCTTGGCTATATTCAAAGGCGATTTTTCAGTACATTGTACATTTTTCAAAGAGAAGTTACTAGAAATTTTATAAGATTCATTTTTTCGAGATATTAAAAAAGTATCAAAAATAAACCGTTGGAATATTATTTTCGATAATAGAAGGTTTCCTTTCCGGGGATAAACAAATCCTTAATTTAAAACATTATATTTGTTTGTGCTACGGTATTGGCTGTAAAACATTCACACACACACATCCTCACACAGACGTTATTGAGAAAATAGTCAAAACTTTTTGTGATCACAATAATTTCATTTATATATAGCGTATAAGAAAGTAAACAAAATAATGTTTTCAGATACAAATTAGAAGAGCAATTCAAAATTGGAAATGTATAAATTTCATAAATTGTCGACCGGTTGTTACCGGATATTTTGTTAGAAATGTTTCTGAAAAAGCAAAGTTCCACAACAAACTCATTACTACATAATAAGTTTTTGATAGTTATTGCAATCAATACCTTTTTCAAAAATATATTTATTTGAATTTTACAATAATTATGTTGACTTAACATACGTTGGGTATTTCGATTTATAAGTAACTGTATTTATTGGAGACTGGAAATATTTAATGAATTATAACGTTCGTTATAGCGAATGTTCGCAAACTGAGAGCTATTTATATTTGCTAGGAAGTGATACAAGAGGAGTGAATCTCCTAATGTTAAAGTGACGTTATACTGAGAACAATTTACAAAACCAGAAAATCAAACAAACAAAGATTACTTTCGGATTTAGTTTGTTTAACCAGGGATTCTGTCATGTTTGCGCCGGTAAACACGTTGATCCTTTTCAAATCCGTACGCTCCCATCATTTCACGCGTGTTAATCTCCGTTACACAACGTATGAACGAACTAGTAACCTTCCTTCACCCCTCTAAAATAGAATATTCCACTCGGATGCCTACACTCTCTCTAAATACGAATTGTCGAACCTTACATTATCATTTTTATCGACTTTAATCTGTTCTTATGCCTATACTCTTTGTTGGAATACCCGAAAACTCTTTCCACATTGAGCTGATTGATTTTGAGGATTATTGTTTATTTAGGTTCATATCGAGCTGATATTGTTTTTTTTTAAATTTTGATACATAAAAAAAGATGTCAGTATACCGATGCTTATATATTGTATGGTAAAATTACTCATTCGTTCTGATGGAACTCATGTTATACATTATACAAAAATAACGTTTTAACTTTCTTATAAGTAAGTATTGTGATTATAAAAAATTCGTACACGAAATTAGAATGGAAATATCAGTTTTCAGGGTCCTTCAATCCATTTTGACTATTTTCTCAATAACGTCTGTGTGTGTGAACGATTTATAGCCTATACCGAGGAACATAAAAATATGATGTTTTGAACTTAAAATCTGTGTATCCCGTGAAAGAAAATCAACTATTTTTTAAAGGATATTTCAACCGGAAATGATTGTTTACTCGTATTATATTTTGCACATCTCCAGAAGGACATTAGTTAGAGAAAAAGTGAATATTATAAATGTTAAGGACATTAAAATTTTACGAGAAATGTTTTTCCGAAAAAGATATCATTTACTGAAAAATCACACATAATAATATTGTTTCATAACAACAATAGAATTAATTAAAAGAAGAATACAATGCAGCTATATATATATGAAAATGGAATGAAGGTCACTCTACATTTTGTAACTAAGTAAAGATATTAATATTTAGATTTTTATGGATATAGCCGGTTCAAGGACCCCTTAGTAGGATTCGACTATTTTCTGTGTGTATTGGTCGCATTACTTAAAATCTACTAAGCGCAGAACAGCGAAATTTGATATTTGAGCCTAAGTTATATTTGCGAAGTTTCGATATTGGACATAATGTCGTTTTTTCAGTATCTCCAAAATGGCTGCATTTACAGAAAAATAATTACATTCCAAATAAGCAATATTAAATATTTGAAGAAATGTTGCTTGCAAAGTTTTCTTAAGATGTGTATCGGTATTTGTAAGAATATCGCATTTGAAATTCATAGACTTTTCTATAGCAACCATGTATCAGATTCACAGTTCTGAGGAAGCAATTGACGTATGTTAAGGTACATATTTTTCATAGCTACTAAATATTTCACGTGAATTTGTATCAACAGATATTTCGATTTTGTCCATGACTATAGTTTTACTGTTCTACTAAGCGATGAGTAGCTAGACAATTGTCAAGTATATCATATTCTGAAGCTCATTTAGTGGTAAACGTGTCTTATATAGAAATGGGCTTTATACCGTAACGGTCTTAATAGTAGATATAGGTTAAATTATGTTTCTTTACTGGTTTCATATTTCACTGTATGCGTACTATGTTTGCAAGCGTAAAAATGTGTGTATACCGACGTGTATCCTCGCGTTTGTGTGTGTGAAAGCTGGCGAGTGCGTTCAAGTGGAAAACAGGTGTCGCCGCTTTAAAATGTACACGCGCGGTCGGACCGTTTCACTGACAAATCTTCTTTGTTCTCTGATTTATTTATTTCGTTTCGTCGCTGTTGTTATATATCATTTTGTAAAGCGTTACATTCTGGCTATTTTATCCTATATAGTTTAAATGCAGTAAATGATCTCTTAAGTAGGGATCTTAATGTTCACTACAATTTTTGACAGTTGTGTCTTTTTTGATTGATTACCTTTAAAAAAATTGGTTTTATTACTACCATATTTTTCTTGCATAGACTACGTTTACCTCGCACTATTTTAGTCACTTAAATCTCTACCCACTTCAGTACTATTAATATTAACATTATTTAATTAATTCGTGATTGAGGGTAATTTTCATATAAATGAAGGGGGCAACATGTTATAAAATTAATTAATAGTATTGTTATACAGTATAAAATAGTTGGAATGGTAAACATTTTAGGTGTAATTTTACGGAGTAGAAACTACAATCTAATATCTCTCTTCTAAATTACGTATTTTTTATTGATACGCTCATTGAACTAATATATATTTTTGTTGTTCCTGTCCTATTAAAGGGTTTACCTGTTGAACAGTGTATAAAAATAAATAAATATTTGTTTATATAGTACAATACTTGAGATTTTTATAGCAATAAAATTCAAGAATCACTTTATAATAGTAATATAACAAATATTAGAAGTAAATTCAATATAATAAAATTTTATAGTACAAAAATGAAATTAAAATAACAAGAAAATGCTTCAAACATTTTACAGAATGTATAATATGAGTGCCCAAGAAGTTATCGTCATATTTTGAATACACTAGTAAGTACAGAGCTCGCCACCAATGTTGACCGGTGCAGAAATGGATATTTAGGTAGAGAGCAGTAACAATTGTATTATAACCATATGCGTCGTAAATTTAATTACTATAGGGATATTTACGTATGAAATACTATTTGTTTCTGCTTGCTGTGTTGATAAGCGAACGTAAAACGTAGTAGACACCTATGCAGAGTAGAAAAGAGTAGCGATAACTTTCGATTAATACAAGCGCACAAATGATCTTTGTAATAACTTATTTGTGTGGTTGTAATACACAGTTTTAATAGAGTGATGTTAACATTTTACCTGTAACTTATATTAATAATGTGCATTTTATTAACAGTCGCCTGGTTGAAATATTAAACGGCAGTTGCATTCTTAAGACGGGACAACTCTGGTGGCACCGACTGTACTATACGTGGTAAAATGATACACTGGAATTTCTTGTGTTTATAATTATTTTGTGGTATATTTATTTTATTTCAAGATGATAATGGGCAGCAATTTCGATATGAAATTTCATAACATTGTTTTAAATTTTGACATTCGTTGATACTGTGATTATTATGAAACCATTTGGCAAATACGTATTCACACATTAAAAATTCTGGTGTTAAATTGAACACTAAATATGGTCTATATGGGTTCACACACGCTAGTGTAGTTTTAATCACAGGATAGATTGACAAAATAATACAACGAATTATAGTAAAATATTGTACACCAAACTTTTGTTAGAATATTTTAATCGGTATTAAATATTACTCCAGAATGCTTTCATTTTACTCATAACAGAGTATTTTAAACACAACCGAATGATATATTTTACACTAACTTTTATTTTTGTGCACAGTTACTCGTTAATTTATTATGATTTTAATGTGAACTTTCCACTGAACGGTGTTTATTTTACACTGATCGGTGTAAGAGCGATTGAATGGCATTAAATAGACATACATATTATATGTATACGCAATTTGGTCAAAATTGGTTCAGTATCTTCAAAGGAGATGCTTCCACAAAATTGAGTAAGCGACTTACATCAAATATTCATTTTCGCTTGAGATATCTTTTGGTCCGCGAATGTTACAGACATACGACTAATCACTATAGCTGTCTTGTACTATCATACGAGGAGTTAAAAATGAATAGAACTGCTCATTTTAGCCTTACCTAAACATTACTGGATGAGCCAATAACATAAGTTCTAGTAGGTTCAAGAATTCAACAAAATTCATTTTAAAATACCAAAGTTGACTTTTATTCGGCATAAGAGGTCGATATGTGATAATTTGCAACGCAGACAATTATATAAAATTGTTAGTTTAAACATATAACGTAAAATTCTGTAATTTGATTTCAATGAGTCAAGCTAGTGAGTAAACTGGACATCAATGATTTCAAATAAAAACGTTTCGAAAAATCAACTGCAAATTAAATGATCAAATAGTTTCAAAGGTGCAGAAAACTTTTTGATTTGTCACATTTTTAGTAGTTTTAATGAAGATCTAATCGGTTTCATTTCGCATGAATCGTTTTTTTAACGCTGTGATGTACGCCAGTTGCCGTCGGCGATTTATGTTGCGTACTAACGTAAAGCGCAACGCAGTTCTCCCCTAATTTCATTCCTGGTGCACATGTTCAGCAAAGTTACTTTTAATTTGTAAACGATTTGATTTTTTTCCAAACTTTTTTTTATCAGTATAATTTTTTTTTATTTCAATTAATAAAAATTGAATTATTTTATATAACGTGTCTATTTTTAAGCATGTATCCGAGTAAAAACATACAAATTGACTTATTGCTATTCAAAAAGTGTTTTGATTCAGTATTTTATTACTATTTGCACATAGAAGTTTAAACTCTCTTCCGACATGGTTCAGCTCACTGTTCAGCGAATCGAAGTTTTTGAACGTAGCTTAAGCTTAGTTCAATTGTTTCCTTATTTTTTCCATCGCTATCTTTATTTTGATCAGCTGAACTGAACGTATAACCTATGGGTGGTAACTTAATGTGCGATTCTGAGCCAGTCTATAGGTCTATAAGCAGAATCAGTAAGATTTTGAAAAAGCTGTAGTTCTTTAATGGAGACATATTTTAATATTATTAATTACACATATCATGTATTATATTCGATATATCTTACGAAATCAGTTTAAAAATGATTTGCAATTCAATTAAAATATATATTATACTATCAATATTTTACGGATTGTACTTATAGATGCATACATTTGCTCAGAATTGCACTATTAGCGAAAAATGGGATTGAAATAAAAAGACATAACTTTTTGTACATTTTTCTGACTATATTCAAAAACATATTTATTGAATATTTTAAAATTCATAATTAGAATTTTTAATATATTTTGTTTGTTTTGGGTTCATAATATGAAAAAATTTTGTGGAGATAATATATTCTAGAAATTTCTGTATACTTAATTGGCATTTTCAACATTTTTCTAGCGGTATCAATCAAATCAAAAGCTATATTTGTAACGTGTGTTTTGATTATTAGTTACTTATTACGCGGGATTCAGAAACCTGACAACTAAGTCTGTGCAAGTTTTGAAATAAATCAAGAAAATATAGACACTTTAGCAAAACTACTCATTAAAAATTTGAAGGCAGGTTATACAAAATTTCGATTTATTGACACTGCTGCAAACATTTCTTTCCAAAATGATTATATGGCGAGCTGAAGGCATTGATGCCCCTATACCTATGTTTACACAAAAGTACATTTAGTGACGATTTTAGTATACGGGTGTAATTCATAATAATTTGTAATAAGTTTGACTTATATTTAAGTGTTACTGGTGCAACTGCAATTAATATACCATGTCACAAGATTATAAATACTATGCCCTAACTAATAAAATGTCGACTTAAATATCAAGTTGTCAAAATGGCAATTTGAGTTATTTTTTGTTTTATTTATAAAATTGTGCCTGTGCAAACGTGACATTTCGAAATGTATTTATACGGTTCGTAAGTGAAATGAAAAATATACAGTTACGTAATTTAATTTCGAAGTTGTTGCATCTGAATTCGAGCATAAAATGTATCGCATCTGCTTTGCGCTTTGCCTTTGCGAGTTACAACGACCGACGCGACGCGACGCGACGTGTAAGAATTGAGAAATGAAATATTTAAATCGGCGAATAGCATAGCAGAGCAGAGTCCAGCGAAATGTAAATGTATGTACAGTGCTTGGTGCACAACAACAATAATAGGTATTGTGTGTAAATTTGGACCGTTAATAAAATTTCACCAAGAATAGGTATCAATATGTCCAATCGACGAAAAATTTCCTGTGTATGTGAGCCTGCATTTTCTGTAAGTTAGTGTTAGTGTGCTTTGGGATATAATTTATTTATTTATTTAAATTCTTCAAGTGGTCAGAATGGGAGAGACCGCCAATTGTTAGTTATTACCTTTTATCATTTCGTCATCTTTAGAAACACTGGACTCAGGACAGTTGTACACAGGTTGTTGAAGCTTCGAACCATGCATCAACTTGATTGGTTTGGATTGTTTCAGTTTGGGCATCGCAACTTTTACATACCGATCTGTCACTTGTATCTTCTTCCATCGTATTGTCAATTTCCATGTTATGTCAAAGTAACCATTGTATATAGTTATATATATATATATATATATATATATATATATATATATATATATATATATATATATATATATATATATATATATATATATATAATCATATTCATATATATCCTGGTAAAAGTACCAGGATACAAAGTGGTGAGGGTAGTCTGGCCAATGGTAAACTTTTCTTGTGAATCGAACTATTACCAATCGCACGTAATTTAACTTTTACATGTTCTTATTTTTAAAAACAATATACATATGTATTATTAAATTTCATAATCTGAATCCAGTGCCTTTATTTTGCCGTGTAATCAATTTGAGGTGAAATTTAGATGAAATATTTTTAAAACCACTGTTATTTAGCTCGTCGTACGGTAGTAAATACAGCTATAGTGAGTGGTCATTTGGGATGAATATAGAAAAATCTTAACAAAATGTTATTGTATCGTCCGTCATCCTGAATCTAAGCCGCTGGCTCGCTCATTAGTTTGAAAGAACAAATATTATGACTTCTTCTCCTTTCAGAGTATTGGAGCGATTTGAGTCAAATTTGGTACATTTGTACTATGAGTTCGTCTTTAGAATTCTGGAGCTATAGGGTCTTCAAATTTAGAGCCCATAAAATTTCTTTGAATATACAACAAAATTAAAAAAACAAGATTTGGTACGCGTATACGAACACGTTTCGAATTGTTGAAAATTTTGCTGAGAGTTTACATGGAAAGAAAAGAATGGTCAAACAAGATTTGGTACGCGTAAAACGCACTAACGCGTAGAGCTCGCCTTTAGGTAAGATATGCGTTGCGAGCAGTGGTTTTTTATTATTATGGCCTTTTGGTTAACAATTTGATTTTTTTTTATTGATATATAAAGTCCTACAATTTTTTCTAGATTAAATTGATAAAAAAAAAATTGTGCTTATTTTTAAATTCAAAATTATAATATTTAATATTTTTTTTCGGGCTTTGAGTTAACAATTTGAAAAAATCTTGTAGACATAAAATATCTTAGAAATTTTTAGTAGAATTTTTGAGTGTTTTAATTATTTTTATAAGGGCAGTATTCAGGGGGGCTCCAAATTTTGGGGCCCTATAACTCGGAGAGTATACAGGCCATTGGATTTAAACTGCGAGCGAATTCAAATGGGATGCCAAATAATATGTGTACCTAATTTGTTGTGAATCGGTCTGGTACCTTCAGAGGAGTAAAGGGCATAAATTTGGTCTTACGAGATACCGAGAGAGCGAGCGTCGACTAACATCAAAGTATATAAGTTATATATATTTTTGGATTCAGGGCGACGAGACAAAAACTTTTTGTTAATGATATTTTTTGATCCGAATATGCTACAGACACACGACCGAATGCTTTAGCTTCTTCGGTACTTCGTAAGGCGAGCTAAAAAGTAATTTTATATTTACAAACTTTCTTCAAATTGTGAACCCAAATAAAAATTTAATGTAACCATTTTGAAATTAAAAATAAGCAATGAAAATGTTGTTGTTCTCCGTTATTATAAGCTGTCTAACCCCGGAAGTATGAGAGCGTTTGATCATTTAAAAAAATTGGGATTTATGTTATATGTATACCAAATTTGGTAAAAATCGGTCTTTCAGAGGGGATACAATCACGAGCGAGTGACCGTAATACATCCATGTATCTAAATGAGTAATATACATTATCGAATCCAAGAAAAGACATTTCTGTACAAACATTGTTACAGACACATGATCAAATACTATAGCTTTTTTGTACTATCGTACGACGAGCGAAAAAGGAACCAGGAATAGGTCCTATAGGCAAGTTATAGAGGCGACGTTATCTAGACAACTTGATTGTTATTTAGTGCGTATTTTACAATGAGGGACACATTAAAATTGACAAATTTGCTACTTATCGGATTGCAATCGAGCCATTGGCAATTCACACTTGTTGACATCGATGCGGCCAACAGTGAAAGCGCGAAGCGATCGAAAGCAATGCTCGATAGGGGTGGCTTCTCGATTGCGGCACTCACTAATGTTTCGATATTTAATTTTTTTCATTTAATCACATTACAATAAAAAAATATTTTGTATAAATTATATGCAGTACGTATTATTTAAATAATTGTCATCACGCTTTTCTCCCAATCAAGGCGGAGATAACATTATTATAATAATCCATTTTATTTGGCAAATTTCAACTTAGAGCATTTCCTACACTAATGCTGCATTCACAGCGAGCTAATTAGAAAATAAAAATCGAAATAACAAATAATAATTCAATTTGTTTTATGGCAACTAATGCTAGCATTTACAACAACAAAATGAGCGCATTAATTATACATTTTATTGCTGTGAATGTCAGCATGGTTTGTCGTAAAACAAACAGGATTATTTATTGTAATTTCTAATCTTAATTATTAATTGTAAATAGACTTTTCAAATTTACAATGAGCAAGTATAGTTACTATAATTTAGTAAAATTACAAGATTCTTTTGTGTTTTATATTAGAATTGATGCAAATTTACACACATTTTTTACAATATAAAAAAATCCTGCGTTACAAGTAACATATTATAGACATTCTAAGATGGACATAGTGCGTGAGTCATAATCATATATTGAATACATTAGTAAGTGCAGTGCTCGCCACCAATGTTGACCAGTGCGGAAATGGAAATCGAGGTGGCGAGTAAGTAACAAGGACATTAAAACCATAAGCGTCGTAAATTTAATTATTGTAGGGATATTCACTTATGATATGCATAATAAATACTTGTTATTTTCGAGTTTTTTTTTTTCAATAAATAAATAATAGTTATTTGTGAACATGTATGCATATTGCTGATATAAGCTCAAACAACATTACTCGAAACAATCTGATCCAATATATCTCACACCTTACTCATCTCACAAAAAAATAACCAAAAATTATACCTCTCGCCTAGAATTTTTTTATGAACTCTCGTCTTGGTTGTGTCTCTCAACGAGAATGATCGATTTCTTTTTCTTTATCCAATTCGTAAATAAAATAAACTATTTACCCATGTTTTATTACAAAAATTATAAATTTATAAATATAAAACTCCATGCAAAAGAAAATATTTCAATTTGTAATAAATGTTCACATTATAATGGAAAGTAGGTTTTAGGTTTATAGTAATGGTGAATTCACAGCGAAACAATTTGTAAATAAACTCAGAAATTACAATTAATACATTTAGTTTGTTTAATGCCAAACAATGCTAGCATTGACAGCAACAATATATATAGTTAATTGTTTTAATTTTGTATCTGTGAATGCTTGCATTGCTTGTCATAATACAAACTGGAATATTATTTGTAATTTATAATGTTAATTAATAATTGGTTCGCTGTGAATACATCTTAAGGCTGCAATTCATATTTTTAGCTCGTCGTACGAAGTACCGAAGAAGCTAAAGCATATATACTTGGACCAAAATTGTGCCCTATACTCCTCTGAAGGTACCGGAGCGATTCACACCAAATTTAGTACACATATTATTTGGCATCCCATTTGAATCCGCTCGCAGTTTATATCTAATCGCCTGTATACTTCCCGTGTTATAGGGCCCCAAAATACTGCCCTTATAAAAATTATAAAAATAATTAAAACATCCAAAAATTCTACTAAAAATTTCTAAGATATTTTATGTCTACAAGATGTATTTATATTGTTAACCCAAAGCCCGAAATAATTATTAAATAATATAATTTTGAATTTTAAAATATGCAGTCACATTTTTTTAGCACACCGTACGAAGTACCGAAGAAGCTAAAGCATTCGGTCGTGTGTCTGTAGCATTCTCGGATCAAGAAATGTCATTAACAAAAAGTGTTTGTTTCGTTGCCCTGAATCCAAAAATATACATAATTTATATACTTGGATGTTAGTCGTCGCTCGCTCGCTCGTAAGACCAAATTGGTGCCCTCTACTCTTCTGAAGGTACCGGAGCGATTCACACCAAATTTGGTGCACATATTATTTCTCATCACATTTGAATCCGGTCGTAGTTTAATTCCAATCGCCTGTATACTTCCCGAGTTAAAGGGCCCCAAATTTTAACCCCCCCCCCCCTCCTTAATACTGCCCTTAAAAAAACTCAAGAACTTTACTATAAAGTATATATAATATATGTCTACAAGATTTTTTCATATTGTTGACTCAAAGTCCGAAAGAAATTATTAAATATAAATTTTTAAAATATGCACTAAATATTATTTTATCAATATAATCTACAAAAAATTGTAAGACTATATCTATAACATTTTTTCAAATTGTTAACCAAAAGGCCAAAATTATTAAAAACCAGCGCTCGTGAGCTGGACGCATCGGTGCGTTGTACATACCGAAACTTGTTATTAGCGGAATTCAGTACATATTGAAATGTAGGTAGCAATTAAATAGGTAAGACTTCTATGATAAAATTATGTTTAATATGTATAATTTATATTTTAGATAGTATCTATCTAGACTCTAGAATCTAGAGTCTAGATAGATACTATCTAGACTCCTAGATAGATACTATCTAAAACTTAATATATATGTCATCAAATTATTTGGGAACAGTAAATTTGTGTAATGTATTAGATATTAGTTGGTGTAGCAAGTTGGAGTTTCAATGCTATACATATCTAATACATTGCTCTAATTTACAATTCCTAATTAATTTGAGTTAGTAATAGATAGCATATAGGCCAAGAACACATTTTCATCATACAATTTTTTTTTTAATCGAGAATTCTCGAAAGTAATTTTGAGAAACGAGACTTTTGGTTTTTACTTCTCGATTCGTTCATTGATGCGAGTTTGCATAAATAGTGTTTGGTAAAATATAAATTTATTCTATTTTTAATGTTTGTAGGTAAAGATAAAAAAAAAAAAAAAAGATAAAATCGTGTCTATTTTGAAGGGAAATAGAAGATATATTTAGCAGGCATCCTATATGCCAATACGCATCGATGACATTAACAAAATGCAGAGTACGTTGCTTAAGCGATCTTGATGTTTTACCTAAAAACACCTTTCGAATATTAGTCTAAATTTCCTTACAATTCACTTTTGTCAATACAAATAACAGATAATTATCGATTGTTGTAAAAAAAAAAAACGTGCCAACATTAAGTCGTTAGATTAAGATCATCTGTAAGTTTGTGAGCAGGGGTGTACTACGAGGCACGTACAGTATCAACTATAATTTATTCCCATACATTACCAGGCGGTCGCTTGAATCGGTGTGTAGCAACAAGCAGCTAGCTTGTATCTCGAATTCTTTTGGACCGAAAAACCTGTAGACAACTTATTTATGTTTGAATTGTTTTCAAAATGCCGACGTTTTCCCACTGCCGTATTTCGTACCTTTACGTTCTAAACCGAACTATGGCATGGACACTGCGCGGACGAACTTGTCTCGGAACGAACGAGAACACAGTGCCGTCTTTAACAATTTTAGAAATCTTGCATACGATCTTTAATATAAATTAATATAATAGAGTCTATTGACGGGAAAATAATTGCAAAAAATACATATATAGAAACTTTTGTAAGTATCTTTAATTTTGCAAGCTTCAGTTTAAAAAATAAGATTAGATACAGGCATTTAAGCCTTCAGCTCGCCAGGAAATATATGCGATGTGAGCAGCAGATTCTACCCTCCCACTCCGCGCTTGCGCATAAAACATTAAATTTAAAAATATTTGTATTTAATTATTATGGTCCTTGGATTCACAATTTGAAAATATGTTATACATATAAAATGTTTTACAATTTTTTGTAATTTGTTTTTGAAATACTCAAGAAAAGAAAAATTAATGCATATTTTTAAATACAAAATTATAATTTTCTTTTTAGCAATATGAAAAATATTTTAGTCAATATATCTTAGAATTCTTAATAGAATTCTTATCTTTAGGGCAATGTTAAGGGGGCTCCAAATTTTACAGTACTATAACTCCTGAAGTATACAAGCGATTGGATTTAAACTGCGAACGGTTTCAAATGCGATGCCAAAGAATATTTGTAGCAAATTTGGTTCACACCGTTTCGGCACCTTCATAAAAGTAGAGGGTACAAATTGGGTCTTACGAGCGACAACTAACATCCAATATATATATATATATATATATATATATATATATATATATATATATATATATATATATATATTGATTCAGGGTGACGAGACAGGATTTTTTTGAGTAAAGACACATTTTGATGTTACAGACACACGACCGATTGCTTCAACTCTTCTGTACTTCGTACGGCGAGGTAAAAATTATAGATTTACTAAAAATTACATACAAAAAATTAAACAAATCAGGTTTTATGACCGTCCGACTGACATACATCCAACTATATGAGTTAAGTTAAAAATTGCATTATACTTTATTTATACTAGATGGTAGTACAAGTTTTAATATTAGAATCTAGTTTGGGAACAGTATGAAACTTGAGTACCTTCCACAATGGTGTCAAAGTATCAAACTAGGATCAAACGTCATACTAAATTCTAGTATCTTAACTTTTACTACTTTGTATTATATTAAAAATAAATATGCAACTTCAATAATGTAATTAAAGCTTAATGTGTCTATTTTTATGCATCTCGAGTCAGAAAAAAATTGTCTTATGAGTTATAGATAAAAAATTATATAAGAAACCACTTTTGTATCAATATACTACATATATAATGAATACTAAGTATAAGAAAATCGAGGGAAGGACACTCTAGATCGTTTTATTGCATTTTTAATCGTCTATATTACGTGGATCCGGTCCGTTGGACCTGTTTCTGTATTTAATAATTGATTAGCAAAGCTTTCGGTATCTGGAAGACGAAATGAATTTCTGTACAAACATACTGAGAGAAAGCATTAATTGAATCAACTAAATTTATATTAGAGTGGAAAGAAAATTACTAAAACATGTTGTAAATCATGTTGTAAGTGAAATGTATGTAATTTGACTTGGATATTGATTTATTTGATTAAATATAATTTTGTTTGACTAAAATTAATGTTTAGTTGGACTATATGAATTCTGTATAGTTTGATTCGCGTAATCTGATTCATTGGGTTTGATGTGATGGCCCGTACCTGAAGACAATACTGTTCTTTGTCCGCATGGATAGAAGAACTTTATAGGTTATATCATGTATTTTATTTCCGTGCATTCTTTGGTAGTGCGCTTCTTTTGTGCATAGTGACCGTCCTGGTGCCCGCTGTCCGTTGTCCGTTGTCCGTTGCCCGTCCCTCGTCTCGATATCGTATCGGGTCGCTTTTGCTATGTTGCACGACTGTTTTACATACGCGAGAGAGGAAGCGCACTAGCGCGCTCACAAACACACGATCCGACCATTTATTTCAGGCATGTGCACTGACCGGCCAACCTCTCTCTCTCTCTAAACCCTCTACCTAATTGATTTATATCGGCGAATTGAGTGATTTGTCGCTCGACTCTGACCAGTTCATTCATTGCCATAGGTATCTATGACGTGAGATGTTAAATGCTTATATCTATTTAGGTATTTATCTATGTTGCTCACCTTCATCTTTTCAATATCGAATTGACCCTGTATTTTTTTTTAAAATAGCTTATGTTATAAATATGAAATATATACCTACAAATCGTCATGTGAAAAGAAAACACAAGTTATAGAACGGCATTGTTATATTAGGTTAGTTAGGTTTACATAGAGTAAAGTTAGGTTAGTACACGGTTAATATTACAAAAAAGCAAAGTTATTTTAGTTTAGGTATAGAGGAGGTTGTGGTTATGTTTTGGATAGGTAAAAGTTCGATTAAGTCGCGAAACGTTTGTATATCAAACTAGCATTAGTAGGTACAGCCTACCGTAAAACAATTGTAAATGCGAACTACACACTACACTGGCTGTTACACCGCTGACGTAACGCAGGTGTACATCTGCGCTACGATATTTTAAATTTGAAAATAATATTTAATAATTATAGCCCTTTGGATTAAAATTTGTGCAAATGTTATGGATATTTAAAGTAAAAATAAATAAATAATAATAATACTGAATAATACTTATTCATAATTATTATTTTTTACATTTTTGTATGGCCGTTATATATATATATATATAACTCCGGAAATATAAGGACGATTTGGTTATAAATCCGAGGTGATTCAAACAGGATACCTAATAATATGTGTAGCAAATTTGGCTCAAATTGGTCGGGTACTTTCAGAGGAGTAGAGGGCGCAAATGTTTGTCTTACAAGCAACCAAACGAGCGACGACTAGCATTCAAGTATGTGAGTTTATATTTTTGGATTCAGAACGACGAGACAAGAACTTTTTGCTAGGGAAATGTTTTGATCCAAGACACATACTTTAGCTCTTCTATATTTCGTATGGCGAAGAAATATGAATTTAGAAGTCTGTTTGCAAAAAACATTTTTTTAAACATATCTGTAATGGCTCAGATTTGTTCACGAATATTATCTCAAAAAATTCAGTCAGACTGACTTATTTAACAGAATGTTTTTCATGCTCTTTTTTAAACAATCTGAACAGTACAAATAAAATATGACTATACATGTTACAATTTAAAAAAAAACTGGCATTTGGTTTTATAAGCAAATCTATCTATTGATGACTTTAATAAATATTTAATGAATTGTTACGTTCGCTGTAGCGGATGTTCGCCAATCGAACGTTCGTAAATCTGAATATTTAACAAATTTTATAAGAAATGTTTGTTAACATACACACACACAGAAATATATATATATATACATACTTTTGCAAAATTGTTGCAAAAATATAAAAAAAAAGTCTTTTTCTGAAAACGTAATAAAAGATAGTTAGGTAAACGATAGCCTTAAGAATAAATCATGTGTGTGTGTGTGTGATATTGCAAAGTTATATTTGTATGTAAATTTTAACTAGGAAAATAAGCGTTCATGATAAGATGATTCGTTTTCTTTACTTTTTAAATATATTTTACAATGAGAGGAACAGATTTCATTGCGCGCCCAGCGCTAGCGCAGGCTTCGCTAATCTTAATTAAAAAAAGTTAAATGTTTCGCCAACCATTAACAGTCGACTTGAATCGGACACCCGTGCTTTATTAAAAAATAAATTCACACAATAAGCTTTGTGTGGCGACACTTGAATCGTATCGTACCACCAACTTCGCTAATATTCAGCCTGGCGCTTGTTCTTCCTTACACCCTTCTTGCTCTTCCCAACGAAACGAAAGCCATTATGGGCACAAAAGATCTGCTTAAAAAACAGAATATCAAATCAGTTCACCTTCAATACGTACACTGAACCCATTTTTTTTTTTATCATTTTTCGCATTTGTGTGTTCACATTATATGTACAATAAAATTGTTTATTATAGTCTGTAATGTGTTGTTATAAAAGCAATGTTCATTTCGCGAAGGAACAAATAAAAATTGAGCTATGAAACTTGATCCAAGAATGACAACTATTTATTAAGATGGTTCTGGAACTCAGTTGGGCTTTAACGCCTCTTCAAGTGCATGAGACATTGGTTTCAAGGTTCAATGCATGTTATGCAATCGAGTGAAAGGAACATTTATATATATATATATATATATATATATATATATATATATATATATATATATATATTTATATATATATATATATATATATATATATATATATATATATATTTATATATATATATATATATATATATATATATATATATATATATATATATATATTCAGGGTGACGAGACAGGAATTTTTTGAGTAAGGACATATTTTGATGTTACAGACACACAGAATGTTTCACAATGATTCAATAACATTAGTCGCCATCTATTATTTAAAATTTGAAGAAATATAATTTAAACGAGGAAGCAAAATCCCATATATGGGCGTATTTCAAATATATTCATGGTTCTGGAGATTGAAATAAAATGGTTGTAGTATAAACAATAGAGAAATGTGTTTTAAATATTCTGTCAAAATTTGAGCTAATTTGGATGAGTAGATTTAGAGTAATCTTGACACAGGTGTCGAAGAAAGTCATTTCGAGAAACACACGTTTAAAGTTTTAGTTACGTTTATTTCTTGATAAAACTGAAATTTTTATACTTAGAGCTAATCAGCCATTCCTGGACCATATTTATATTTACTACTCACGTGTTTATTAAACTGTACTGTTAGAAAATTCATACATGATACTCAAAACAAACATTATACAGTGTCATAAATACATAAAAAGACACTACTGCGCGCTAAAAATTCGAAATTTTACATTTTACGGCGCCTGCCTTAGAGGCTCATATCTCGAAAAGGAAATGAGATATCCAAAAAAGTCTTTAGCACAGTGATTCCTGATAAGTATAGCTATAAGAAAATGCAAAAAAAGAAGAATCGGTTTTTGAGGTCATCCACTTATTGTATATTGTTATTCATTCAAGACATCATTTTTATCACGTTGTTATGATTAAAATTGATTGAGTTATAGCTGGTTGAGTAAGGGTACTCTGCGCCGAGTAAAGTCCACCCACCCACTCTTAATAATTTGAATAAAACGAAACAATTACTTAAGCATAATATATTAAATATGGGGGCCATGAACGATTTTTAATTAAATTGAGCACAATTTGTTAAAATGGTAGTCGTTTGAAAATAGTGTCATTTGTAGCCCATGTTTTCTTCTCTACAATGTGCCTTAAAAAATCTTTAAAAATTATATTTTTCACATATTACAGGTTCATGGCTACACAAAATGAATTGGCTTTTGGATTCAAAAAATTTGAAGATGATTTGTTGTTTCGTTGATACGCTACTTTACTAGGCGCGCCGAAAAATGTAGTTTCAAGAAAAACGCATTTAAAGTTATCCAGCCGAGTCCCGTATTTACCTGTATATCAGTCGGTGCGTACTCGCATTAAATTGACTGTAACTTTTCCAATACTTCTAATATCGATTAACCGTATTAGGGCTTTAATCTACACACTATAGGGACTTAAAAATGTAAAAAAAATTAATCGTCATGTATGGTAACCTTCTCATAATGCTAGATCCAAAATTTGAAAACTTTATATTTTTTGTACTTTCAATGTTGTTCACTGTGTTATCCATATCTTGGAACTGGGCTCAGCCTGTTGAATAATGTAACTAAATAAGGAAATAATTGTATAAAAATGCGGTATCGATTATCAACAATAATCCAGTCACTAGATGATTTGGCGAAGTACCGAAGAAGCTAATACAATCGGTCATGTGTCTGTAGCATTCTCGGATCAAAAAATTTCCTTTACAAAAAGTTATTGTACTTTTGCCCTGAATCCAAATATATATATATATATATATATATATATATATATATATATATATATATATATATATATATATATATCTATCTATATATATATATATATATATATATATATATATATATATATATATATATATATATATATATATATATATATATATATATATATATATATGTATATATATATATATATATATATATATATATATATATATATATATATATATATATATTTATATATATATATATATATATATATATATAACTTATATACTTGGATGTTTGTCGTCGCTCGTAAGACCAAATTGGTGACCTCTACTCCTCTGAAGGTACCGGAGCGATTCACCAAATTTGAGTCCCCCTTAATACTGGCCTTATAAGATTAATTATATATTCTCAGTAATAGTGACGAATCAGACAATGACGGAGACATTAATGTCAATCAACCCGGACTGACCAAAAAAATAAAAACTAAAAAAATAATATTACGTTTTTTTTTGTCATTTTTTCTGATATAATAAATGATATCAAGTTGAACTTTGTACTGAACATATTATCTCATAGGATCAACTGTTTCAGAGTAATTTCGTAAAATCCTATTTTCTGCCCTTTCATTCAAGATGGCGGCTCGCGCGGTCCCCTCCCAAGGTCGAAAACTTGTATTTTTCATCAGGGTCATTATTTGAACATATTTTAAAATCATAACTACCCCACCTTTTGCAAGGCAAGAGCACCTACTGACTGGACTACAAATACAATCCAGATAATTATCAGCAGAATAGTAGTAGAACTTGACCATGCCTGAAATTTGACAGCAAAGTACAGGCCACTTCGCATTGTTTATTTTAACGTTTCAATCAAATGTTTAAGAAGTTGAAGCAAATAATTATAAATTTAGCACTCACCAGTGGCGTAGAAACAGCTGTATCACCGGAATATATATATATATATATATATATATATATATATATATATATATATATATATATATATATATATATATATATATATATATATACACATATATACATACATATATACATACATAAATATATATATATATATATATATATATATATATATATATATATATATATATATATATATATATATATATATATATTGTAATAGTGAAAACTGCGTATAAGAAAACCTTTGATAGACTTTGAACAAAATATGACGTGTTCAGTATCGTTAACCCTCCATTGCCGCCAATATGCTGATTTATTTCATATATGCAAGACGCGCGGTGTTGTGCGAAATTGCTCACGATCCGTAAACTGATGCTGCTGATGTATGTTGTGATGTTATGTTATATTATATAGTACAGAGCAGACATTGGTGGTATGGCGCGTTGGTTTAATATATCCCATAACCTCTATTATCTCTTTGTGTTCGCAGTTGGACCTCTGTTCGGCGGTGGCTTTGGCGGTGGCGGTTACGCGTTCACCGTCTCCGGCCATGGGCCCGGACCAGGACAGGGGATGCCGCCCGATGCACACACGCACGCTAAAAACAGTTTCCTCTTCGAAAATGGTAAGTTATTTTATTCTTATCATATTGCTATATCTATAAAAATTGTTCTACTAGCAAACTGAATTATTCCAGTTTGCATAACTTGACGAGTTGATTTGCAAATCATGTGGATGGTTTTAAAAGAATATGTTGGGCACTGTCATCCCAACAAGTATTTTGTATGCACTAGTTGATAAAGGAATTATAAGTTTCCAGTATATGGGACAATCATTCCCTTTATTGTTGGTTATGAGAATGAAGAATTAACTTATATTTGATTATATTTATATGTATAAGGCATATTAAATTTATACAGAATACTGATTTAAAATTATTTGTTACAAGGAAATATTATAATATAAGACTGCGTACGAACTCTTATTAGCGGAAAACGCGAGCTGTATTAATATGTAGTTAACAACAAATTACGTAATATTTACATGATGAAAAATCTAAATGTTACTCTATATGTTCTTAAATTATTTGAGAATTGTATATTTTAGCAATGTTTTATGACATAGATGATTATAGCGTTAAAATTTAAAATTTTATAAACAACGTTAGAGATATTTACATCTAGAGTTGGTTTCATAAATTTCCTTAACGCTGACGTTAACTAAAGGGACTTTATAGCAACAAAAATAAATATAGCATTATGTCATTCATATGCGATAAAAAAAGATAGAATTCCTAACCAAGGAATTTTGAGGTAAATATGCCTATGAAATCGTCCGTTATTCTGTTTCTTCCGGGAAGTAAAATCAGTCGTTAAAAAATAAACATAATTTTGTAGTAATCATATGATTAACAATATTATAACGATGCAATTCATAATGATTTATAGTTTAGGAGTTTTAGAATATGTGTGATAGAATGTTTAATAAACGAATCTGAAAATACTCGATCTACATAGGACCAGTTACAAAACATGCAATAGCTTAAGTTTAAGTAATTTGATTTTGCTAATACTTAATACATCGAAAACTGTATTATTAAATTGAGATATATGTAAAGTGCCTCAGTTTGATGTTAAAATACAAATCGCTTAACATAATGAATGTAAATCTGTAAGTGCAATTGCTCCACAGTTTAAGATTTTCAAAAATTATGTTCACCGTTTCAGTGAACGGATGAAGGGTACCTCCAAATTTGTCGATCTTATTACCAACGTAGTCGTATAACTCGTTGACAAGATGTTCTAGCGGGTTTTTTCCCATTTCAATTTCTAGAATCTTTATGTCGCGCTGATCTTTTAATTAAATCTAATGAGGAATGTCTGCTAATGGATACCTGCAGGAAAATGGTAAACGGAAGTATGTTCACAGAAACGACTCTTGTACGGCACGGTACAGTCCGGTACAGGTGGGTTTGCGTGTGGGTGTGTTTGTGTAAATGCGAGAAATGTCGTAGGAACACTGTTTTTATCTCTTGTGTGTTCTTCTATGTTTTCATTCGTTGGATCGCGCGGCGCGAGTTCAGTTAGAGTGAATGGATGGCGGGTTGCTGGTTGAGAGCGGAACACAATAAGAGATAACCGTTGCAAAGTGTCCATCTGTTTCGATAGCGTGCGCCCCTGGCATTTCTCGCTGACAATCTCGTTGTCGACATGCTCACTGCGAAACGAGCTATCTGTCTCCTCTTTTTATGGTCAGAAATCTTCTCTTAGATCTCTGATGAAATTAAATGCCGAGTTTTAATGTTCATTGGGTGGAAAAAAGTTCATATCGTTCGTTCAGTCGTTCGCCCCCGCTAGAGCAGCAACAGCAGCTCGGCTACCGTGTCTGTTGCCTCGAAAGAAGGGAATTTAATTAAGTAAAATTACACTGCTTGTACTTTAATTATGTTAGTATCAGTCGCGAGGAAAAAAGTCACTTGCTCCGTCACTCTGTAGTAGTGTTTACCCTCGATGTGCATATCATTGACTTTTTACGATCAACATCCCTACCCCTCCACTCTCTTTTTATCCATCGGTTCACCTCTTTCTGCAATGCACCCTCCTTCCTCTCTGTCTGTTTCCATCTAGTGTACGACTTAACCTATCCAGGCATTGCAATCGCAACTGGTATGATGCGATGAAGCGATGGAATGGGGTGCTGGGTGCTCTCGTGTGTTGCGTCGGTGTCTAGATTGCGCGCGTAGTCCGGATATTCGCGACTGAGCGATCAAAGGATACGATACGACACTGGCATGGGCTACTATTACATAACACGTTGTAGAAAATCTTACCGACGATTGTACGATGCCTTAAATAATAATATTACCGAAAAAGAAAGAAAAAAGAAAAAAGAAAAAAAAAGAGAGAAAATTTTAACTACATGTCGTGTTGTTTTGGATATATCCAAGGGATAAACCACTAGTAAAATTTTGTACACAAGACTATAAATCTTTTAAGACTTTAAAAGATTATTGCTATTATTTGCAAAATAATATTTTTATTCGTTTTTGAATTTGATGTCGTTATTACAGTAACATTATGAAAATAGGAATTAAAAAATATATTACTAAGCGGATCAACTGCTAAGGTCATTGCCGCTGTGTGCCAGCGCCTGTCGATAATTAGCATGCGCGAGATATTGCAAAAGGGGTGCAAATAATATAAAATAAACAAAAAATTAAAATGGACACAAAGAACTTTGCAACAAAAAACAAATATCCATGAAAAGAATAGAAGACATAAAAAGAAACTGAATATGTTAGATTAGGTATATAAGTATGTAATATAAGTATAATGTATAAAAGGAAAATCTTACACTTATGAATTTGGCATTTTCTATTATGTTTATTTCATAATATACATCAGAGTGCTGATTTTTATAGTTTCTCCATTATGTTATATCTCTACGAATCATTACGAAAAACTCATATTTAATCAATTATTAATAATTACTCTGTATTCATTTAAGTGAACCAGTTAATAGTGTAAAGGTGACTGCATAAATTGTTACGGTTAATTGTGATAATTGTTGACTGTATATGACTGCACATGAAACTATCAACAATTTGTACATCAGATAGGAAGAGTGGTTTACCCCCCGGCTATAACTATATAGAAGTGGAAAATATCAAGTTTTGATATTTCGAATGTTGATTTTGGATTTCGAATGCGAATATTATTCAGTTTTCTTATGCTACAATCATCATAACCTAGAGAGAAAAGGTGTCATCATCAAAGTGTATCGAATTATAACAGCCTATTCAGCTACATGTAAAAATTTTATATTTATCTGATGTTGACACCTACTTAAACATAAAATTAGTTCAAATGGTATTTTTTTCTGTGTGGTAATTGGTATTAGTAATTTTGATGTCAGTGTATGTTTTGTTTAACATATTTATTTAGCTTTTATGGGGCGGCAAATTGCCATTATATCTAACCCTAACAAGCATAGGTGCAGGCATCAATGCCTTTAACTTGTCGTATTATCTATTCAGTGCATGTCTCATTTTTTTTATTTATATAGAAAACTGTTCTATAACCACTGTGGTTTAAATAGGAAAACCTATATTTATAACCACTGAATTTTGAAGAGATAAAGTGCAAACGATAATAATGACATTGTTATGGTTTGATTGCTATAATTGCTAGTATTTTAATGCGATCTCTACAAGAAGTATTTAAATATTAAAATTATTATTATTAATTTTCTTTTCTAGCCTTCAGGTTCACAATCTAAAAAAGGAACATTATACCTTTAAAACATCTTATAATTTTTTGTAGAATTTTATACTTACATTGGAAGATAAAATATCAAAGAATTAGGCTAATAAAAACGATTCAAAAAGTAATTTTCCCCTCACTTAAAATTGCGATCATTTTTAATCAATCCCCAGTTATGCCAATTTATGAAAAATAAAAATTCAATTTGTAAACTCAATAGCCACAACCTTAATCTACATATAATAATTATTATTATTAACACGTATAAGCTTCCTGAGTGTATACAACCCCTATTTTTCACTATCCTACCCAACTGCAGTGGTACAAGGAATACTAGAAATATATTTTTAACTGTAGTTTCTTAATTGGAGAGATAATTAGGTTACGCGTGTAGTTGTAATCCCTTGTTTCCAGCCTGTGCTCTTAAGGACTGTTTATAATTGCCTTGTTTCACGTCAAGTTTCCGTGTAAAAATTGGCTATCTTTCGCTAACGCATTAAAATGGACAACCTGTCCTACTCCTACCAAGTTTATTGTACAAGCAGGATGGTTGTCATTCGTGTGCGCTAGATAAAGATAGCTATTTAACTGGCCGTGACGCGCCGTGGAAAAATTCTATTATAAATGCACCCTTAGAGCTCGTGCCATATAGAAAAAGGAACTGCGCGGTAGGCACATTTGCGTTACTCTCAGTATTCTCTCAGTATTCTTATTCTTACGCGCCGTCAAGTAAAATGCTTATAGATCCATAAGGCACGAGTGCCATCACATAGATCCAGTTGAATGTCTTAATACTCAACGGCTTGGTCTTTGTGCTTCATAGCTACAGCTAAAGATGGGCGGCTGGAATAAGGTACCTTATCTATAAATTATTTGGAAATAGTAAATTAGAGTAATGTATTATGAAATAGATGTTTATAGCGTTTAAGGGGCTACATCGGTTTATATCTCGTTCTCTCTCTTGCAACGGTAAATATCTATTAATTTCTGATAAATTAAGCTTTATATAAATAATTTTGTAAAACAGCACTTTAGAACAATGTATCATTTTGCTTTGCAATAAAATTTTATTTTTGTAACTTAAAAATAGTAAATTCCATATAGTTATAAATAATTAAAAGTCTCAGATATTAATAGATATTTACAGTTACTAGACAGAGCATGAGATATAAACAGGTGTATCTATAAATTGAAACGCTGTAATGTAAACATCGATTTCATAATACATTGTTCTAATTGACTATTCCCAAATAACTTCGTGACACACACATATAGTAAATTTTTAACAGTATCTAGTTCGGTAACACCTTTTCTCCATAACTTTTTCATCATTGAGTTCTTATACGTATTTAGTTTACATTTTTTTTTTTTTACTGTTTCCCGCCAAGAGATCTTTGAGGGCAAGCTTAAGTATATGTATAGAGGTTGAATGTCATACCTTGGATTTGTCTACAAACATATATCGTATCATTGTACCCTCTTATTATTATACTTTGATCAAAATTGCGTCTGAGCTGGGCATTAGTAAGAGTTTCGAAGCAGATTATTATTTTTCTTGTCCGCAATGTCTTTCCTTTTCATGCCTGGGCGATTTCGTCCGAATGGTTTGGGGGAACATATTTCGGCTGGTCGCGATATGTTTTTGCCAGTAAGTTAGTGCAGGTGCGCCGCTGGACGTATATACCCAACGGCGTGGCGTTATAACGTCTCAACGTTTAAGAATGGCAATTTACTGCTTCCTGTAATAATAACGCGAACGCATAGCCCGCGCGCGCGGTCACCCCGACTTTCATAACACCGTGATGAATGTGCCCGGGCCCCGGGGAGAACCGCACGTCGAGACGACAACTAAACCAAAAAGAACAACACTTACCCGCACTACAATACACACCACGTAATGTCGTAACGGCACAAGCAGAAGGAACAAACCGTCGCGAATAGAATTCAGTAATATTTTTCGTTCTTTGGTGTTTGGAACGCGTGCCGACATCTCATTTAATTTACGGCTAATGAAAATAAAATCTGAGTCGGCGTGCTGCGTGATGAAATAGGCAATTAAAGCGCTAAGTACGGCGGAGCACGGCGTAACAATTTAAAATGCCGGGATTAAAGAAACCACCCAGATAAAACTGAAAATGAGTTTTATCGCTGCGTTAGGAGTAGAGCAGAAACAGGACAAGCAATCGTGGGGCAAGGTATGGTAAAGGTAACGCGAAGAATGGGGTGTTTGTGACGTGTCACATGGTGCCCACCTTTCTGTTCTTTTGAAGCATCTTACATCCGCTAAGGAATGGCACTTTGCCGTTTAAAATATGGTAATTGTGCCTAGACAGGCAATCCAGGCAGCGGCGAGGCGTGTTAACACGACTATTACTGTAATATCCTTTCGGCTTCTGTTCGCGCGCGCGGCGCAGCATCATCTTCCTCGCTCACCCGCACTTCGCGTCTCTCCACCAAAAAATACACCCGTTCTTTCTTTGTCTTTCTGCCGGTTCGACCGCGTGCCATCTCACCTCGCCCCACTCGTTGTTTCAAGCGTTGAACTTTATTCCAGCGCGGCCAGTTTTTCATGCGCCACTGTTCGTTCTCAAGATCCTTCAATCTAGTTTTATTTGCGGCCGATTTATCTTAACACATGAGATGACAACAGCTACCCTCGTGTCGCGTCGCGTTCCAGTTAACGCGCGGGACAATGTATGTCTCATGCGGATGGCTCTCGCTCCCCACATCATACTATCATCAACGCTACATTTCGCATCACATACGAATAGGCACCTACTTGTTTTTACCGGCATTTGCGGACCATCATATTTTTATGTGTTTTACAAGATGATACAGGTTTAGCGGACGAATTCATCCTATTTATTGAGGATTACACTGGCACAGTTTTTTTTTTTTTGGAAAATGTACCAGTCAATCATTTTTACCGATTCATTTCCCTATAACAATGACAAAATATAATGTGATCTTGATTTATGGCAAACCTGTCAAATCCATAAAATCTTCAAAGGTCTTCAATGAAAACATATAATTATAATTCACTACGGAAAATAAAATTATATTTAATATATTAAGGGCGTAGGTCATACATTCTCTTAACGCTGATTTTAAACAAAATCATATATTGCCTTGTGCCATTCATAAGTGGTAAAACGAGATAATAGTAACCATGGTAGCTAAAAATGCCTTTAAAATATTATAAAATCGGTTGTTAGTAAATTCAACAAATCTGTATAACACGTATATTAAAAAAATTCCTTGCAGATTCACAGATTACAGATTACTAACGGTGGTATTGCCTTATCGTTTTGAATAACCTTGATTAAGCTTAATCTTTATATCTTATTCAATTTGTTTAAATAAAGAGAGTACCAAAATAGTATTACAAACAAATTATTTTCGAGTCTGTGACTGACAAGAAATTAGTATGCTCACGTTCTTCTATTCTCTTCATTTTCTATATATTTGAAGTTTAAACGGATAAAGTACGATATCAATAATTTATTTTTGAGTTGAAATGTGTGAAATAGAATAGAACATATAAACTACGTTTTTATCATTGAACATATATCGTTATTTTTGAGTCAAAATTTGTGAAATACAAAAGAGCCTTCTGATAACTAGCTGTATCCTGTATAAGCGGTGTTGCACTGTGAAATTCCGCCCCGAGTACCCGAGTACTGAAACATTGTTTAATGAATATTTTAAATTTATAAATTGTTATTTTTTATGATCCTTGGGCTTAAAATCTGAAGAAACAATGCAGATATAAAATTATATGTTAATTAATATTTTCAAAAGAAAAATTAGGGCACTATTAAGGAGAGATCCAAGTTTATAACTTATAATTCTACAGAATATGTGTACAAATCGCTTTCATATCTTCAGAGGAATAGAGGTTAGAAAAGTGGTCTTACGAGCGACGACTAAAATTCAAATGTGAGTATATTTTTAAATTCAGGACCACAAGGCAAAAAGTAATTGTTTTAAGAAAATTATTTATTCGAGAATTTTACACAGGACCAAATGTTTTGTATGGCGAGCTAAAAATGCAACTAATTTCAGAAATGGCACCAACTAAAAAGCACCAATACTCCGATTGACGCGAATTTGTTAGTGTGGTTTATTTTTATTTTTCGGAACATTTGTTACTAAAATATATTGCACTGTTGTAACACTGGCTCTAAAGCTAGCTATAACCATTTTACAAGTCAAAATGTGTCTTCTCAATTTAAATATAATGTATCTATACATATGGTATTGTATTGAAAAAACGTTAATGAATAAGTGCAAAACGTGTGAATATAAGTACTTTTTATTCTAAGCCTGTCGTCACACGTGTATTTTTTGCGAACAATCATATTTTTATGAGAGCTTCCGGATGAAGCTGGTTTGGTGGAGCAATTTATCCAATAAGGCCGGATATTCCGCCACGCCACCCTCCGAGTAACAGCGATTTGTTGAGATGACGAGCACACACCTGAACCATATATCCGCGATTTATCCAGATGCAATTTCCATTCAGGCAGTGATACCATTTATTATGTGAACGATAAATTGCCCAGTAAAACTTAACCGTCGGATTCTCGTTGTTATTGAACTGTTTCCCGCTCGACCATCGTCATGCCCGTGTGCCAAACTCGATTGTTACGTTATGATGACGTTCAGCTTACGATCGGGGATAGATGGAACTTTTGTCGAGATTTATGGCGAATTGTAGCGGTGGCTATACACGACATGAAGATAGCAACACCAGGAGAGTGCATACCCATTTTATCATTTCAAATTAGAGTGAAGAGCAGATGAAGATGATCACTGACTGCAAGTTATTTTATAAAATAAGCATAGACGCTATTGATATAATCGACACACATAAGTTATTTACATTTTCGGAACCAGAAACACTTGAAACGATTTCTGTACATTTATGTTAAATACATAAATGTTACAGACACGTCTTTTGAACTACTGTACGACGAGCTCGAGCTTCAGACAAGATGATACCAAGTCGAGACTTTGAAAGTCTTTTCTTGGTCTTGAGTGAGTCTTGATTTTTGAAGTCTTGCGCTTGAACATAGAAAAGTATATCCAAAAGAAAATCAAGTATCTTGCCTAGATTAGTCTTGTATCGGTGTCGATTTTACCATCAGTCTTAGACATTCGAGACCAAGACTATTCTTGGTATTATCCGAAGCTCTATGTCGATTTACTAAATTCTAGTAATATTACAATGACATTTTCTTAAATTCAATAAAATCAGCTATATTTCCAGGGCTGTGAATGTGTATGGAAATTATCAAAAATCTTCAAAGGTTTACCGATTTGCAATAAAAACAAATTTAATTACTTATAGCATAAAACAAGAATATATCGAAAATATATTTATTAAATTTAATCATTGATGTTTCATTTTCAATCCGATTAAAATGTGTAAAACATATTTAATATTTTACAGATATTCCGTATAGATCTACTTACTTGCTCAAAAACATAAATTTGTTTCTTCGGTTATTCCTAATTTAGAGACTGAAATAGAATAGATAGTTCAATTTTTAAATGAATAAATATCATAAGGATTTTTTCCCATATATGCGAATAGTTTCGTTCGGTAGTATGATATTAAGGCGTTTTCCAAGGGTGAAATGATTAGAGCTGTACTGATTTAATGTACATTAACTGCACAAATATTGATTCCGATGTAATTTTGGAAAAATAATTCTGAGATCTGATCAATAAGAACTGTACCTTTGCTTCAATTTTGAGAAGAAACAAGAGTTTAATACTAGATTATGTTTTTATATTTGAATCGTATAATTGCAAATCAGTTCTGTTTGGATCAACTCGACGGTGAAAGGTAAACGTTTAATTAATATGTTTACATTACATTAAAATATAGGGGCATTCGTTTTTGCACTTCCTTGACAATCAAATATTTTACTATTAGTGATTGGCTGCATTTTATAAAATCTTGTATCAAAATTTTATTATTTACTATAGTGGCTGGTTCATAAATGAAGTATTCACATAACCGACCGCCAACTTTATATTTAGGTACAAATTGCGAAAGAATACCTATACGAGTATGTACATACCCAATATAGTCAATGGTGTTGTCAGAGACTGTGTGCGAAATAATGTCAGTCGGATTGACAACATCGAGCGATCAGACCGAGAAACATCAGCGTCAATTACATGCGTCGGTCGGTCACTGCTAACCGGGCAATCTCCGTCCGATTTCCGACGTTTGGAGCATCACAGACTGTGTTGGGGGGACACCGTCAAAGAAGAGAGCGTGCCCGCTTACGAGCAATGCGTTAATGCATTTTCGTTATTTGATTAGGCCCGGACGAGTAGTTCCACTACACTTATCAGGGACTGGGCAAACACGACACCATCACTCCTGTCACTGTATAAACTGGCAACACTGTTAAAAAATTTGATTTGATCATACTACTTTAGTTAGCCATCACAGATAGTGCACACTACATTCGTAAATGTATCCTATATATATATATATATATATATATATATATATATATATATAGATATATATATATATATATATATATATATATATATATATATATATATATATATATATATATATATATATATGTATCTATATGTATCTATATGTATCTATATGTATCTATATGTATCTATATGTATCTATATGTATCTATATGTATCTATATGTATCTATATGTATATATATGTATATATATGTATATATATGTATATATATGTATATATATGTATATATATGTATATATATGTATATATATGTATATATATGTATATATATGTATCTATATGTATCTATATGTATCTATATGTATCTATATGTATCTATATGTATCTATATATATATATATATATATATATATATATATATATATTTGAGTTTCTCGATTAATGTAAATATATTAGGTGCCCTCAGTAAAATAGGTATACAGCTTTCACTAAATTTTCAATTTGTCAAATACTAATAAAAATTTCAAACAAGGTACAAACACCAATACTTTCAGCTTGCCATATAATCAATTTAATATTGATTTTTAATAAAATTATGAAAAAGCATTTTTATAACCGCTAATTATTTAATAAAGAAAATCTATTTATATTCTAACGCGCTAAGTTAGGTGTAAATTATTTATCATTCAGGTAAAGTTTTCCTAGATTGAGATTAAAATGTATGGAAAACACAATTGGTACATGCTAATCTCAAATCTACGCGAAGAATTAGTGATAAGATTTTTTATTCAGAATATGAGCATTTGAACTTGGAGAAAAATTCTGAATATTCACAATACTTCCAATTTATGAAACACTTTAGATATGTTGAATAATTTTTAAGTGATAACCTTAATGCCAGATAATCATGTTAGAAAAAAACATACTAACAGACAGCAATGCCTTCAGTTTACCACATAGTCAATTTGGTGGGAAAATAATAACCATCACTAATATTCAATGAAAAATTCCTAATTATAACTTCTGATTTAGGAAAACATAAATCAAATATGTGAATATACTTGACTGACGGACATAATACAATTCAAAACATAGTAATGAAAAGAATTATTTTATTGATTATTATATATTGCAAATTTATGGCTTTTGTATTCAAATCTGAATATACTTGTATGTATCAAAAATTAGCATCGACAATTGCATTCACATTTTGTATATATATATATATATATATATATATATATATATATATATATATATATATATATATATATATATATATATATATATATATATATATATATATATATATATATATATATACACATATATATATATACAGTTTTGGCTCTTGAGCGTTCACATGCACACACACACACGCCCGTACACTCACAAAGCATATACACAGATAAAGAGACGTCATTCCGAAAATAGTCAGATTCGATTTAGGGTTGGCCAAAACGTGTATGATTACAATACTTCCTTATATACATTCGTATAAAACAGTAAATAACATATAAAGTTTACTTCCTGTCTATAATTTTCTTTCAAATAGTGAAACTAACAAAAGTCAGAAGTGAAATTGTTGAAATGTATTATGCGGACGAACGAAGAAACACGAAAACAAATAAGATCGTTTACACATCTCATGCATCAGTTTTGATGTATCTAAATAGCATATAAATCCGCCGAGGCAATCTTAGTCTATGGTAGTAGTGGTGTTCCCCTGTCAACGAACACGTTCATGCGTGTAGGTATACGTGTCGTGGCGTGTCCGTATAAACGGGGCCCATATGCATCAGATATGCAAAGAAAATTTGCACTTTGTTTACGTATATTACCTACCACATCGTCTTCATACTACCACGCGTACGGTGCTGATACTGTATCTGTTTGTGTGTGTGCATTATAGGATGATTGTGGTGTTGTCTGTGTATATAGTAGCTGTTATCGGGATCACTTTACCACCAAATTGGCTTTGTGTCACAAATAGTTTCCGTGAATACAAAATACAACGGAACAGATATTATCGACGGTGTCAAAGCAGAACCTCGTTGAAAATTGTATCTTTTATATGTCGTTATTTAAAACTTAAGTTAAATCCAATAGCCCGTATACTTCCCGAGTTATAGGGCCCCAAAATTTGGAGCCCTCCTTAATACTGCCCTTATAAAAATAATTGAAACACTTGAAAATTTTACTAAAAATTTTAAGATATTTTCTATTTACAAGATTTTTTCATTTTGTTAACCCAAAGCCCGAAAAAAATGATTAAATTTAATTTTGAATTTTAAAATATGCACAATTTTTTTTTTTTTATCAATATAATCTAAATTTGGTACACATATTATTTGGCATCCCATTTGAATCCGCTCGCAGTATTAATCCAATCGCTTATATACTTCCAGAGTTATAGGGCCCCAAAATTTGGAGCCCCTCTTAATGCTGCTCTTATAAAAATAATTGAAACATTTAAAAATTCTACTGAAAATTCTAAGATATTTTCATTTTGTTAACTCAAAGCCCGAAAAAAATTATTAAATATTATAATTTTTAATTTTAAAATATGCACTAAAGAATTTTTTTTATCAATATAATCTACAAAAAATTGTAAGACTTTTTATATCTATAACATTTTTTCAAATTGTTAACCAAAAGGCCATAATAAATTAAAATCCACTGCTCGCAACGCATATTTTACCTAAAGGCGAGCTCTGCGCGTTGCACAGTGGAGTATTTGTATGAAATAACCGGTCAAAATTATTTTATAGATTTTATTCAAATATTATTAAATAAGAAACAACATTATATGATAATAAGCTACTATATATAGTTTTATTTTGGTTCATGGCACATATTGAAAAGTATTTTTTAAACTAGAGTTACGACTATTTGAAGAGCGTGATCTTTTCAGGGTTATGTTCAATTGCACCTAACATTAATTGTATCTCAGCAACGATGAGCCTAAACAAATTTTTATTTTATGAATTATTTTTGTAATTTCATAAGCTAACTTTTATGTCATGGCAAACATTTTCGAAAATGTGATCCTCTTTGAGTAATTTGTTAATCAGTGTTTTTGCTTGAAAATCAACGTTTTCAACCCCCTGTAACTAGGAGGGTATTAAACCAAAATTAACGTTATAGGGGTTTTTTGGAGTTAGAATTTTTGGAGTAGATCGACACGTTCCCATAGTCACTTTCTTTCTTTTTTGAACCTCTGAGCTGGGGTGTAACTCACCCACCCCCAACGAGAAAACAAACTAATAATTTTTAAATATTTCATATTTGTCACATTTTTAATCAAATTATCAAAAAAAAAATTAAGTCTGAAGTGAAACGACCAAATGACTGTACAGTATATACTCTTTTACTCTTAATATTTAAACTAATAGTATGAGTGCGGATGATTTTTCTTCGAAATTGATTAAAGAATAGTCTGAATATTATGCGTGTACAAAAGAAATAACGCGACAAGACGCGACAGGTACACAAAAACACTTTTATACGAAAGTTTGATGCAAAAGATATCACACATTTATAGGACTTGCAAATATTATTCGTAAACTTATTATTTTAATTGTAAATTAAATAATGATTCAATGTAAAGTACATACCTTCTCCTACCATATCAAAATCATTTTTGTTTTTCAAAAATTCAAAGACCAACAAACACAAATTACAAAATAAATGCGTACTGTATTATAGCCTAGTCCTTACTCAGCGCATTCGCTACTTACAATGACTGGGTTCTGATTTAATTAACGTATGTAAATAAACATTTAGCGCCCTTATTTGGCGACAATTTGACGGGCCAGTCATTCTTCTTAAAGAAAATGCCGATTTGTTTATATTTCGACTAGATTTGTGATTTCGACTTTTGACCGGGTTTTCCATACAAATACTCCACTGTGCGTTGGTGCGTTTTACGCGTACCAAATCTTGTTTTAATTATAGAATTATAATGTGTTTTATACACCATCCAACTTTTTGAAATACATAAATTTAAAAAAATACCGTTGTGGCCAGCACAATACTTTCGTATAAAAACTGAAAAACTAATATGTGGTTACTATAATTTTTTTTTTTTTTTACAAGTGGTACATTCCTTGAGAACACTTTTTAAACATATGTGTTAATATCTTTAATATTGTTCATTTTGATTGTTACATTTTTACATTCTTATAAAGAATGAAGTATAGGGATCATTATTAAATCGATTACCTGATTTTAATGGATATTGTTGTTGCGTATGAAGGTCCAGTCGTAGCGAACCAATTAAAAATTACATTTAATATTCCTGTTTGTTTTATGACAAATAATGCTAACGTTCACAGCAACAACATTGGGAATTTTTGTTTGACGAACCATTTTCTTGAAATTTTCACAACTTGCTTATTGAAATTTAAACATAAATTCAAATTTTTTTAGAGGCTAAATTACTATAAAAATTGACTCTACAGCGTCCGAAATGCACATGCGTGAAAAGAAAGTTGGTTGACGGTGACCATGATTTCGACTGTACTACTACTCATCTGAAATAAAAAATTCTAACGGAATTTTAGTTTGAGGAACCTATGGCGATAGTCGGAACTAGAATCAAGTAAAAATATTGAAAATTGTATGATTGGCACGGTTTTGAAAATTAAGTTTGGATTATTAAAATAATTTTTGAGTTTTGCAGCTTAAAAATGAAAAACTACTACAGATATCACAATTATTCTAACTCAGACGAGAAACATAGATGTACTGATCCTACCATAAAAATTTGGACAATATCTGTTTAGTAGTTTTGAGATATCGTGGTCACCAATTTAAAAAATGCGGTTTTGCGAATACCGCGTTTGAAAGTTCTAGTACATATTACACATACACGGCGCGCTATTGCGCAGGCTGGAAACACCTGCTCCGTTCTACGCCTGTAATGTTCCAATGAATTCAAATATCAAAAAATCCTTTAACTCACATATTCTGCAAATATTATAGAAGCAATATATGTACAAAAAAAAAAGTTCATTTTTTGGATCTGACACACAGCAAAAACCCTTTAATATATGGCATTCTGTTAGCTATAAAACTATGAAAAATATATACTTGAACTGATGCCAATTTTCATTACTTTTCGATACTGGTAACCCTTGGTTTCCGACGGTTCATCGTCGCTTCTTGTAGTTTGTACTACTTCATACTAAATTTAGTTTAGAGTGTGAATATACTTTACTAATATATTATTTTTTTAATTTGATTGAATTATATTTTTATTTACAAGCATACAAATAACAATACTATATTACATATGTGTATTTTTCGAGGACCTAGAATATAACTACATTGTACTATTAGTTTCAGTTTGCACTAATTCGATCATGAACGTAACGGCAGCGTAAAGTATTGTATTTATAAAGAAATATTAAATAAATTTTGTTTTTTGCTTTCGGTCACCTTTTATCTAACTAAAATAATACATTAATAATAACTTAGTAATAATATTTTCCTTATTTTTTTAAATTGATTAAAAGGTACGATTATAGCTACCACTATCGTAAATCAACTTCAAAATCGTACCTGTTCCTTTAATAGTAAAGTTTGGGTTGGGAATAATAATTTGCAGTTAGCAATGCATTTATTAAATATTACATTGAAATTTGTTAAGTTATCTTAACATTAATCCGATGGGTACATGGGTCCAGCCAGACATTTTTCGATTTCAATTGTAATTTAAATATACTTCTAATTGAGCTAGCGACTTCAAATTTCGTGACTTTTCCTAAAATTTTATTAGCTATTATCTCTGCAATTGGAAGGATATATTCCATTCGAGGATAATTTCAAGGACATTTTGGTGTACACATCACATAAGTACCTCATGTGGACTGCCTAGATCCCTATATGAAAATATATAAAATATTATGCAATGTATTTTTTTTTTACCTCGCTTATTTTACTTTCTCTTGTTAATTTTCCAAATGTTATTGATATAAATAGTCTTACAATTTTTTTGTAGATTATTTTGAAAATTCAAAATCATAATTTTTAATAATTTTTTTACGGCCAGAGCCACTGAGAACCAGAAGAAAACCAAAAATATATACCTGCATAGTATGCATCACCAATAACGCAATATTTCCATAGAAATACATGAAAATATATAAAGGTCTGGCCAGAAACCATGAGATATCTATGTGACAATCCGAACATGTGCCCAACGGAGGGCTAACTATAATTAATATCAATTAATAATTAAATTCAATTAGTAAATTTGGAATAGTATTACACTTTATCTTCGACTAACGCACCTCCACAAGACGTATGTACCCATATTTTTCATTCAATGCATTGATTCACATTTTCCATGCGTGGTTCTATAGTGGTACGATTTAAGAAACGTAACAAACTCGTTAAAATATCAACATATCGTCAACAGTAGGTACAAAATATGCATCAAATAAATGTTAGAATAATGCCATTATTAAAAAAAATATAGGAATGTAAATACACAATTTACTATGCAATTAATATGAACTTAATTTATCTGATTTTTTATCTATAAGACCTATATTACCGACTAATTATTTAGGTCATATATTTGCCAGTAGATACTGCTCAGATTAGATAACTAAGAAATAATTAACAGGGACGATTAGGTTGACCAGTACGCATTAGGCAACTGTACCTTATATTAACTGAACACTCATGCAAGAATCGATTGCTAGATTTTCGAGATCTCTTCTGAGTACGATTTGACAAATTTCTCAGTGATATCTGTCGGTGTACCTGTATAAGCATATTGCTAGGCGCAAAACAGCGAAATTTTGCATTTGGGCTTATAATTTATTGCTAGCGTCGGCAAACTTTTTTAGCTGCGGGTCAAAATGTATTAAGACGTTTCGGGTTTTCAGTTAATTTTTTTATGTATCCTCAAAGTGTGAGTTTCATGTTTATGTTTTATAATTTATTTTTATATATATTATACTTTATTTTCGGAGCACAAGTGGGTCACTTGAAATTATCGTATGGGTCGCATGGTGATCCACGGGTCATAGTTTGCCGACCCCCTCATTTTATTTGCATAGATTTTTGGTAAAATCGCAAAGCTGAAAAGGATCCTTTACCATTGGTGTTTTTCAGTATATTTAAAAATGAACGATATTAAATATTTTGATCTTACGACCGACAACTAACATCCAAGTATATGATATATATATATATATATATATATATATATATATATATATATATATATATATATATATATATATATATATCATATACTTGGATGTTAGTTGTCGGTCGTAAGATCAAAATATTTAATATCGTTCATTTTTAAATATATATATATATATATATATATATATATATATATATATATATATATATATATATATATATAATTTAATCGAATTTTCTTCGCCGTTTGCCGTCAGTTGAAGATAAACTTTGGGGAACTTTTTTTACTAGACAAGCCTTTAAGTTGAAATACTGTTAAAACGATAAAATAAAAAAAGAGAGATATATCAGTGACAAAAATGGACGAATAGGGTTTTGGATATGGAACACTTGAGACTCACACCTAAATTTAGTCATTTATGTGGGTAAATGTTGTGTATGTGTGAGTACGCGTTGATCAAGTGTATGAGATCGCGTTCAGTAGCAGGCGTCGGGCCGGGTTCGGGTGTGTGTTTGCGCGCCGCCGTTCACCGCTGCCGACGACGCCTACGCCGCCCCCAGGCCGTTGGCCACAAGCCGTCTTGCGAGGCCCCGCCTGGCGTCCGGCGCAGACCTCGCGACTTCCGTGGAACACGCCTTCTTCGCTAGGCTAAAATCGTTTCGAAACCACAAAAGCTAGCAGCTAGCTATAGCTGTCATCCTCGTCCGCGTCCGTCGTAGTCTCCGTATCACAAACAAAGCAAACACGATTTGATATATTGTCCGCGCTTACTTTTCACGAACAAATATTTCTTCTCTTCTTGTACACCGTGCAATGCACCCTGCTCTGCTCTTGTCCTACACAACGATATTATAGCGGGCTATTCGCTAACGCTTCTGTGTGGCATTTGCCTAGTTTTTGCAATCGATCTAGATTTGTCAATTTTTAAAATATAATCAACAATTTATTTTTTTAAATCTACATTATACACACATATATTATACTAATTAAGAACAATTAAGTGTCTTTATTTATTCATTCCGTATATAGCAATTTTTTTATTATATAAAAGTTATATTAATGTTATTAATTATAGTTGCTAATAATACACCTTCCGCTGGTGACCACGATTGGCGGGCGGGATGCAGTCTATATTTTCGATCTAAAACTTAAAAATCAACAATATTGTTAATTTTGATTATATTTGAAAATAGATGAACTAAAAAAATCTCATATAAGTATAATATGTAACAAATTATGAAACTTTGAAAAAATATCACAAATTTGATTTCAATTTTCACATTATTTATGCATATAATATTGTTTTGGATTAATGTTTATTAAATATTCGAGGATACTTTTTAATTAAGAACTAGCATAACAAATTTCAAGTCGATTTGTTGGGTAGTTCTTTCTTAATCGTGACCGCCAATTTGGAAAAAAGTTGTTTTGAGAAAACGGTGTTTAAACTTTTGATTACAAAATATTACTAGTTATTAGAAACTTACAGCTAATCTGCCATTCCTGCGGCATACATGAGTCCTTTTTTTTTTTTTTTCTTTTTAATTTATATATTTTTTTTATTCGTAAATCTATTTCCATAAAACTTTCTTTTGTGTGGTTTACTAGCGCGTTTAATACTCTCTTTACAATTTTTCGGATACATTTTATCGTGGAGTACGTCTTTACACGTCGAAAATGGTCACAGAACTGAGAATTTAATTTTTTTGTTAATTAGTGTAAAGGATTGCGGCTCTTATACATGCGCGGTACATTTAGGCCTGTATCTTAGAAATTACATCGAATTTTATTTTAATAATTTACAGATATATTTTCCAAGGTTCATAGCATCGATTTAGCCACAAACCAAACAATTGAAAATTTCAAGTTTGAGAATGGAGTTCCCCCCTTACGAAATAAACTAACCAAGTGTTTTTATTTACTTTCATACCAGGATTTAGAGTTGCAATATTCTAAAAGGATATTTTAATTTTAATTAAACTTGTAATAACACCATATTTTTTAAGATCAATCGAATTCTGAAAGTTTATTTTACTTTATATTTAAAATCAATTTTAGTCCATTTAAGCCTACAATATTTAATTTTTAGCTCGCCGTACACAGAGATTTTATTTTTCGTTGATAATATACTGTTGAATCTACTAATTTTCTCGTTTGTTGAGTGACAAAAATGTCTGAATTTACACTTAATTTTTTGTTGAAATTCTATTTCCAATCAACATGACAATATTGTTAAATTAAAATCTTTCATTCAGCTAATACAAGTGACATTTGGTAGTTAATTTGACAAAATAGAATTGTTAATATGATCTCAGGCACCTAATACCTTGTATATTTATTTGTTCATGTTATTAATTATTTTATTTTAGACAACACTGTAAAATGTTGATCTAAGCAATAAATTACTTCATTGGTAATTATTAACTGCTACGTTTAAATGCAAGCTATATTTTACACCAAAAATATGAATGTTTTAATCAACCTGGATATCAGTTAGTCTTAATGTTCATTCAGAAAGTGATTAATTCAATTACCCACATTTGCTTTGGCCAATAAGAATAATTAGTTAGGTATACCATAAATTTCGTACTGAATTGACCAATAGGTATTGTTGGTATAACCATAGTAGTATTTATTCTGTAATTATATAATATATATTCATCCAACAAAATTTTTGCAATACATTATTCTTGTTTATTGCAACAAATCACATTTATTTCAATTAATACTTAATTTGTTGAAGCAAATAGAATAGTGTTGAATAAGACTAACAATTCAACAGTGCCTATTTTGTTGATTGAACAATATCAGTTTTCTCTGTATTTGTACAATAGAGAGTTTTCGGTTATATTCGAAAATGAGTTGAAAATCGAAAAAAAAAATAGTAAAATCGAACTGGAGCTTCCCGAAAAGTGCATAGTTGTGGATTATTGATACATTTCTAGTGCATCGCTACAGTATTATTGAAATATCTCCGGTTCTATTGGTCGTAGATAACCAAATACGCGTAAGTTAATAAACTATCGAACTGTATAGGTTTTGTTACATAAAAAATTCATCCTAACCTCAAATAACCAAAATATTACCTAAAAATTATTATTTTACTAATAATTCAATAACTACCGTAAAAATCATCAGATTTTGATGGAAATTTGAAGAAATATGTATTTTTATGTTATAAATACGAAGTTAAATTACATTTAGGGCCACAATCGGCCATTTCAACACACAACAACCCTAACAATTAATATTTAATTCTAATGCCGATATTTGAGCATTCTTAATATTTTGTACGAATATCCAATATTACAGGGCCGATATATCTTTATGTTCAAATTCAACGACCAATTTTTGATATATTATAGAGTGAATATTTCTTCATCTTTCGTACAAATTAGCGTACCAGTAATAATATCAAATTCAAGATATTATTCGAATCTCTCTCAACACAGGGGTACATTTCAAAACCTTACTCAGTGGTACCTTCTAGTCGAGGGTAAAAATAAGTTTTGAGCAATGTTAATTCAGTATTTATGCGTTTTTTTTGTGCTAAATTGGATTTTGCAAAACGGTATTGCTTCGTACCACAATGTGAAAATTATTCGAAGTATATGAATGAATATTTGTATATTTTCCTCGCTTAACATTGTTATGTCCGTCACCAAATGCGATTATATTATGCACTAACATGTGTACAAAATTTGGTGTGAATCGCTCCGGTACCTTTAGAGGAGTATAGGGCACAAATTTGGTCTTACGGGCGAGCGAGCGAATGACGAGTAACATCCAAGTATATATGTTATATATATTCTTGGATTCAAGACAACAAGACAAAAAAAAAATGTACTAAGGAAATTTTTTGTATATGTATATGTATATGTATATGTATATGTATATGTATATGTATATGTATATGTATATGTATATGTATATGTATATGTATATGTATATGTATATGTATATGTATATGTATATGTATATGTATATGTATATGTATATGTATATGTATATGTATATGTATATGTATATGTATATGTATATGTATATGTATATGTATATGTATATGTATATGTATATGTATATGTATATGTATATGTATAT
>OW121792.1:9021600-9319100 GCA_933228885.1 Leistus spinibarbis | reverse complement strand
AATGCCCGTGTCATTTAATTAACGAAACGAAAATATATTTATAAAACTAAATACAAGTGTCAATATTCAATTAAGGCACCCTTTCATTTGGGGTGCAATGAAATCTGAAACAGTTGCTGCTGATTATAAGAACATCTCTATAACATAAAACGCTCTGATTATACAGTAACAAAAAGTTAGGAGCCTTTCTATACCACGATACCTTCATCTGGAACACCATATTATATTAATGTTTCTAGATGTCACGTTACCCTATATTATATGTACTAGAGCAACAGTCGGTAAAACAGAGAGCACGCCATAATATACGAGTATGTGCCTGTCACTAATATTAGGGCAGATAAATTTACAAAACATTACAGAAATTGACGTCTAGATATGTAATAAAAACGTAAAACACCAGCAGCAGTACCGCGGCAAAGCATTCTATTAGGTATATATTGTAGTGTGTCACCACTTTTGGTTGTTGTCAGACATTATAGCTAGGTTATAAAGCGCGTGAGGGGGTGGGTGGATGTGCGAAATGAACGAGAGGGTGGCTTTGCTGGTGAGGTTGTAGGGGAGCCATAAATATATTACAGTGATAACATTTGTAAAATGGACCTTTTATTTCAGAAGAAAGGATATTGCGAGCTGCGAGTATTTATCATCCGTATGGAATGCGTGTATTGCATTGTGTTATTACAATATTTGGTGGCAGTTGGAAACTGTCAAGTCGCCAGTAGATATAACAACCGCTAACTGAATTGGACTATGTGTGCATGTAGATTTATTTATATGAATGTATGTACATATAGTGAACTTGCCCCCTCCCCCCAATAATAATACTGAATAAAAAATATATATGCCATTTTATTGCACTCGTTATGCGCTCTTATGCGCCATCAATATTTTGTATTGCGCCAATTGTTTAAACAAGGATATGCATGTTTCAAAGTGGGGGTGCCTAACTTAACGCTAGCCTCCCCCCCCCTCTTTGTTAAAAATGAATAAATAAATATGTCAATTTATGCTCCTATGCGCAATTAATATTTCTTATTGCGCCAATTGTTTAAACAATGATTTTCATGTTTTAAAGTGGGGGTAACTAATTTAACGTTAGCCCCCCCCCCCCCCTTGTTAAAAATAAATAAATAAATATGTCATTTTATTGCGTTCAGTATGCGCTCCTATGTGCCATTAATATTTCTTATTGCGCAAATTGTTTAAACAATGTTATGCATGTTTCAAAGGGGGGGTGGCCAACTTAACGCTAGCGCGGGCGCTTTATAACAATAAAAATGAATTTATAAATATGTGATTCGGTATGCGCTCAAATGTGCCATTAATATATCTTATATCACCCTTTGTTTCAACAATCAAAATTTGAATTTCAAGTAGAGCGCACAAGTTAATGTTCTGGTATTGATGTTTGTGTGAGTCACTTAAATCATTTCTTAGCACAATATATAATACAAAGATCAGTTCAATAAAATCAAATAACTTATCCCCAATCCGAGAAAAAGTTCACGAAAAACATGCTTTTTTTGGGCAGAATTACATAAACCCCATCCCTTAATATCAAATATAATATCAGGTAATTATTTTTCGGGAATAAAAATATCAGTTCGAACCAGATTGGCTACGGCAAAACACTGCATGTCGTTTCTGTATAGAATCTGATTGCTCACTAAACGTTTTCTAAGAACGTGGTCCCTTTTCTGCAATCCGTGAATATTCCAAATACAAATGTTTCCCTTTGTCTTGAAGTTTCCCAAAAATTTTATTTCAATCTGAATGTAACAAACGTAATAAAACTCTTTTCGAAATTAAATTTCAATTATGAACAGTAATGACATCAAATTCTTGATACCACAATGCATAAAATGTCATCAGTGAACCAAGCCAAAAGGGGGCCACTCCTCCCCTCCCTCCTCTTCATGCACGAACTACTTTGACAAGGTCATCGGACAAAATTTCACTTATTGATTTTAAAATATTGAACTTATGAGGTCATTTTACATTGAAGTGTTTGACCAGTTATATTTTCAAAGGAGATTTTTCCTTTATAAATAATAGGGATACTAATTCAGATCTTTGGGTTTTGATTCTTATATTTCATGTGGTTTATAAAATAAATCCAATAATATATCTTTTGTGTTCAGCATAAGATTTTCTTATAATACCTTATAAATTACATATAATTATATACATACATTATACATCTCTCTCTCTCTCTCTCTCTATATATATATATATATATATATATATATATATATATATATTTATATTATAGAGAGAGAGGTGTAGAGAGAGAGAGAGTGAGAGAGAGAGAGAGTGATGTATCATTGTGAATATAGTTCAACCATACTCCAGAATCTTCGAAATAAAAATAGCTGCCTCCATTAAAATTTAACAATCGATTATTTCATGATCCCTTTACTTTCTTCATTAAAAAGTAAAAATCAAATATAAAATAAATTAGGGCGATCAATCAATCAACAATTACTCTCTGGAAATGAAATGAAACCAATATGATTTTTGTAAAAGAAAATATTTAAACCATGAAAGTAAAAACTATTGGAACCTATATTATCGAGAGATAATCGGAAAAAATGTTAACCTTAAAAAGTTTTTTTTTTTTTTTTGTCGTGAATACTGAAAATTTGTAAACCGTTAGTGCGCTACCAATTTTCTATCTATCGTATAATATATACGTACATTATTATTATCTAAGGTCCATCAATCACAGCGAATTTTAATAACGCCCTAGAACATAATATGAGGTAGTAAACTGTACACAATACAGTGACAGCGAATGACTCTTGGTCGTCGTTTTTCCGTGAGATGTGCACACTGCACACGGCACGCTCGGGACAGTTAGCGGCTAGGCTACAGGGTGAAACGCGTCTTTACAACGCGCTACGCGGCATGTTCATTGTCCGCCAAACCATTCATTTTGACGACGAGGGACGGGGACCAGAGAGCCCTGCTTCTCGTCAACGGAAAAAGACAAATGAACGATTTATTTTTAAGTGACGACAGATTTTTTAATTAAATACATCGGATTACAGACGCTTGATCTGCGTCAAGAGCGACGGTGATATTCCAGCAGATTTTTTGCTGGAATTATTAATATTTGATGTTATTGTTTTTACTTTTATATCAATTCTGATATTCTGGCTTATACTTCAAATTAGTTCGTAAAGTTACATAACAGAACGAAAACGGTTAGGACATAATATTAGTCTCTTTAGTTTTCATGATTAAGAATTTTCTGTTGAACGTATACGTCAAAAGTCTATTTGCAACTGTCCAATATTTGATCAAATGTAAATACCGATATACAGCATATTCATTTTCGACTTAAATTTTCAATTACTTATTCCTTCTCCACAATGTGCTTTAGACAAAAAACTTTCGGAATAGCAATATTCTGTACCTAATTTGTATCTAATTTTTAACCAAGAAAATCACAATTGGTATAAAAACAAGCATAAATACAGGTACCTATTTCTTCAGCTCGCCCAAATAAATGCAAACAGCGCAAACTTCATGGCCCGTTAGGAGATTTTCCCCCTTTAGCCCACTGGCAGCGAACGCGTATATAATATGTTAAATTAATAATAATAATAATAATAATATATATATATATATATATATATATATATATATATATATATATATATATATATATATATATTATTATTATTTTTATTATTCCCATTGAGTTCACAATCTGAGAAATTCTTGTAAACATAAAATATCGTAGACTTGTTTTTGAGTTTTTAAATTATTATATTCTAAGGGCAGTATTAAGGAGGGCTCAAACTTTTAGGGCCCCATTATTCCGGAAGTGTACGGACGATTGGATTTAAACTGCGTTGTCAATCGAGATCCCAAAGAATATGTATAGCAAATTTGGTTCACATCGCTCCGGTATCTTCAGAGGAGTTAGGGCACAAATTTGATCTTACGATCAATTCAGGGACACGAGACAAAAATCCTTTGATAAGGATATTTTTGGAGTCAAGAATGTTACAGACACACGAACGAATGCATAGTTCTTCTGCATTTCGTACTTCGAAATAATAAGGTATGTTGCGGTACCTTTATTGTAAGGTTGCATAGTATAGAACATAGTATAGATTTTCAAATCGTATATGATTGTTGTGGAAATATTATGTAAATACAACTCATTCCATTTTCATGATTATATTGGATCCAAGATTATTCATGGTACACTTGGTGTAAAATGTATCCAAACTTCTACTACTACTACTAATTCTATAGTGGCATGGAAAATTATTTTTTTTTTGGGAATTCTAAATCTTTAGGGTATCAACTTCAAATATTAAAAAAAATTAAGAGATATGCTTGTACCCCTAAAAGGGTGAAACGACCCAAGTATTAAGAGTTAGTTATTGAAAATATGCATGTATGTTTTTGAGGTCGCTAATTACGAATCTGAAGTCAGAATTTAAATTTGAGATTGCATCCTTAATATGGCCGATTAACATAAAATAATTACACAATTAAATACAAGCGTATCCAACGACTTAAGAAATGAGCGTGAATATCAATAAAGTATAAAAATTATGATTATTCTTATATAATTGAAAATATTGTGAGATTTTACAGCCAAACGATCAATATCGTAATTTGCTAAAACGAGGCGCGGTCCTTATTTCGGTAATTTCTCCTTTATAATTAACGCTAAAAATCATCTCCAAAAAAAAAAAAACATTTTTCGGTTGACAGTTTTTCAATATTCATCTTAAATGCGTCAATTCAAAAAAAACTTCAAACACTTCTATCTCCTATGCTATTATCTTTATTAAAAAAAGCAACATATTCCTAAGCTTATTGCCTTAATTTTTTGTCTAGTAATATTCAGCTATGATGCTTTCCTGCTAAGTTATTTAACCTTAAGGCTTTCAAATATTTTCAAAATACATTAAGTGTAACATCTTCTAGATAATGCTCCCATGACTTTCAAGAAAATTGAGCATATACAAAATAATTAGGACTAAGAAAAAAACACGATTTGAATTTTTCTTTTCAATTTGTCATTTACTGGAACCAAAAAACCGTTACTATATGTGTAAAAAAATTAAAAATTCTCTTTATATTCTTTGTATCATTTAAAATTTTACAAATATCAAAATTTACCATACACAATTTTAAGCTACTGTAATAATCTTTAATCTGGTTCAAGGTACATGTTAAAAGCTTATTTTAAACTAGAGCTATGACTGTCACCTTTTCAGGGCTACGCACCTATCATTAATTGTATCTCGACAACGATGAACCTAAACAAATTTTTATTTAATGGTTTATTTTTGTAGTTTCATAAACTAACTTTTTTGATATGACAAACTTTTTCGAAAATGTGGTCTTCTTTGAGTAATATGCTTAAAACTTTTGAAAAAGCAGTGTTTTTTGCTTAAAAATCAACGTTTTCAACCCTTACTAAGCGGACATTAAAGCAAAAGTAACGATATAGAGGTAGAGGTATAGGGGTAGAATTCGACGATCTACACGTTACAATAGGCACTTTTCTTTCGAAACCCCTGTGTTAGGGTGAGATACACCCCCAACGAAAAAGCGCCCTTATTCCTTTTTAATATTTCATATTTGACCAAATTTGAATCAAACCACCAAATCGAAGAGATTAAAATATAGTTCTGCTTAAAAGTTAGTGATTTACTTCGAACTCTGATATGCAATCAAACTGACCATGTTTGAAGTAATTATAGAATTTCTATGAAAATAATTTTAATAATCATTTATGGTCAAAGTATAAAGAAACTATAGGAAATAGATGGGAAATCATGTTATGTGTACCAAATTTGGTTTAAATCTTTCCTGTCTCTTCAGAGATGATGCGTCCACAACGTTGGTCTAACAAGCGAGTGTATGAGTTATATACATTTTCGGAATCAGGAAGATATACAATTTTTTTATTACATTTTTTATTATTTTTGTATTATCTAACGACGAGCTAATAATATTTAGCATTGATTAAAGGCAGTCAAAACGTGTATTTTCGTTTGTTTTCATGATATTGTGGTAAGTAAATCAAAGATGGTAACAATAATTAAACATTGAAAAGGAATATGTTTGAAAGTCGCATTGTATGTGTCGTAGTTGGTTATTTACGATCATTTTCATTCATCAGACTACAGTACGATTCCGTAAGTGTTTAGTCAGGGGTTGTAATGTAATGCGATACGCGCCTGACTAGAGCGAAAAACACAGCCGAACGGAGAGAAATGCAGCAGTAGATGAGACTGAACGAGCACAAGAGAGAAACAGTCAGACCAGAGACAGAGTATCGCAGTAAGGTTTACCGTATCCGTATATCGGTGGCTCGCAAATCCTGATGGTGCAATTCTAAAAGCTGTGAAACAAATAGCACCGCGAACGTGTACGAACAGGAATGTTTACGGCTCAGGTGTGCTAAAACACGAACTGAGTATTCGATCCTATGATCCGTGGGTGTGGCCAATGCTAGCCACACCGTTGATACGTATTTGTACACCGCCCCGCAACCCTATACACCTTGGCACACTCACCTTCTCTCCCCGCTTCATTCCACCACACCCTACTTGTCCTTCACCACACACACGGTCGTCGCAGTCTCATTTAGCTGTGTTTTTGTATCGAGCACTCGCCGCCACTTTGATACTGTCCAACATGTCTTTTTTCGGGAAAAAGAATCAGCTGGTTTTAGACTTACCCACCAGAATGGTTCAACTTCTCTTTTGGTCTAGTCTTATATATATATATATATATATATATATATATATATATATATATATATATATATATATATATATATATATATATATATATATATATTTTACTTACAATAATTAGGATATATTATAAAAATCATGTACAATATTGGAATGGCTAGTATTTTCCGAGTTTTCCGTCTCCTTCAAAATAAAACTTGTTTTTTTTTTTCGTCGACGTTTCGGAGATTTATTATTTCTTCATCGGAACCATCATACAAAATTATACATTTTATTTTCTAATTAAACAGACAGAATGACAGACGTTGCGTTTTATAATATGTAAGGTGTTTCATGTTAGTGGCAAACAGATATGTTTACCACAAATATATATGTATCTCAGTGCAACTATTCTTACAGAAAGAAGTAGTTCGGTTGTTGCTATTATGTAGAGAGAAGAGGCACGAACCGCTGATGTGCATGGGTTTAAAAAGTAGATTGTGTGTGCGCGCGACCTTATATGGCCACTTTATAGGCGTAGAACCACCAGCGTTTAAATACAACCAGATCGTTTTGTGGTTGCGTCCGGTCGGCTGCGGTCGCGCCAATATCATTTGTCATCCCCCGGACTGTACAGTCACTACACACACAGACTACACTATAGTATAGATGCCTACTACACTGTTCTCTCGGTAGCACTGATGTCCGCTGTATTGCTACCGCGCTGTCACCGCTTAAGGGTACACATACTAACTCGCATCATCTCATACATTATCGCTGATTTCGGTTGGTCATCGTTGTCCTGTTCCCTGTTTACCTCTTACCCCAACATTCCTATTATATTCGCTACACCATACTAACAACCATTTATACCATTGACGTCTAGTTATGAAGTTTTTAATAAAAATAAGCGGGAGTGGCTTACACTCGACTTTCTTGTACTTCCACTATTTATATTTATAACTACTCTTTATTTTGTTTTAAATTCAGCCTACGATTGTCATGAAACAATATGTATTGTATCTAGGGAAACGTATATGCAACATGGATGTTTTCAAAAGTGATTTTTCAGTACAGGATACGTATTTCGAAAAAACTTTTTAAACAAAATTTGGTAGAAATTTTAATGTCTTTTATAAAAATTACTTTTTCTCTAACACATGCCATTTACGACATACTAAAAAGTTGCAAGAGTTAACCATTACTTCTGGTTAAGATGCACTACTGAACCATATTCAATGCTTAACTTTAAAGTTACATAATTTCTGCATTTAACAATTTTAATTCTAGAACCGTCACAGACAGACGCCATCGAGAAATTTTTTAGAATCGATTCCAGGCCCAAAACGAGTATTTCTGTTAAAATCTCAAATTCAATTATTTTTTATGATTTTAATACTTCCTTATACATACATATAAGGAGTAAATATAAGACTTTATTTTAAAAATTAATTAAAATAATATGATATAATTCAATTTTTCGTGATTACTATACTTTTTTCCTTCATCCTAGAAAGTAAAAACAAAATATTTGAAGTAAGAAATAATTTGTCATTTTAACAAATTATTTTGTCCCAGATATTTTACATTTATTTATTGTGCAATTTGCTAAATATTTTGCTTTTCTTTTTATGAGATTATCAAATATTTTGCTATCTTAATAATAATTTCAGCAAACATACTTGTCAATTTCATAAGAAGACAATGAGACCATGTGGGACTAAAATTTAAATATCTATCTAAGCAGACGATTAAAAAAAAACCTGATAAACCGCAAATGTGAAAATTATATCAGTTTGTAACAACTAATGACTAGCAACTTTATGAAGTTAACAATTGTGTGATTTGTAAACCTATATTCTTATTATTTCACTTCGGACTAATTCTATACTTATTTAAAATCCAATTTTTTTTTGATAATTTGATACAACAATGAAATATTTAAAAGAAATTAGTGTGCTTCTTTGTTGGGGGTGACTTACACCCCAACCCAGGAGTATAAAAAGAAAGTGACTATTGGAACGTGTAGATCGTCGAATCGAATTCTACTCCAAAGAATACACTTATACCGTTATTTTTTTCTTTAATACCCGCCGAGTTACAGGGGAATATGTTGATTATCAATCAAACAACACTGGTTTTAAGTAAATTACTCAAAGAGGATCATATTTTTGGAAAAGTTTGTTATAACAAAAAAGTAAGCTTATGAAATTACAAAAATAATCCATTAAATAAATTTTTTTTTAGGTTCATCTTTGCTGAGATAATTTAATGTTAGGTGCATTTGAACGTAGCCCTGAAACGGTCACGCACTTCAAGATGTCATAACTCTAGTTTAAAAATACTTTTCTACATTAACGTAAACTAAATTAAGTTAAAGCTAATTGCAGTATATGATTTTTCAGATATTGTATTTATTTAGAGTAGTATACTATATCTCTTCTGAATGTCCTAGGGATGTTTCGATAACTTAAATTAATTATATGTTAACGTTAATTCTGAATAAAAGAATGAGGTGGCCTGCACTCGACTTTCTTATTCGTAATTTTCACTAGAAATATAAATCCCAAACAAACTGCTAAACCAACCAATACTCCACAGTAATACTCTGAAATTGTACCATTTAGCTTATTATTTTATATCGTTACCAAATCCTTTTCTTCAATATAAAATATAGATTGATTCTTTAATATTTAATATTCACCTTATCATATTCAAATATAATATGTTCTGTTTTTCAACAACTCGTTCTCAGTCAAACAAAAGTTATACGAAATATTAATTTTACGAACATGACTATTTTTACTATAAGTGCACCAGGTGTTAAGTGTGTAAGAATCAGTCTCCATATACAAGTCTTAAGTTTGAAGTTTCACAATTTTACGTTCGACAGTTTTTGGCTCTAGAGCGTTCACAGACAAACAGACACACAGACGTCATTCCGAAAATAGTCATATTCGATTCAGGGCGAGTCACAACGGGTATTTCCGTTGAAAACTCGAGTTCGACCTATTCCATGATTCCAAGACTTATTTATTACAGCGTATAAGACACTAATAATTACATCGAAATGTTATTCGTCCAATAGTGTATACTGCAGAGTCGTCGACTGGTGCACCTACATATACAAACATGAGACTAAAACCGGGATGTGATGATAAATTATACGAAGGTCCTGCGGGGAGTATGTTCACTGTGAGATTGATGGCTCAACAGTCGGACTCCCTCCCTATTCTATCGCCCGTATATTTCCGGAGTCATAGGCCGCCAAAAATGATTTCCCCTTAATACTACACTTAGAAAAAGAAAATTTACAAATGATTCTAAGATATTTTATGTCTAGTAAATGTCTTAATATTGTAAACTCAAATGCCATTACAAATTATTAAATATAATATTTATGAATTTTAAAATATTTACCTAATTTTTTTTAATATATCATAGAAATCTACAAAAATATTTAAGACTTTTCAAATCTTATCTATTTCATGAATCAATTTGTCAAATGGCTATAAACATCTGTTATACGCAAAATTTGGTAAAATATAAAGTGTTATCAAATTGAATATGTCGAGAGAGAAACTATGATGCTGCGTGCCAAAATACAAAAAATACTAGTACAAACAAAACAATAACAAATGAGAAACAAGTCACAAGTGACAGTTTACTTTGACATTTCTGAACGTGTTTGTTTCTGTGATCGTTTTAGCGGGCAACAAAATATGGTATTTAAATAATTGATTATAGTCTAATTAATGGATCAAATAAGAAATGTTTTAAACATGTTTTAAGTAAACAGGCTTTCGATTAAAAATAATTGTGGAGAACCCAATTCCTTTTTTCGACGAAGTCTAAAAGTGTATTCACAGCGATTCAATTAGTAATCACGTATCGAAATTGCAAATAGTTAATTTCAATTAGTTGTTAGAGACATCTATGAAAATCTAAATAACTCTGTATTATAAGTAAAAGTTTGTCAGTATAAAAAACCATAATAACCAATATTAGGTGATTTGCTTGATATTGTCGTAATTATTTAAGATGCTTAATATTATTGAAGATGAAGACTATTTCATCTCACTTGTTCAACAATATTGTAATGATTTTCACGCATTCGGTGGAGAATTATAATACACTTATTTCTAACTTAAACACTACGTAATTTATTTATTTATACATTTATATTACAAACATATTTATCTTCACAAACTATATTTATTGTTACTGTAATGCATTCATTTCACAACATCATTCACTTAGTTATTGATTATTCACTAACACAACAACGTGTATTCTTATGCTATTTTCTGTCTGCCCCGCGACCACTATTTTTTTCTATACTCATAGAATCATCTGCAATTTTCCCACAAGAATCAAGAACAATTCACGGCGCACACCAGATTATTTGTCATAAAACAAACTGAATCATTACGTGTAATTTTTATTCGTGGTTAGCAGTGAGTTTAAAAACCGCATATGTGCGCCGGGCCTTATGCCCTTTACACACCAAGACTTTAAGATATGGTCACTTTAAGTTCGCTGATCTTGAAGTTAGTTTGACACACACACCAGATATTTATATCGCTAGTGCTGCCATCTATAATTACATATTTATGCTTCCGTTAGTAACAGTTCGCACTGTCAAATATATGTATTTTTGAAGTTATACAATGTTTCGATTAATTGATTTTGTATTTATTCTATAAAATAAAAATAAATTTATGTCTTCATATCATATATTAACAAATTTGGCACCTTTAAATACATAGATAAACGCATTAAATAAATCATTTTAAAATGTGACAATTGTATATTGAACGCTATATTTTAAGTTGGCAACGAATATCACGTGATCTCAGTTTAAGACGCAAATATTCGTCTTTAAGTTAGACGAACTTGAAGTAAGGTCATGCGAAACACACTAGCACTTACAGTCAACCGCATTTCACCATTCTAAATTAATGTCTTGGTGTGAAAAGGGCATTAGGCACTCAGAGGATACGCAAAAATTATAAAAAATCAAAATTGCGAAATTTATTTTATTATATAAATTGTAGAAAACACATGTTTAACCACTGATGATTTCAAAGAATAAATCTTAATTATAGCCATATATTTTTGCAGAGATAAAAAAAAACAATAAATAGCAATTGTAAGAATACAAAATTTATTGTTGCAACCATCCGAACAATCAACTCAATCAATCAATAACATTTCAAAATAATTATTTTTAATATATTTCTGGTCATCGGGTTATAAATATGAAATGTCTTATAATTTTTTTGATGATTTTTTTATACAATTATTATTTTATAGCTATTGCATTTTAAAGACAATTTTTATTTTAGAAAGTGGTCTAAGGGCAGTAAGATGGATCGCTTCAATTTTTAGAACCCTGATAACTACGGCCCTGTACAGACAATTTGATCTAAAATGCAACGAAAACTTCATGGGCATTATATGTATACCAAATTTCATTAAAATCGATCCGTTATCTTCAGAGGAAATATGCCCGAAGAATTAATTTATAGCAATTATATACATTTTCGTAATCAGGGTGAAGAGACAAACACTTTTTGTTAGTGACATTTTGTAATCTGATTATCTTACAGACACACGACCAAACACTATAGCTGTAATGTACGTCAAACTCGAAAATATAATTGAATTGATTATTTTTATTAAAAATATAACAGTCGATGCGTAATTACATATAAAAATGTTTGGTAATAATATGATTTTTTTTAATACACTGTTTCGGAGATAAATAATAAGAACCTCCAAAATAGGCCCTTTTTTATAGATTCCATATTTGTCTCTAAAACTGTGTATGAAAAATATATATATTTACAAACATTCTTTATGCAATTACGCATCGAATGTTATTTTTAAATCGGTACCTGAGTATGTGTTTTTATAAATTCATAGATATTTTCATAGCAACCATATATATATGAATTTTATCAGATAGTCTTTTACTGGCCACCCCAGATATTTTCTATTACTTTAGCAGTTTTTCTGAAAGATGTGATGAAAGATGGTTTAGTTGATTGTGCAATCGTTAAAAGTTAGCAAAATAAATACGTCAGTTAGGGGGCGATGTAAGTAAAAATCAAATTAATGTCAAAGTGAGAGGAGTACTCAAGCCAGAAAACCTCTTGTATTTTCGTATGTTAGGCAGTCACCCTACCAGAGCGGTTTCAATAGTTAATGTGCTGTGGCCAAGTCCCCGAAACTGTTACAACCCCGATAACTAAACAAGCATTGCCATGCGGCGGAAGTTGCGAGAGGGTGCTATCGTTAAACCCCTTTTATAAATGATTTCCTTTTGTAAACTTTGCTTGTAACACACGGTTAATTAATACAACAATCATTACAAATATATTTCTTGCATTTGCGATATTACGTGTTGTAATACATAAATTATATTATATAATAATAGTACCTGAAACCTATTGAGCACTAATTAGAGAGAAATATTTACAGAGAAATATAAAAGTTATAGATATTCATGTTTTTACGATTTTTTATTTTTATTTACAAAATTATTGTATTATAATCGCACTATCAAGAACAGAAAAAAAATATTAAAACGAAAGTACAGTAATATTATAATAGAGTTGTCTGAATATCCGAACTGCCTCAGTTTATATAGAAATAATATAAATTGTCTACAAATTATCTAAATATATAATTTGAATGACCAAAATAGATTCAATTGCCCTTATACTTCCGAAGTTATAGGACCCCCAAATTTGGAACCCTACTGGATACTGGCCTTAAAATGTTTTGAAAATAAACAAAATTCTAAGATATTTTCTAATATATTTCTTCTAAGTGTGAGCTCAAAAGTTAAAAAATAATAATAATTTTAAAATTTAAAATATTCATTACATTTTCTTTTATTTAACCAGAAATATTTTCAAAAAATTATAAGAAGATAGGCCGGAATAAATGTAAAAAATAATCATTTTTAAATTTAATATTGCTATTGCAATCAATCAATAACAATGCCGGTATTGCCTTTTATATTTTCCCTCTTCAACAGTCAGTGGTTATAAACTTCCTTAAATCAAAAACGGATTCTCCATCATTTGTCTTTTTGATAAGTACCAACCAAATTCGTGTCTGTTCTCTAAGAAACAAACAGAAACTAAAATTTTAGTGATTTATGGAAATGATATAACGTCAAACTATAGTATATCCTTTCACCATAGATTCTAACAATTAAAACTTACCGCTTTATTCAGCGCTAAATTCAAAATATATATTGGAAATATGGTAATAACAATAAACTTTCAAAATATTTCGCATTTTATCTGGATTTTTTCTAAAATTTACTATATACGTTGTTATTGTTATAGTATTACTTACTTAATTATTTCTCGTATTAATAATTAAAGAACACTTACGTTTTACTCCAAATCGCGTATTTTTAAAAATAATTCCAAACTATCATATATTTAAAATTGTTTTTCACACAGTACCCAAAAATCCAATTTTGTATATAGATCCATAAATCTTAATTACTATCATAAGTTAATTTATTATTTCATTAAATATAATATATCAGCAGGAATACGAAGAGAATTATAATCAAAATGTGTATCGCGTGTAAAACATGTATAACACCAAAGTTACGTTTGGCACGCTTTTTGAAATCTCTGAAAACGCCTTGAATATTATATAATAATTTTTCTTTATTTCTGTCTAAAGAATACGGCTTACGATTATAAATTTTGATTTTTAACGTATTAGCATTTATATACGGTAACGTGGGCGAAACAGACCAAAGAAAAGTTGATTTCGTTTGTCGACAAGCCAGGGTGTGGAATGTTAATGCATGGATGCAGTGCAAAAGATCTACAGAGAAAGAAGAGTGACGGTGGTTGACTGACTGAAATTTTCCACCGTGTAACGAACGGGACCGAGGATCGAGCTTGCGCTAGTTTGGTCGTCGATGTTGTCGCGCGGCCGCCGTGGTGTAGCGCTGCGGTAGCGGGTAGCGCGTCGCCTCACTTGAAATTGCTGTGATAACCGGATTTAGCTTTTCATTTTTCTGCCACGTTGGTTTGATCATTGCCCCGGCGCTTTTGCGAACCGTATATACCTCGGCGACGACGATGCGATATTCGTCCGACGGGTTTATATGTTTCTCATTTCCCTTTACGGTTCGCCTCGTGGCTCAAAGTAATGCAATACTTTCACGCGGTGACGTTTTCTTCTTATAGGTACACGCTTATGCCTGTTCGCTGGGGGCAAATGCTATGACAGCTCGGATAAACTGGTATTTTCGTTTGAGTTCTAGCGTGTTATAATATATATTTTTATTTATTTATATATATATATATATATATATATATATATATATATATATATATATATATATATATATATATATATATATATATGAATATACCGAAGAGACGAGAATTGCAATATTTCTCTCTAGTCTAGTAATATCAAACCGAGATGAGAAATGGTAATTTTTCGACGAGACGAGAAATTCTGCATCATTAACTGCAACGCCGCTTTGTACCGGGTGCACACTCTAAATGTCCTTTAACAATTGACATAAACATAAGCACAAGTATAAGTTATAAGACAAATATAAGAAAGTTGAAATATGTAGTTTTACGGACATGTTCACAATACAAATATTTACGCTTATGTTAATATAATGTCAAAGTGAAATGCATGAGGGTGGAAAATATTTTTACTTTAGATGTGTTCCTTACGTATATGACTTACGTGTCTTCGCATGCGCAGACTTACGCATATGTACCTATGCGCTTGGTAAACACCAAAAAAGGCAGAAAGAATTCAGTTATACAAGAAAAACCGTGCATTCATCTTCAATATTACATAAAACTGATAAAATTCAACAAATAATTATCTGTCAGATTTATAAACAATTTGACCACGAATAAGAATCCATTATTTCTACATAAATACCAATTGTACCGACCAAAATTACTAATTTTACAAACGTAAAAAAGCTGTTTTATGTAAAGTACATAATGTTATCATGCTTATGTGTATGATTACTTATGTTTATGTCAATTGTGAAAGGCATTCATGAACGCCTATGCTAGATACTACTATATCAACGATCCTCACAGCAGAGTGTTGGTACTTATGGTCTGGTACTTATGGTCCATTCACAGCGAGCTAATTAAAAATTAAAAGTAATAAGCCTATTTGTTTTATGAAAAATAATACTAGCGTTCACAGTGACAACATGTATAATTAATACGTTAAATGTGTTGCTGTTAATGCTAACATTGTTTGTCAATGAACAAACTGGATGATTATTTTAAATTTCTAATTTTAATTATCAGTTAGCTTGTTGTGAATGTAGCTATATACTGGCAAAATATTCATATTTAAAATAAATAAAAATAATAATTTATAATTATTACCGCTAAATTAACAATCAGAAAATATGTTATAGCTATAATAGTCTTACATTATTGTATCAACGCTTTAAAAAAGCCATAAACATAATATGTCGAGAAAGCTTTATATTTTTAAATGTTTCACAAAAACTGAAGGAGGTACTCGTCATACAGAATGTACAAGAGAACCTTAGTGATCGGTCGTGGGTCTATAACATACTCGGATCAAAAATAAATTCTTAATAAAAAGTACTTCTCTGGTCGCCCTGAATTCAAAAATCTATATTTAAATCATATACTTGGATATATATTTCTCTTCGCTTCGGTACCTTCAGAGAAGTAGAGGGCACAAATTTGACCTTACGAGCGACGACTAACATTCAAGTATATAAGTTATACATATTTTTGGATACAGGGCGACGAGACAAACACTTTTTGTTAATGAAATTTTTTGATCCGAGAATGCTACAGACACACAACCGAATGCTTTAGCTTCTTCGGTACTTCATACGGCGAGCTAAAAAATCTTATTACAAATGTAACGCAAATTTCAAAAACATAGAAAACTAGAGTATACAGTATAAAAATTACTTTCGGATAACATAATCCAGTTCGGAAGAAAAATTGAGTAAGCTGAAATCTAATTTCATGAATTTTTTCGAAACTGTTTGATAATTTAATTTTTGTTGTTTCAAATCCGAATTCCTTTATTTATATTTTTTTATGTTATAGAAAGGTTATGTTATAGAAAGGTATCTCAGTTGTTTACTTAATGAACATACAAAATTCTAGTGTACTTTTCTCCGACATATGTGTCTTTAAATTCGCCGAATAGTTTTCAAATAGCTCTTGTAATAGATAATTTATGAATCTGTCAGCTGCCGTAAAGTACCTTTAGAAGCAAATAACATTAATTTATAAAGCATAAAGCAGAGATACACGACCGAAAGCTTTAGCTTTTCTGTGCTTCGTACGGTGAGTTAAAACTTGTCACCATGAAGATTGTGGGTTCGAATCCCAGTACAAAACATGGATGTGTCTACGCTATTTGTATATGAGTATTTAATGGACTGTCTACTACTCTCCTCAAATAATAATAATAATAATATATTTGTTTATTTATTAGAAAATAACTTGTAATGCATTAAATACGATTGTATTTTTATTGGTCCATTCTGTAGATATTCCATCCCTAGCCCTTGTGTAGACGTACCATATTTCTAGCGACAAAGTTGTCATGAAACCGGTTGATTGACAGGTCTCTGGCATCAATATGGCATGTGTAAGAATACAAACTCGTCGTAAAGCGCACAGAATGTATATATGGCCATGCAGTTAAAGTCGAACCCTGCTCACACATCAACAGCAGTTTGGAGCTCGCTTTTATCCCGACTCCGGCTCCAGCCTGATCCTCGTTGACATTCAAATTTTCTTTCGGCTCCCAAATAAAATCTAAATACAATAAAAGACGTCGGCGGCCCGTCACAGGGACTTGAGTGACTGACAGGGAATATGAACACAAATATACACGATAGGGATATGGGGTCAATGGCTATGAATATGTGTGCGAATGTATAACGGAGTTAAGATGTAGAATGTGTGCACAAAACTGTGTGAATATATTCGATGGTTTATGTTCTTGTATATCTGTGTGTTTTACGTATTTTTGTACTAGTTTCATGTGTATACTTTTGTGAAATACGAGTGAGACAAGAATATTATAAAATGAAATCGTACCAGTAAACAAATACAAAATTCTTGCACAGATATTCGTTTCACTAATTTCAAAATCGTATATAACTCATATACAGGTATGTACGTCGCTTGCTTGCTTGATTGTTCATAATATCTTAGTTTATGGCCAAATTTCTGAAGGTACTGCATCGATTTTTGCAACTTTGATATACATATGTAAGTTTCCATGATAGTAATGGTAAATAGTAATTATACTTTCGGATTTATAGGGCTCTAAAAACGAAGTCGCCTTTAATACGCCCATTTTTGAATATTAAAAAGCAATACAAAAAAGAAGATTTTTGATGTATATAAAGTCAAATTGAACTCAAAAACCACAAACAAAACATAATTTTGAAAATTAAAATATTCAATAAAACAACGGTTTTAATTACTGTTTAGAATTATTTATGTCCGTCAATCAAGTTTTTATAGATATTCAAAAACCATAATGGCTATAAATAGTCTTACTTCATTAGAAAAATTCAGTGGTTAGAAATATGTTTTTCCAACAAAATTTGCATTATACACAGAAGATAATGAAATATATTGTAACGGTAGTCACAACGCCTAAAATCTAGGTTTCACTACCACACACGCATGACAAACGGGTTACATAGAAATTCTAGAGCCTTATGGAAAGGTTGTCGATGTTTTATAGAAGCTTTGCGTTCAATATATAAGCCGTGCTGCTTTGAGAGTCAGACAGTGACAAATTATCAGTCAGTCAGAAATAAACGGTTCGTCAAAAATAATTTAATGAAGTAAATTTAAGTTAATATTGGCGATAAATAAATAAGGATACTTACTTTTAAGTAAATAAGTGTTTTAAATTCTCCACCCAGTGGAAATGAACGTTACAATATTATTTTATGTCAAAACTAGTAGTATAATCCATTCTGCGCACGTACTTGTACTTATAAAGAAATACGGTAAATATAATCAGAGAGACGTGTTAGCAAAGTGATGGTTGCCCTATACGGATTAGCGGTGGCGCGCACTCCTTCGCTCACCTTTATTTATAAGTCTTAGGTATATGCTAATAACAACGAAAAGAAAAATGAGTTAAAGTAGAATATTCTCACAATTTATATATTATATAAACAAGAAATAGCGGGAGAGTGAGGATCTGAGGATTACATATAATATACTAGTTTACGACAAATATTTTCTTTCAAAAAATAACAGAATAATGAATAAACATTTGAAAAGAGAATATATTTTTGTGACCATGTACTTCTAAAGATCTTTTAGGTAAATGCAATATATTGCAACTTTATATGTCGTCGTTGATTGAATAATAATAACAAAATTCACCGAGCGCGGTAAGATGGAGTACACTCTCAGCCGTTCAAGAATAAAAATTTACATTATTGAGACAACACTCTTGCCTAGTTATCTACGATTTGCAACGTACACTAGAAGTATCTTTCTATTTCTACCGTATGTCCCAAAAATTTTGGCGCATGAGCGTTTAACATAGGAAAACCTTTTTTTCGTGCGCGTTGCTTCCCAAATCATTTCAGACAATCATGCTTCAAATACAAGTTGTAGACTTTCAAATTCTGCATGTAAATCCATAAACAAAATTCGGTTCGCGTGACTTGTAACGTTGTAACTACAATAATTTAAAACGTATATTTATAAAATTACAATTTTAGAGTGCTATATATAGTAAACAAGGATTTTTCTTTTTTGAAAATGTACTATTTACTGTAAAATCGCTTTGAAAATTCTTTATTTTATAAATACGTTCCCTATAGTTAAAATACACATTGATTTTGTATCATAGCAATTGTATAGTGAAATTACTGATAGCAAATAGTCGAATAAGGGCCCCTTCAACTTTTTTTTTTTAAATAATTATATGTGTTTATATTATACAAAGTATATTATGTGGTCAGACAAACAGTGCAATAATATAAATATAAGAAACTGATTGTGAGTGCATGGCACCGCCAAATCAATGGTATAAGCGGTGTGAACTGTGGCGTGGTTCGTTGCAATTGAATTAACAACGGCCAATGGTCAGCGCGTAGTTTTCGTTATAATTGAGAGTTATTAGCTTTCTTTTGCTTATTTATTGTTCGTTTTCACGTTCGATAAATCTACCCCACGCCTTGATTACGTTCCTTTTGATCTTTCAATTCGCTGTTATTAACACAGAGAGGGAAAAATCAAGCGAACCAACAGCATAGCTCATTTAGCGATTCATTAAAATTATAAGCGTTATTCCATCTTAGTATCTATGTTCCTGGAAAATGTATAAAATTGCCAGTTCGTTAGTGAAAAATTTCAAAAACACAATTTGTAGTACAGGTTAAGGCATTATCTAGTTATTAACTGGTCAATATATCATTATTATATTATTAATATTTTCTAGTCTTAGATGGGATGGATGTATGATAGTAAAAAAAATTACGGATGAGAACAAGAATATACGAAATAAAATTTCAAACAAGCTTAGGTACAGGCACCAATACCTTCAACTCGCCGAATATATGCAATCAGGCTGAGTGTAGTACTACATTGCCCGTTTTGAGATAACAAATCTTCCCTACCCAGACCGCTGACAACGACGAGTATATATCATTTTATATTTTAAAATACATATTTTTCATTATAATGATAGATTACTATCGAAGTTAAAAAAATGTTATTTTTTCACAAAATTCCTGCCTTCGTTTCTCCGAATAAATATCTTTTACTAAAAGGGACACTTAACTACTATTTTCTTCTCATACTGCCACATCAGTAGAAGATTTATCTAAATTTTTAGACCTAAATATGAAAAATAAAAAATTATGATTTTTTTTGTAAAATCACCCTTTTTGAATTTTTCTTTTTGCTATTAATTTAATTTTACATACTTAATTTCAATTTTTGGTTATATAACCTATACTACATTAAAAAGTACACTTTCAAGAAGCTCAAATAATTATATGTATACCAAATTTCATCTAAATCGGTCCGATACCATCAGAGGAGATGCGTTCGCCATATTGGTCTTACGGGCGAGCTTGCGACATGATCCAATTAAATATGTTATATACATTTTCGGGATCAAAGTAACGACAAGAAGTTTTTGTTATGAATTTTTTTTCTTTGATAATTTTTCAGAGACACGATCAAACACTATAGGTTTCTGCAATATCGTACGACGAGCTAAAAATAGTATGAAACTAGAGCAAAATACCGACAAAAGCATTAGTCCACGAAACGCGCACACGGTAGTATCCGAACAGTCCGATCACTCTTTAGGAGCCACTCTACGACGTTACAACGAATACTTGTAACGAAACATTATATATATATATATACATATATATATATATATATATATATATATATATATATATATATATATATATATATATATATATATATATATATTTATATACCACTCAAGTAAATGAATACTTGTAATACACATCACTAGCGACAACTATACTAGTTTAGACCCGGGACAACGCGTACGCAGCCCCGACTACGAAATAATACGCGCCCGAATTATTCGCATTAGGAATAATCGCATAGGTCAGCTCAACCGAAGTGCAATGGGAGAGCCCAACCCCGGGGAACCGTCTTATTTATAACAGTAACACCTGCGCTAGGTAAGTATGCCTTGAGGTTACCATGACGGGGTTCTTGTACTACTTTTAATTTCACCAAAACTTTTTCAGTAGTAATAATCATAAATGTATTGACATTATTATTACAGCGACAAAGTTTAAAAGTGATGATAAATCTATCATTTAAAATATATATTATATATCCACTTGTAAAAGCAAAGAATGTATGACGAGCCATCTATTTATGAGAATGAGAACTAACATTGCATTGGCAACCGAACATAGAAGTATCTTACAGGCACACATAACATATATATTTAGCTCACCGTACCTAGTACAGAAGAGCTAAAGTATTCGGTCGCGTGTCTATAACATTCCCGGATCAAAAAAATGTCGTACACAAAAGAAAATTCTTGTCGCCCTGGATCCAAGAATATTTATAACCTATATAATTGGATGTTTGCTACACATATTATTTGGCATCCCATTTGATCGCTCGTAATTTAAATCCAATCGTCCCTATACTTCCCGAGTTATAGGGCTTCAAAAATTGGAGCCCCCCTTAATACTGCTCTTTGAAAAATAATTAAAACATCCATAAATTTTATAACTAATTTAAGTTATTTTAAGAGATTTCTTCACATACATTATCCCCAAAAATTCGCTGTTCAACATGTCACTTTTAACCTAAATACATTTGGTGCTACTGGGGTACTTAAAAAATCCACTAAGTGGAGATCCAGTCACTTTTCACGGGTGATAAGTTGCGTCAGAATCAGCGCCATGGACTATATCTATATTATTTTAGAGGCCCAACCGTCAACAACAAAAAATAACTTTCGGCTCATTTGAGTTGTTCCTCTCCACGGAAATCTTTAGTATAGTAGTCGCAGAGTACATTCGCCGGATTAGATATCACCGCATTACGAGGGTTATAAAAGTAACATAGGCTAGGGTCTAGCCGCTCGGTGGTTGACTTGCCAGCGATGTACTATTTTTAGCTCGCCGTACGTAGTACCGAAGAGGCTTAAGCATTCGGTCGTGTGTCTGTAGCATTCTCGGATCAAAAAATTTCATTCAGAAAAAGTGTTCGTCTCGTCGCCCTGATTCCGAAAATGTATATAACTTATATACTTGGATGTTAGTCGTCGCTCACTCGCTCGCTCGGTATCTCGTAAGAGAGATTTTGTGCCCTCTACTCCTCTGAAGGTACCAGAGCAATTCACTTCAAATTTGGTACACATATTATTTGGCATCCCATTTGAATCCGCTCTCAGTTTAAATCGAATCGCCAGTATACTTCCCGAGTTGTAGGGCCCCAAAATTTGGAGCCCCCCGTAATACTGCCCTTAATAATTGAAACACTTAAAAATTCTACTAAAAATTCTAAGATATTTTTTGTTAACAAGATTTTTTAATTTTGTTAACCCAAAGCCCGAAAAAAATTATTAAATATTATAATTTTGAATATTAAAATATGCATTAAATTATTTTTTTATCAATATAATCTAAATTTGGTACACATATTATTTGGCATCCCATTTGAATCCGCTCGCAGTATAAATCCAATCGCCCGTATACTTCCCGAGTTATAGGGTCCCAAAATGTAGAGCCCCCCTTAATACTGCCCTTATAAAAATAATTAATACACTTAAAAATTCTACTAAAAATTCTAAGATATTTTATATCTATAAGATTTTTTCATTTTATTAATCCAAAGCCCGAAAAAATTATTAAATATTATAATTTTGAATTTTTTTTATCAATATAATCTAAAATTAAATGTAAGACTTTTTACACCTATAACATATTTTCAAATTGTTAACCAAAAGGCCAAAATAATTAAAAACCACTGCTCGCAACGCATATTTTACCTAAGGGCGAGCGTTGGTGCGTTTTACGCGTACCAAATCTTGTTTTTCTTAAATTATGATATTTTTCGAGAAAATGTATTTTGTAAATAGCTTTATTATTTTTGCAAGTATTTAGGTATATTTTCACAATAACTTTTTGTTTTTCTTATTTATCAAGCTGCTCACTTAACAGTATACAATAAACATATTAATATTTAAAAATATCTGGAGTGGCCTGCACTCAACTTTCTTTTACGTAGTTTTCAATAGATAGATATTAATATATATATATAATATAATATAATGAAAATAACTGGATAATTATACCAATTTATAATGGATCTGAATTTGAAGTACTGATCGTATTCACTCTTAAACAGTCAAATTTCACAGTAAAACTCTGAAATTGTTAATTAATTATGTCAGCAAATATATAATATAAATTAATTCTACAATAATTTACCTGATACAATTTATTCTAATAAGAAATCAATATTTTAAATATTAATTCATACAGATAACTGTCAAAGTAATGCTCATTTGTTTTCAATAAACAAGAAACAAATGATGTAACTCATGGTTGATCCGATTTAAAAATAATTATATTTGTCACAAGTGAAGGTATCACTATGGCAACGTAAATAAGATATTTGAGTTTTTTCGTAGCAGTTATCTCATAACTGGTACAATTTATGAAGAAACTTTTCAAACAAAAGTTGTTCGAAATATCATTATCTTTCATTATGAACATAACTATTTTTGCCGTAAGTGCAGCCGTTTTAGTGTTACTGGAAATTGAACAAAAAATGCATAGAGTAAACATGCACTACTGATTAGAATATTCTTTTCAAAAATAGGAGGTGCACATCTAGACCGTATACAAATCTTAAGTTTGAAGTTTCATAATTTTTCGCTCGACAGTTTTGGCCCTAGAGCGCTCACAGACACACACACACACAGACACACACACACACACACACACACACAGACACACAGACGTCATTCCGAAAATAGTCACATTCGATTCAGGGAAGGTCAAAACATGTATATCCGTTGAAATCTCGAGTTCGAAATTTTTCATGATTACAATACTTACTTATTACTCTGTAAAAGAAAGTAAAAAGAAGTACATCTCTGACAAGCCAAACAGTTTTTTATAACTCTCGTTATGGGGTGATTATAGAAGATGGCGGATGAAATCTGCGTCTAGGAGGGTGGAATGGCGCTTTGTTTGTATTATTATGTGGGGCCCAACTCCACAATTGGAAGTCAGGCCTCTCCAAAAATTGGAATCACTTAGACTTGGTAGACTGAGATTCTCTCCAGAATACATACAAAAATTTACTTTACCCGTGTATACTAGTCTTCCACTACTAACTGACGTGAGAGGTAAATACTCTACAACTAAGACCTCTAGCGGCTCTTTATGGAACAACTGTGCAAACCTAGCTAACTAGTTACGGTGATGCGAATCGACGTACGTAGGTCCTTTTTCTTGCCGATTCTGTACGTATTGCGTTATTTGCATATAATTTATTATCTGTTGGTTGCGGAATGTTAGGCTTATTAGGGGACACATCTAATGTTTTATACTGTACAAAGATTTACGTAAGATTTCACTGAAAATTATTTGTTAATATTGATATATTCTTACAAGAATTTATAATATTACACATCTTGAACTTCTATTAGTCGAATTTGAACGGGAGGGATTTGTGTATTCTGTATATCATTACATATAAATTTCGCTTCTATATCACGCATTTCCATATATGAATGTCGAAATACAAACTTAATAATTATTAATAGACTGACATATTAGTAACGTAATAAAAATTATTATTATTTAATATTAATATAATAATGTAATATTAATAATATTAATTAAATTATTAAAAAATATTATTATAAATTAATGTCATCTTCCATTATGATATGTATCCTGTATGAATATCATTAGCTAATTTGTTAATATCGTCATTTATTTATCGCGTTGAGTATTGATTATTTCCTTTTTTCAAGAAACTAGTTATCATTGTGAAGTATAGCACTTATGTTTCTTTCGTTAATATAATACTAGAACTTGTGCACCGCGCACTGCGCACATAATGCACAATACACCACTTCTGTTAACTTTTACGGCCGTTTCCAAATTAACAAATATATAGGGAGTGTTCCCACTAGCAGTACTTACTGAGTTCATATTAACGAGATCTAGGAGGTTCACGTTATTAGGTTGTTTCCTAATACCTTGTTCACATAACAGAGTAGTTCACATTTGCGAGTGTTCACATTTTCGCGATTGTACAGAATTTCATAATTTGTGTTTTTAGCATATTAACTGTGGCTTTAGGAATTATCAGACCTTTTCTGCTAATCCAGGGCTTGTGTCGAAAGATCGAACGTAAAAAGTTGGATCATAAACCGTTTGCCAATTCGTCATGTCACCCTGTATTTCGTACGGGGAGCTAAATATTAGACCTTCCACTGAATAGATAAATAAATAATACGGTGAGCTAAAGATATTGGTGTCTGCACTGTACATTTTTATGACATACATAAAAAGAAAATAGTAATGCAAATTTTAAAATTGAGCAGGCTCTACATTTTGAGACCATATAATTTTGGAAGTATAGGGGCGATTAGAATTTACTACGAGTGGATTCAAATGTAATACCAAAAAATATGTATGGCAAATTTGGTTCATATCGCTTCGGTACCTTCAGAGGAGCAGAGTGCACAAATTTGGTCTTACGAGTTATATGCATTTTTGGAATGAAGGCGACCTGACAAGAACTGTTTTTAGCTCGCCGTACGTAGTACCGAAGAGGCTAAAGCATTCAGTCGTGTGTCTGTAACATTCTCGGATCAAGAAATTTCATTAAGAAAAAGTGTTCGTCTCGTCGCCCTGATTCCGAAAATGTATATAACTTATATACTTGGATGTTAGTCGTCGCTCGTAAGACCAAATTTGTGCCCTCTACTCCTCTGAAGGTACCGGAGCGATTCACTCCAAATTTGGTACACATATTATTTGGCATCCCATTTGAATCCGTTCGCAGTTTAAATCCAATCGCCCGTATACTTCCCGAGTTATAGGGCCCCAAAATTTGGACCCCCCCTTAATACTGCCCTTATAAAAATAATTGAAACATATAAAAATTCTACTAAAAATTCTAAGATATTTTTTGTTTACAAGATTTTTTCATTTTGTTAACCCAAAGCCCGAAAAAAATTATTAAATATTATAATTTTGAATTTCAAAATTTGATTTTTTTTTTTTTTTTAATATAATCTTAAATTAAATGTAAGACTTTTTATATCTATAACATTTTTTCAATTAGTTAACCAAAAGGCCAAAATTATTAAAAACTGCTCGCATCGCATATATTACTTATAAGGCGAGCTGGACGCATAGGTGCGTTGTACCTAAGCTTGTTAAAAGATAATTTTTGATCCGAAAATGATACAGCCACACAACCAAACACTATAACTATCTTGTATTATCGTACGACGAGCTAAGAATAGCCGTTTTTTTATAAGAAAGTTTTGTGCTTACCACAACAGGTATTTTCTTTTTTTTTCATATGTAATCAGAACAATAAATATAAAACACAATTAAAACAAAAATCAACTCATTGTTCATTTGTATTTTAGTTTATATAGAAAACCGATTTAATCAATTAAAAATCCTAGGGCTATAATTGATATTTTACTTATGAATATATATATATATATATATATATATATATATATATATATATATATATATATATATATATATATATATATTTATATATATATATATATATATATATATATATATATATATATATGTATTTATATATATATATATATATATATATATATATATATATATATATATATATATATATATATATATATATATTTACGTTACGTATACGGTATTGGTTACTAGTAACGTGGTATTACACTTACTTATCGCATTATTATGTAAACAATGTTCCTATCACACGGCGTACATCCATTATTCCTTTGGTTTAACACTAACCAGGGGTTCTCAACGTTTTTAACTTGTGGACTCTTTTCAACCACATTGATCTGAATTCAGGGTCCCTTATTCAACTAAAAAGTGTACTGCCTTATACAAGGACAGATCGTACATCATTGTATTTTTTTTTATTATACCAGGTTTTTTATGTTTACTTCTACAATCAGTTTTTCTTAAAATCAGTTTTAATTTAATAGATAGATATGTAAAGGACCAATCTATAACAAATCCCTATGTCTAATTATTATCACTAATGATTTAATGACATTATATTAAATACTATCATATTGTTTCAAGAAAAAAAGTATTCAGGATGGTCTTAGGTCGTAAATTAAGTCTCACAGATTTGTACAAATTTGTAGTTCGACATTCGGAAATAATCCATTTATGGAAGTGCGAGACATAGAAGTAATTTTATATGTAATGATATACAGTATACACAAATCCAAGATGTGGAAGTTTGACTATAATTTCAAATTATTATACATTTTTGTAAGAATCTATCAATATTAATAAATGATTTTTAGTGAAATCTTACGTAAATTTTTGTAGAATATCATAAAACATTATGCTTGTCCCCATCACTAATAAGCCTAACATTCCGCAACCAGCATACAATTAATTATATGCAAGTAACGCAATACGTACAGTATCGGCAAGAAAAAGGACCTACGTATGTCGATTCGCATCACCGTAACTAGTTAGCTAGCCTTGCGCAGTTGTTCCATAAAGAGCCGCTAGAGGTTTTAGTTGTAGAGTATTTAACTCTCACGTCAGTTAGTAGTGGAAGACTAGTATACACGGGTAAAGTAAATTGTTGTATTTATTCTGGAGAGAATCTCTTAGTCTACCAAGTCTAAGTGATTCCAATTTTTGGAGAGGCCTGACTTCGAATTGTGGAGTTGGGTCCCATATAATAATTCAAACAAAGCGCCATTCTACCCTCCTAGTCGCAGATTTCATCGGCCATCCTCCATAATCACCCCATAACGAGAGTTATAAAAAATTGTTTGGCTTGTCAAGGATGTACTCTATTTTTTTTAAATATTAGTATGTAATTTTTTTGATCCGGGAATGTTACCGAATACTTTAGTTCTTCTGTACTTGGTACGGTGAGCTAAATATATATATATATATGTTATGTATACCTGTACGATATTTGAATGTTCGGTTGCCAATGCGATGTTAGTTCTCGTTCTCATAAATAGATGGCTCGTCTTACATTCTTTGCTTTTACAAGTGGATATATAATATATATTTTAAATGATAGGTTTATCAACATTTTTAGCTCGCCGTACGAAGTACCGAAAAAGCTAAAGCATTCGGTCGTGCGTATGTAGCATTCTCGGATCAAAGAATTTCATTAAGAAAAAGTGTTAGTCTCGTCGCCCTGAATCCAAACATGTATATAACTTATATACTTGGATGTTGGTCGTCGCTCGCTCGGTATCTGTAAGACCAAATTTGTGCCCTCTACTCCTCTTAAGGTACCAGAGTGATTCGCACTAAATTTGGTACACATATTACTTGGCAATCCAATCGCCTGTATACTTCCCGAGATATAGGGCCCCAAAATTTGGAGCCCCCCTTAATACTGCCGTTATAAAAATAATTAAAACACTCAAAAAGTCTACTAAAAATTCTATGATATTTTATGATTACAAGATTTTTTCATATTTTTAACCCAAAGCCCGAAAAAAATGATTAAATATTTTTTATCAATATAATCTACAAAAAATTGTAAGACCTTTTATATCTATAAAAAAAATTCAAATTGTTAAGCAAAAGGCCATAATAATTAAAAACCACTGCTCGCAACGCAAATTTTACCTAAAGGCGAGCTCTGCGCGTTGGTGCGTTTTACGCGTACCAAATCTTGTTAAACTTTGACGCTGTAATAATAATGTCAATACATTTATGATTATTACAACTGAAAAAATATTGGTAAAATTCAAAGATAAAACCTCATTTATTGATACCTCTCCCGTGCACCACAGCGCCTAGTGTAGTACAAGAACCCCTTCATGGTAACCCCAAGGCATACTTACCTAGCGTAGGGGTCTCTGTTATAAGTAAGACGGTTCCCCCGGGGTGAGGCTCTCCCATTGTACTCCGGTTTAGCTGACCCCTGCGATTATTCGGACGCGTATTGTTTGGTAGTCGGGACTGTGTACGCGTTGTCCCGGGTCTAAACTGGTATAGTTGTCGCTAGTGATGTGTATTACAAGTATTCATTTACTTGAGTGGTATATAATATATATATATATATATATATATATATATATATATATATATATATATATATATATATATATATATGTATATATATATATATTTATACAGTAAGAAACCAAGTTTCTTGTAAACGTAGAATGTGATAATCAGCAAAAGGGATGGTATTAGCGATTTTGGGGTAGTATTTAGAGTTCGACTATGAAAATATGGTCTGCATCATACCTCTTGGCCTGGATTATGGTTGCCAGAGCTCAATTGATTTAGGGGATGACCGTGATTTTTATGTCTTTTGCGTTTTATTTTCTGCATCAAACTGACAATTTCAACTGGCTGTAACTTAAAATTTAGCTATAGGATCACTTTGTGCCCAATAGAACAGTATGTTGAGGACTACACTACAACATAAAATTTCAGTCCAATCTACAGAAAACAGAGAGCCAGTTCCCATAGGAAACGTGCGGGGTGCTTTATACTGAAAGGAGCGAGGTAGGAATGGCGCTTTGTTTGTATTATTATATGGGACCCAACTGCACACTCCTAAGTCAGACCTCTACAATAATTAGAACCGCTTAGAGGTTCTCTCCAGAATACATTAAAATTCTTACTTATCCTGTGTATGCTAGTCTTCCACTACTAACAGACCACGGTGTGCCTGCAAACATTTTATTGAAGGTAACGACCTGGGTTTATGTTTTTCTTTTAATTGATAACATCATCATTCAGGTGTAAGAAGAAACTAAAATCAAAATATTCCGCTCGGCTCTTTCTTCGTAATGTCATTTTTTCTATTTTTCGATTTCATTATTTTAAGAAATTTTAAAATAAATTATTTATATGAACAGTTGACACATATTTTACTAACCTGCACTCTTTTATAATATAAACACTTAATATTTATATTATTTGTAATATTTTTTTGATATCTCAGAACAAGAAATTTTTGCAAATTTTAAAATCCAAAATTATAATTTTTAATAATCTTCGGGTTACTAATATGAAAAATTCTTATTGATATAAAATATCTTAAAATTGTTTGTAGAATATTTTTATTATATTTCTTAGGACAGTATTAACTTTGGAGTTCTATTACTAGGGAATTATACTTGGATGTTAGTCGTTCGCTCATAATACCAAATTTGTGCTCTCTTCTCCTCTGAAGGTGCCGAGGAGATTCACACCAAATTTGCTACACATAATATTTGGCACTCCATTTGAATTTGCTCGCAGTTAAAATCAAATCGCGCGTTACTTTCCGAGTTATAGGATCCTAAAATTTGGGGGCTAATAATTAAATATCTAAAAATGCTACAACCAATTCTAAGATATTTTATAAAAACAAGATTTCTTCATATAAAATCTACAAAATAGTTATAGATATTTTTGTAGATTTTTCTTGATATTATAAAAAAAAAAAATTTGAAAATTCAAAATTATGATTTTAAATATTTTGTATGGCCTTCGAATTCCAATTTGAAGAAATCTTGTAGATATAAAATATCTTAGAATATTGTGTAGAATTTTTGGATGGTTTAATTATATTTCTAAGGGCAGTATTAACGAGGGCTCCAAATTTTGGAGCCCTATAACTCCGGAAGTATACGGGCAATTGGATTTAACTGCGAACGGATTCACATGGGATGCCAAATAATATGTGTAGCAAATTTGGTTCAAATCGCTCCAGTACCTTCAGAGGAGTTGAAGGCACAAATTTGGTCTTACAAACAAGCGACGATTATCATCAAAGTATATATGACTTATATACATTTTTGGAATCAAGGTGACGAGAAAAGAATTTTTTTAAGTAATTTTTTGATCCGACATACACGACCAAACACTTTAGTTAATTATTCCATATTTTAAACATTATTATTTTAAATAATTTGCTACACATAATATTTGGCACTCCATTTGAATTTGCTCGCAATTAAAATCAAATCGCGCGTTACTTTTCCGAGTTATAGGGCCCCAAAACTTGGGGGCTAATAATTAAATATCTAAAAATGCTACAACCAATTCTAAGATATTTTATAAAAACAAGATTTCTTCATATAAAATCTACAAAATAGTTATAGATATTTTTGTAAATTTTTCTTGATATTATAAAAAAAAAAATCAAATTTGAAAATTCAAAATTATGATTTTAAATATTTTGTATGGCCTTCGAATTCCAATTTGAAGAAATCTTGTAGATATAAAATATCTTAGAATATTGTGTAGATTTTTTGGATGGTTTAATTATATTTTAAACATTATTTTAAATAATTTGGGCTCACAACGTAAATATAATTTATAAACATAAAATATAAATTTTGTTAAATTTAAACCTGTATAAACGATCAGTTTTAAAATGTAACAGGAAGTTTTTGACAACTCAAAATTTATGTATTCCAAAATTCGTTAAAATCGGTACATTCACTGAAGTTGCGATAACAAACGTCAGCAATTTCTAAAATTCAAAATTTTTTTTTTATATAAGTACCCGGGTAGGAAAGTAATGTAGGCAGATTTTCCCCGTTTTAATGAGGGGCCTGACAGGAATCTCCGTTCTGGCCCTGGCTGGAAATGTAACGCTTGATTGTCCGAGGGCCTCGCTAGGGTGACCTAAGCAGGCCTTTTTGGGATTACCTGGCCAGTGCCACGTCAAGGTCACCTCGCCAAGCCCTCGAATCAATTTTATATAAAAATATTTTGTAAAAATTCTAGGTAGAATAATAGTTTTGAGTCATATAATGTCAAGTATAGCAGATTTATTTAAAAAATTACAATAAGCAACATTTCATTTCCGGTTCACGCTGATGAATATTGTTGGTCGAGTTATTGTCCTCTTCATTCTCCAAAATTCGATCGTTATTATTAACAAAGTTTTGGCTCGTATCCTTGTCGTTACTGATTGATTCGAGATTATTCGAAAAATTTAGATTTTCCGAATCACTTGAATCCGAGTCTGTAATTTATGTATAACATATAGTATGTATATTTTCGCAATTTTTGGGACGTTTCAAGAAGACTCTTTTATCAAACGTCCCACATCTTTAAATTGACTCATAAATTTACTATTTATTTTAAATAAATTTCTTATGCCCGGTTGCACCGTTCTGAATTTAGACAAGCTAAAGTAAATAATTCATCCAAACCCTCTCTAAGATGTTTGAATCCAAACAAATAATAATATATTAAAAATAAATTAATTTTTATTGCAGCTTTTTGAAGCTAGAGCAAAATACCGACAAAAGCATTAGTCCACGAAACGCGCACGCGGTAGTATCCGAACAGTCCGAGCACTCGTTGGGTGCCACTAAAGTAAACGAATACTTGTAATGAAACATCGCATCACTAGCGACAACTATACCAGTTTAGACCCGGGACAACGCGTGCACAGTCCCGACTACCAAACAATACGCACCCGAGTTATTCGCATTAGGAATAATCGCAGGGGTCAGCTCAACCGATGTGCAATGGGAGAGCCTAACCCCGGGGGAACCGTCTTATTTATAACAGTAACCCCTACGCTAGGTAAGTACGCTATGAGGTTGCCATGAAGGGGTTCTTGTACTACACTAGGCGCAGTGGTGCACGGGAGAGGTATCAATAAATGAGGTTTTATCTTTGAAATGTAACCAAAACTTTTTCAGTAGTAATAATCATAAATGTATTGACATTATTATTACAGCGACAAAGTTTAAATGTGATGATAAATCTATCATTTACAATATATATTATATATCCACTTGTAAAATGAAAGAATGTATGACGGGCCATCTATTAATGAGAACGAGAACTAACATCGCATTGGCAACCGAACATTCAAATATCGTACAGGCATACATAACATATTTAGCTCACGTACCTTGGTACAGAAGAGCTAAAGTATTCGGTCGCGTATCTGTAACATTCCCGGATTTAAAAACAATTTCCTACACAAAAGAAAATTCTCGTTGCCCTGGATCCAAAAATATATATAACCTATATAATTGGATGTTTGCTACACATATTATTTGGCATCCCATTTGATCGCTCGCAATTTAAATCCAATCGCCCGTATACTTCCCGAGTTATAGGACCTCAAAAATTGGAGCCCCCCTTAATACTGCCCTTTGAAAAATAAATAAAACATCCATAAATTTTACAACTAATTCTAAACTAAATTAGTTATAAAAGTAACATATACTAGGGTCTAGCCGCTCGGTGGTTGACTTGCCAGCGATGTACTAATATATATTTTTTAATTATGATATTCTTCGAGAAAATGTTTTTGTAAATACCTTTATTATTTTTGTAATTTATTAGGTATATTTTCAAAATAAGTATTGTTTTTCTTATTTATCATGCTGCTCACTTAAGAATTATACAATAAACATATTAATATTTTTTAAAAAATAGAGTACATCCCTGACAAGCCAAACAGTTTTTTATAACTCTCGTTATGGGGTGATTATGGAAGATGGCCGATGAAATCTGCGACTAGGAGGGTAGAATGGCGCTTTGTTTGAATTATTATATGGGACCCAACTCCACAATTCGAAGTCAGGCCTCTCCAAAAATTGGAATCACTTAGACTTGGTAGACTAAGAGATTCTCTCCAGAATAAATACAACAATTTACTTTACCCGTGTATACTAGTCTTCCACTACTAACTGACGTGAGAGTTAAATACTCTACAACTAAAACCTCTAGCGGCTCTTTATGGAACAACTGCGCAAGGCTAGCAAACTAGTTACGCTGATGCGAATCGACATACGTAGGTCCTTTTTCTTGCCGATACTGTACGTATTGCGTTACTGGCATATAATTAATTGTATGCTGGTTGCGGAATGTTAGGCTTATTAGTGATGGGGACAAGCATAATGTTTTATAATATTCTACAAAGATTTACGTAAGATTTCACTAAAAATCATTTATTAATATTGATAGATTCTAAATGATTGTTCACAGCTAAAAATTTAGTAATTAAGCTAAATTATAAGTAATAATTCCAGTTCGTTGTATGACATACAAGGTTAACGTTCACAGCAACAAAATTTATCATACATTGTGTTGCTCGGAATGCTAACATTGCTTGTCATAATACAAACTAGACTATTATTTGTTATTTTCTAAGCTTAATTACTAATTGTTTCGCTGTGAACAATCCTTTACAAAATCATTTATTAATATTGATAGATTCTTACAAAAATGTATAATAATTTGAAATTATAGTCAAAATTCCACATCTTGGATTTGTGTATACTGTATATCATTACATATAAAATTACTTCTATGTCTCGCACTTCCATAAATGGATTATTTCCGAATGTCGAACTACAAATTTGTACAAATCTGTGAGACTTAATTTACGACCTAAGACCATCCTGAATACTTGTTTTTTGAAACAATATGATTGTATTTAATATAATTTCTTAAAATCATTAGTGATAATAATTAGACATAGGGATTCGTTATAGATTGGCCCTTTACATATATCTATCTATTAAATTAAAACGGTTTTTAAGAAAAACTGATTGTAGAAGTAAAACATAAAAAACCTTGTACAATAAACAATGATGTATGATCTGTCCTTGTATAAGGCAGTACACTTTTTAGTTGAATAAGAGACCCTGAATTCAGATCAATGTTGTTGAAAAGTTAAAAACGTTGAGAGCCGCTGGTTTTTGTTAAACCAAGGGTATAATGGATGTAAGCCGTGTGATAGGAACAATGTTTACATAATAATGCGATATGTAAGTGTAATACGGGATATTACCACGTTACTAGTAACCAATACCGTATACGTAACGTAAAGCGGAATACGTATTAGATACCCGTAACGGTATTAGCTCGTAAGTTCGGAGATTATTTGTTTGCGACCTCGAGCACCACGAAAATGCGGCCAGTTTGTCACAATTAGAATTTAACAAGAGGATTATGCATTCACTGTATCATTTTTTGCTTGTTGTTATCAACTTTTTTTTTTTAGTATACCATGGATTTTGATGGTTTTCAATAGCGCGTCTTTACACTGCTCATTGTAACATAACCACGTATGCATATACGAATAATATTTAAAATTTAAAGTTAATTATTTTTAATTATTATGGCCTTTAGGTTCACGATCTGAAAATAACATTATTGATATAAAAAGGTTTTGAATTTTTTTTTATATTTAATTTTTTTTTATATTTAATTTTTTTTTATATATTTAAACTTATTGCTAAAAATTTTAAGAGAAAAAAAATTGATCAACATGAATTAGCCTTATTATATAATACTACAATATTATATAATATACACATTCTGGCTTTGATGGACGTCACCATTTGTAGCTGCGTGTTTCCTATGTGATTATGAATCGATTAACAGTATCTTGTTTCATTTTTGAAATTTGCAAATGATAACATTTATTTAAGTTCAATGGGAGTTTATTTATAACTGTACACTCATATACTTTATTAAGGTCCAACTGTAATAATTTTGAGTCATCGAAATTTGTAATTCTTTTAATTTTTTTGAAGTTATCAGCAATAATAAGCGGAAAAATACTTGCTACCATTACGACCCATTCTTCCTGTGCACACCACACTCAAACTAGCATTGCCCTTAACGTTATCATTTTGAGCTCTTAGTTTCTCAATTAACCCATATCGTCTCAATGGTACATTAGAGCACCAGCCCAAAAAAAATTGTTTTTCTTGCTTAAATGTTTAAATTGTCAACCAGGTGCATTTTACAGGTAATGATCAATATCAATACAATTTCATTCAAATTTTTAAAATTTAATTCACTTTCCGCTTCATTTTATAAAAATTCTGCTTGAAAGTTAAATTCTCGCGTATTTTAGCTCTAATCAATTTCTTTTTCTACAACCTGGTGTCACTTATAAGAGTGTCAAGATTTACTCTTCTTGAAAATATTCGCCTGTTCCTGTTAGTGCATATATATATTGCGCAATTGTTATCATATATCCCAGGGGTGCATTAACCCATCACCTTTTTTTTAATTCTATGTATTTTTTGTTCTATTGTCATAATTATCTTTTCTAGATATGACAAATGAAATATTAATAAAATAATTTATATATTTTTCATTATTTTCACCCTTGGGATGATATGTGTTAAGATGTCATCCAAAAGATTTTCACTCAGCCCTAATTTTTTTTCCCTTTTTAGCTCGCCGTACGTAGTACCGAAGAGGCATTCGGTCGTGTGTCTGTAGCATTCTCGGATCAAAAAATTTCATTAAGAAAAAGTGTTCGTCTCGTCGCCCTGATTCCGAAAATGTATATAACTTATATACTTGGATGTTAGTCGTCGCTCGCTCGTAAGACCAAATTTGTGCCCTCTACTCCTCTGAAGGTACCGGAGCGATTCACTCCAAATTTGGTACACATATTATTTGGCATCCCATTTGAATCCGCTCGCAGTTTAAATCCAATCGCCCGTATACTTCCCGAGTTATAGGGCCCCAAAATTTGGAGCCCCCTTAATACTGCCCTTATAAAAATAATTGAAACACTTAAAAATTTTACTATAAATTCTAAGATATTTTTTGTCTACAAGATTTTTTCATTTTGTTAACCCAAAGCCCGAAAAAAATTATTAAATATTATAATTTTGAATTTTAATGTACGAATTAAATTATTTTTTTATCAATATAATCTAAAATTAAATGTAAGACTTTTTACACCTATAACATATTTTCAAATTGTTAACCAAAAGGCCATAATAATTAAAAACCACTGCTCGCAACGCATATTTTACCTAACTGCGAGCTCTGCGCGTTGGTGCGTTTTACGCGTACCAAATCTTGTTCTTCCTTGGTTCTGAAGTATTGTATCATAATTTCCTCCCAATTTTGATAGAACTTCTTCTTGTTATTTCTTTGTTTCATCCTTATTTTCGGATTCAATTATAACACCAACATTTATTGCATTTCTTATTCCTGAGACAATTTATCCTTTGAATCCAGCTTACGTTTGAGTCCTTTGGCTGACCAACGACAACTGCCTTATTCCTGGAAGTTAAAGCAGAAGCATAACTTAATTGATTCTTACCACATCCATCAATTGTATTCTTCCTACTATTTTTCAAAACTTCGTTAACATCCGCTTAAATATTCATCATAGTACTGGAAACGACATCTTTCATGTTCTTTCTCATTTCAGATATTTCCTGGCATTGTTCAATGAATTTATCATTAAGTTTAGTTAAACATACTTTTCACTGAAAATTTTTCATGTCGTGACCGTGCGCACAGTTCGAAATGATTCTTTCATTATTTGATATAAGCTTACATTTATCATCTTTAACATTTACACACGATGCATTTTATTTACATAATCTTCTACATAACGCACCAAACATAACAATTTTGTCTCTTGGGCGAAATTCGTTTAAACAAGTCATTTATTTTGCTAATTACGCGCAGCGCAACGAAACACGTCCGTTCGCAAGGACAGTTCATAGTTATTTGGGGGTTCCAAATTTTGAGGCCCTATAACTCCGGAAGTATACGGGCGATTGAATTTAAACTGCAAGCGAATTCAAATGGGATACCAAAATATAGCAATTTGGTTCAAATCGCTCCTATATCTTCAGAGGAGTAAAGGGCACAAGTTTGGTTTTACGAGCGAGCGATGACTTACATCCAAGTATCTGAGTTATTTATATTTGGATTCAGGGCGACGGGACAAGAATTTTTTGTTAAAAGGCACGCGACCGAATGCTGTAGCTCTTCTGTACTTATTACGGTGAGTTAAATATTATAAGGTATTTTATATTTGTACTTCGAAACGAGTTAAAAAGTGGACAAAGATCGGCAGTGTAGATGTTAATATATATATAAAATTTGTTTGTTTGCGAGTGTGTGTAAGTGACGAGGATCGACGGTTCACGCTTTTACATCCATCAAATCGTTCTTGTTACACATACTTTAATGGCCGCAAGGGGAAGGTCCACGATGTTTTGCAAGCACGGGCACGGGCCACGGCAACAGCTTGCATGATCCATGTATAAATGAAGCATCGTGGCGAATGCATGCGGCCCCGCACCGCACCGCACCGCACTGCCATATCGCATCACGCCATATACGAGTAGTAGTAGTGGTGCGGTAGTACGTATTCTCAAATGAAGGGTGCAGATTTATGGGAACATCGCGGCACGGTGCGGAAGGGTTAATTTGAGGTAATCTATCTGTCATTTTGGACGCCGAGATTTGTACGGTCCACGGTCCGATGCTGATAACTAAATCCCGTTAACATTATACCCGCTTACTTTTACCTAACCTTCATACACATACATGAACTTCAAATTTACATTTTCAAGCCAGAGAAAAATTTATACATATTCATCTGATACTTTTCAAATTTTGCACACCTTTTTAGAAAATTGTCCTGGCACATTTTCGGAAACTGGTTTATATATATATATATATATATATATATATATATATATATATATATATATACATGATTTTTTTTTAAATAACCATATATAACATCTGCAGTGCCCTAAACTGAACTTTCTTGAACATATAACCAAAGAATATGTATTGTTATTTTGTTGATACTGCGATTATCATGGTAGCTATGGAATAGGATTGATCGATTTTTAAATTTAGAAATCGATAATCGATTTTTGATAATAGATTTAAACTATTAATCAAAATCTATTTAAAAGGCGATTTTCCAGTACTAAATGGTACGCTTGTTTAGAAAACGTCTCAAGCAAATGTATAAGATATTTCAAAATCGTTAATTCTTATACTAATCACTTTCACCGTTTTAGAGATATAAACATAGCAGGAATTAAATTTAACTACCGGCTTAGATTTTCTTTTGAAAATAAGAAGTTTTTGCCGGGTTACATACAAACTTTAAGTTTAATGATTTATAATTTTATCTTCAATAGTTTTTGCTGTAGAACACTCACAGACACACTCACACAGACGTTATTTCGCCAATATCAGTCCAGGGAAGCTCAAAACATGTATTTCCGGTAATATCTCGAGTTCGAAATTCTTCAGTATTGTAATACAGTAAAACCTCGATATAACGGGCTAATTCGGGAGGGAGGGTGTCCGTTAAAGCCAATAATTAATTATATAATAAAGTAGGTTTTCCGAATTTGTATTTGTATGTATGAGTACCTTTCCTCGACATTCTTATACTTTCAGTATCTATATTTATAATATTTCTTTATTTTGTGTTAGACTGATTCTACGATTGCTAGAAAACAATATAATAATGAATTGTAACAAAGGAAACAGAAATGTAACAAGACAATTATTTTTCGAAAAAACTTTGTTAACAAAAGTTGCTAGAAATTTGAATTTCTTTAACTTTATTAGAATTACTTTTTCTCTAACTCATGCCGTTTACGAGATATTGTAAGAAATGACAGAGTAAGCCATTATTTTCGGTGCTGATATATATATATATATATATATATATATATATATATATATATATATATATATATATATATATATATATATATATACATATATATATATATATATATATATATATATTCTTCCAGGTTCTTAAGTTTAAAGTTTTATAATTTAATCATCGTCCGTTTCTGCTGTAGAGCGATCACTCAGGCAGGCACACAGATAGACACACGTACAGACACACAGGCAGACAATAACAGGACACAGGCATCATTTCGAAATATTCAGATACGAAATTTTTCGTGATTACAATAGTTCCTTTAGGGAGATTTGCTGAAATCGTACTCCTTAAAAACATCGAATTTTTGAACAAATCTGGTTTACTTATTTAAACATGTATATATTCCAAACCATAGAGTAACATTCTAAGACATTAAATATATTTATGATGACTTACTTTCTTTTTTTTAATTTGATTAAAAGATGCGATTATGGTAATCGGTATCTTAAGACGTACTAACTTATCTCCTAAATCGTACCTGGTCCTTTAATAGCAAAATTTGCTTTGAGAACAATAATACGCAGTTACTAATATATTTAAAAATTTATTTATTAAATATTACTTAAATTTTATCTTCGGCTAACACACCTCCACAAGTTCCTTGCACCCATATTTTACATTCAATGCATTGAATTATATATTCTATGCGTGGTTCTACAGTAGTACGATTTAAGAAACTTAGCAAACTTGTTAAAATATCAACCTAAGCACGATTGTTGGCATAAAATATACATATCTAATAAATGTTAACAAATAATACGATAAAGCTAGTGGTACAATAATATAGGAATGTTAAGAAACAATTACCTATGCAATTAATATCAGCTAAATTTACCTGATTTTTGTCCTATATGTATCTCACATATACAAGCATATTTTATTTTGATTTTGTACATACATTGTCGACAAATTATTTAGTTCATATAATTGCTATTAAATGCCGCTCAGATTTTCTAACTAATGAAATAATTAACAGCTACTCCTTAGGCAATTCCCTCTTATTAATTCGTATAAGAAAGTAAAAATTATCAATTTAGTTAGTTGATCTGCTTTTACTTATGTAGATACATGTTTGTAATTAAAATTATGCATGAAAAGTTTAATTTCACACAAAAGTTTGGTTTTTGTTACTTCCATCCGTCACTATTATCTGGCGTCTTCATTGAAAACAAACCAATGAAATCAGGGAAATAAATATAAAAACATTTCTATTTAACATTTAAATGCCATATGCACATTAAATTTGTGTTTAAATGAAATATGTATTTATGTCCGTTATATCGAAGTTTTACTGCACATCCTTTTAAACTTCGTCCATGAAAATAAAAAGTTTGATGGGAACACTGGACTGTGAACAGAGTGATGCATGTATTTGATCTTGGCAATAAATATGATTTGTATAAAATTATAGTTAAGGATCATAACATCTGAAAAAAAAAGTTGGGGTTTATTCTTGCAATATAAAATAAAACAAGATTTGGTACGCGTAAAACGCACCAATGCGTAGAGCTCGTCTTTAGGGAAGATATGCGTTGCGAGCAGTGGTTCTAATTATTATGGCCTTTTGGCTAACAATTTGAAAAAGTGGTATAAATATAAAAAGTCTTACAATTTTTTGTAGATTATATTGACAAAATATAAATTTAGTGCATATTTTAAAATTAAAATTTATAGTATTTAATATTTTTGGGTTTTGGGTTAACAATATGAAAAAATTATGTAAACAAATATCTTAGAATTATTAGTAATATTTTTAAGTGTTTTAATTATTTTTATAAGGGCAATATTAAGGAGGGCTCTAAATTTTGGGGCCCTATAACTCGGGAAGTATACGGGCAATTAGATTTATACTGCGAGCGGATTCAAATGGGATACCAAATAATATGTGTACCAAATTTGGTATGAATCGCTCCGGTAGCATCAGAGGAGTAGAGGGCACAAATTTGGTCTTACGAGCGACGACTAACAACCAAGTATATAAGTTATATATATATTTTTGGATTCAGGGCGACGAGACAAACACTTTTTTTTTAATGAAATTTTTTGATCCGAGAATGCTACAGACACACGACCGAATGCTTTAGCTTCTTCGGTACTTCGTACGGCGAGCAAAATATGCGAGCGATTTTCTCCGTGTGGTTGATTCGTTCATTTCTCAAAAGCACCTAGCTTAATTTTTTCTCTCTGTAAGTAGCTGCCATGCGGCTGTGTAGCGGAAAAACGTTACCGCGTTTCACTTTGTGTTTTCGCGAGTTCATTGATGCGAAGAATTACCGTCGAGGTTAGGTATTTTGTAATGTATTCATAAGAAGCTTGAATAAATTGACGTGTTTGATCCACTAACTGAGCTGTTACAATCGTCGTGTGGAGTGGTACCCTTGCTGTTGCTGTTGCTGTGTTATTAATCCGATATACGATGTAATGCGAGCTTTTCGTCAGACGGTGCAGCGCGGATGTATAGGTGCTCAACTTGTTTGGACCATTTCAGCGTTCATTCCTGCTCAACATGCCGACAAAATATTTCACTTTTCACAAGATCAAGTAACTTGGCATATGCTAAACAGACTGGGGATTATAAAAGATAAAAAAAAAGCGAGGTGGAAAAAAAGAACGTCTAAAAGAAATAGTATATAATCAGACCGTAGTGCATGTGGTAAACCTTCCCTGGCAAAAATGATCTTAAGATATATAGGACAAGTTTACACCTGTAAAAATGTTTTATTTAAATGCACATGTCTCCCATTGGAAATTTAACCAGCGGTGGAACAGACCTAGTTATATAGCATACCCTATTTTGAGATTTTAATTTTAATTTGCAGTATAATAATTCATTTTCATTGATTGCAGCTGATATGTTATAACGTTTGGTCTCATTATAAAACAATTAATCCTTGATTTGTTTTAAACAATCGAATTCTTTTAAACCGTCAGGTACAACTACTTCGAAGATATCCTGTTCCATTATTTGTCGTCGAACAATATCAGGTTCATTAATAAAATGATATTTCGAGTAGATTTTTACTATACTTATGGTCATAGTTATATTTCTTAATATCATCAAACTACTCAAAGCAGTCTAATACGATATAACTCCAATCGTAATCGAGTAATTAAAGCAAAATTATCGGTGCGTATTTGCATAAAATATAATTTTTTCTATTTTTATTGCTCGACGATAAAAATCAAAACCTTCAAAACATGAACTTGTTTATAGTTTTAATTTTTTATTTCCGTACATGAGAAATAGGAAAAACAGAGGAGTAGAGGGCTCAAATTTTGGTCTTACGAGCGACCGAACGCAACGACAAACAATGTTCACAAAGCGCACACCTGAGTACAACTAATGCAGCAATGCTGAAACATCGCGGTGCCAAAGCTATGTTTGTGCGTTCGTGCGCCAAGACATTGTACGCGGGTCGAGTCATAATGTATCCATAAATAGTGTTCGTGGACCGATAAGTCAAACACTGTTTTAAAGCAAATTTTTTGATCCGAGAATACTATAGGCACACAAGTAAAACGTTTCAAATACTAAACTAAACTATATATATATTTATATGTATATATAAATATGAATACGAAAGCCACTCTAACGTAGTGACCAAAGTAGTTATCACCTTCAATTTCAAGCGCACTGTTTTGTATCGCGACGTATATTTCCTGTCAGTTTTATGATATGGGGTTTTATTTCTTATTATAGAACTAGAAATATTGTATATTATCTATTAAGAAAGTTATATTAAAATTATTTAAAATTTTCTTGTGCCGTCTTTTTCGGCAATATTCGAACCTATTTTTCAAAAAGATTCTGGGTCCTGTTTACCGGATTTGAAAAATGGTTAATTTAAAAAAAATTAAGTATAAGAAAGTCGAGTGAAAGCCACTCAATTTTTTTTATAATTATGTTGCAGATACTATAGCTACAATTGCTAGTTAAAAGAGATAAATTTAGAACGTTTTGAAATGAAAGCGAACCTATCAGTATTGGCATGAAACAGTAATTGTAGCAAGCTTAACAAACAAATAGAAGTAATGCAATCTATATTTCAAACGACTATACAATTATATAGGTGTATACAGTATTATATGTATGGTTCGGGCAAAACGCGCATCATTTCATTCCGTGGTGGTTCTTATGCGAGATGCGTGTTCCCTATGTACGTGTGAGGCAGACGCGGCGTGTGCCCGTCATTAGGAATATTACAAACGGGAAAACTAACTCTCATCCGCACCATATGGCTCCAGTCAGTAAAGCGGCGTCGGTCTCGCTTCTCGGCGCCGTCACGTTAACCTAAACTTCCCCCCCTCTGTTTAACTCTTCACCGCCATCCCCCGCGCCGGCCATCATCATATATCCCATACCCATGGATGTTCCTGCTCGTGCCTGTCCGCGATGCACTTGAGCTCAACACTCTCTGCTGCCATTACTGTTACTGCTGTGTGCTGTTCCGCCCGCCGCTGCCACTGCCACTGCCACTGCCGGTTGAACGCTTCGTTCGACACTGTTACCGGGGGTAATTTGGTGCGGTCTTGTACTATCATTAGCAAGATTGACATGTATCCCATACGTCTCGCTATACTCGAACTCCGATCCGATCCCTTGTCGCCTCCACGTCCCGATACCTCCCGCGTTCATTTGCTTTTGCCTGAACGAGTAAATCGCCAACTGATTTTTACAACCGCGTATTGCATTTTTATTTTGATGTATCACTCTGCCAATTAATGGTGCAGTTGAGTTCTAAGCATTTAAGCAGAACACACACAACTGTGCCTAGAACGCAGGCGTTCTTAACCTTTTACATTATTCTACTCCTTGAACAAAGGAACAAATTTAAGTAAACTATTAAGATCGCTTAACCCATTGGAATTTTACACGACACATACATCCCACTGTAAATTTGAAACAATGCGATGGATCCATTGAACTGTGTATTCTGAAACATAATTATTCATACACTTTTCCGTAACAATAGACTTATTTGTTTCAATGTAAAAATATTGTGAAACTTATATGTATGTCCAGAATAATACAGGAACAAAGAAATTATGTACTATAAATACTCTTTATGTCTTTTAAAAACACCGTGACTATAAAAAATTTCATGTAAATTGTGTAAGTATCTAAAAGTTGACTTTGAATGGTCAAACAATGTAACCAGGCAATTTTAAAAAATATATCATCAATACGAATTTTCATATAGGATGTCTGGTAAAAATATAAATTTATTTACAATTTGTATTAGAAGATAAAAATAGTGCCTATTGTGGAAGTGCCAAACAATATTTATGCAAATACGCATCGATGATATACAAGATTGCCCTGTCACAATTGGAGATATATCGGATAGTATGTATTCGAAATTATAATCTTTAGATAAATCAAAACGAGGACTAGGTGAACCAGATGGTTTATCATAAAAATCAATAATTACTTTTTTGGTGGAATTTGACCAAAAAATTAAGATTCACAAGTTTAAAAGCCATTGTTAAATGTAGATGTTTTAAATGGATAGTAATACAAAAATACTAGAAACTATAAGGATATTTGTTTAAAATCTAAAGAATAGAATTATTTATTATTTTTTGTATATTTATAATTACATGAGTTTATAACTACAATTTGCTACGTTCTTCGTAAGGCCAAATGTTGTGGCTTTTCAGAAGAGTACCGAAGCGAATTGAACGAGATTTAGTACTCATATAATAATAAGCTCTTTACTGCTCGGGATACTCCGCTTAATACTGCTTTCAGAATTATTTGTAAGAAAACTATTTTATTTAAATACTAAAAAAATAATTAATGAAAATTTTAAAATTAATAATTGTATTGTTTAATAATTTTGATTGGGCTTTGGGTTACCATTATGAAGAAATCCTGTAAACATAAAATATCTTAGAATTTTTAGTAGAATTTTTTAATGTTTTAATTGTTTTTTAAGAGCAATCTTAAGGGAGCTCCAAATTTTGTGACCATATAAATATAACTCGGGAAGCATACGGGCAATTACATAAACTGCGAGCGGATTCAAATGGGATGCCAAATAATATGTGTAGCAAATTTGAAGTAAATCGCTCTGGTACCTTCAGAGGAGTAGAGGGCACAAAATTGGTTTAACGTGCGACGACTAACATCAAGTATATGAGTAATATATATATATATATATATATATATATATATATATATATATATATATATATATATATATATATTTAAATATATATTTAGATTCACAGGGCGACGAGAAAAACATATAGAAATTTTCCGTGAATGCTACAGACACCCAGCCGAATACTTTAGCTCATCTGTACTTCGGTGAGCTAAAAACAACGAATCGCTTCATACGACAGTGATAGACAATATGATGGAAACAAGAAGGAAAAGAGTTTTGTTGCGCTAGACTTGAGGTATTGCGCTGGGTGATGCACATGACTCGGCACTCGGTTGGGATGAAGCCTTTGTATGTTTACATGTGTATGTGTGTGTGTGTGTGTGTGTGTATACGATTGGGACTCCGTGCATACCTCGAGAGCTGCATTTTATTAATCCGTCGTTGGAATGGCGTGCATGTTAAATGTTAAAGCTTTTCTTTTGACGCATTTTGTCTCGCTTCGTAGCACAGTAACAGCGTACAGAACACAAACGGACCAGACCGAACAAGAAGACATAAACGAAGACATTAATGTTGACTTAAAGTTCGTCCACGTTGAAGATCTATTACACATTGTAAAACATCGATTTTATATACCTGCGCGCGAGAATTTTATTGCTTCAAGGCTATGTTCAGTGGGGAACGGGATACACTCTTGTGCTGTGCTGTTGTGATGCTTTATAATACTTCAAGAAAACGACGATATGTCTCCTCTATATTGCGACACGTTCGGGAAATAAATTACAGATTTTATTCATCATTTCATTTTATATTGCACACATATGAAATTTTGCATCTATGCAATTTTTTATTTCATTTAAGTTAATATTTAACTATAAAGCTATCGGTTACATACGATTGCAATTTTAGGTGAACATTGAATATTTGCCAAATTGATAGCGAATATTGAATATCTTTACAATTACGAACAAAGATCGTTTTTTTATATTACTCATATCAGTCGTAAACTATTAGAAAACTCGTTATATCGTCTCATTAAAACTAATTTTCGGATTTTCAATAATCATTTTTGAAACAAATACGCATCAATCAAATTATTGTAAATCACGGAAAATAGGTAACTATCTGTGATGTTTATATATATATATATATATATATATATATATATATATATATATATATATATATATATATATATATATATATATATATATATAGAAACCAGTTTCCGAAAATGTATATATATATATATATATATATATATATATATATATATATATATATATATATATATATATATATATATATATATATATACATTTATTACAAGTTGAAGGGTAGTCACCACCGACTAGTTGAATTGTATATATATATATATATATATATATATATATATATATATATATATATATATATATATATATATATATATATATATTGATTATCCATGGACATCGTGAAGATTATTTAAAAACAATTCAAATTCATGATGGTAATAATAATAACTGTTTAATTAACAGATAAATAAACGTCCACCAGATTTTAAGGAAAAACAGGATAATGATCGACCAATTGTGCTCTATGCTCGTCATTTGGCAGATGACTCAAATGATACACCAAAGAATATATGTAGGAAATTTGATTCAAATTGCATGGTTACGTTCAAAGGAGTAGAAGGCACAGATTTGGTCGAGCGAGCGAGCGATCGACTCTAACATCCAAGTATATGAGTTATATTTATAATTTGATTCAAGGCGACGAAACAAGAACTTTTTGTTAAGGAATTTCTTTAATCCGATGATACTACAGACACACGACCGACTGGTTTAGCTCTTCTGTACTTCGTACGGTGTGCTATAAATAAAAACAATCAGTTCTCGTTGCTATGTAAGATGCAGCAAGTGATATTGTGCAATCCAAAATGAACTGGTCGCACGTGCAAATGTCCAAATGAATTAAGTTTGACAATTAGGGTTCCGTCCCTGCAGAAGCCGACGACTACATAGCCTAACTTCCACACAAGACTAACAGTAGGACTTGTTCAGTTCTCTCCGAGGTAATATCAACTTCACAGAATGAAACTTTTCATTGCTTTGTTTCACCAAGATACCAACATACATTGCAATACGCTCGGAACAATAGCGTATATTCTTTTTTCTTTTGCACTGATACGATTATCAGAGAATTTTCTTCTGTTTAGAGGGTACACTGTGTATACTGGATATAAAAGAACGAATAACTTTACAGCGTGTAAAAGCGCTTTTGAAAGGCCGTTGGGGAATTCAAATGTTACATGGCACACTTCGCAATATTCTTACAATAAAATTTACTGTTTTATTTTCATATTACGTATTTTTTTCACAACTTATAGTCAATTTCGAGATTTATATTTATAAATATATATATATATATGTTTGGTCGTGTGTCTGTAACATTATCGGAATAAAATATTTGTTCAGATTGTGAAACCGAAGGTCAGAAAAAATATAAAAATAATAATAATATTGAACTTCAAATTGTTTTTGATTGATTGAGTTGATTGTTCGGATGGTTGGAACAATAAATTTTGTATTCCAACAATTAATATCGTTTTCATTATTGTTTTGTATCATTTTATGCTTTCGAAGATAAATGATTATAATTAGGTTTCCTTCCTTAAGAACATCAGTGGTGTAAAACATGTATTCTACATATATAAGAAAAGCCACGAAATAGAATATACGGGAGCTGAAGGCATTTGTGCCTGTACTTTTGCTTGTTATATTTACAGTTGTATTTAGGCAACTACGTGTATTTTAAATGAAATTTTAATATTGTACGTGTATTTACAGTCAGTTTCGAAAGCATTTTGTTTTCGGCTAGTTAGGTTAACTTAAAGTAATAAACGTTAGTCAGAAAATAATAATGCAACGTAAGTTAACGTTTGTGTCATGGCAGGGGAAAAGTTACCCTAATTTTCGTTGTAATTGATTCAAATATGTTTTCGCACAAGTGAACAGCCTTTATGGTGTGTTCGTATCATTAGCACACTTGTGCGGTTGCGTATCGTATATTTTGCGGTGTATCATAGAAGCACACAGGGGATTTATGTGTGTGTGTTATGTTGTGAGTTGGTTTACACGCGAAGCACGACTCACCGTAAACCCCCACGCCAATGATCGAATTCCGTGTCCGATCATCGTTTCTCTGTTTCGGTATTGTCGGGATTTCGCCTTATAAATCTGTCCACCAGATCGTCCTCATGACGTATTACCAACCGTCAAAATAGCTCAACACTTAGGCATCTACATCGAAATAACATTATTTCTTCTTGTTTTCTCTATTTATGTATTCAGTGACATATAGATTCAGATTACGTGACTTGGGTCTAGCTTTGATATTGCAACAAACCTAAACATTTGAAAACTGTGCACTATTGTAAAAAAGTCTCATACGTTTATTAAACATAATATTTAAAATCATATCTCGAATGTAAAACTCGTAAATTAAGTAGAAAGGTCACATATTACATGATTGTTCATTGTACAATCATGTACCTTTTTAATTACCAGTTATTTAAACATTCGAAATTAAAACTTAGAAATGAAAACAGGCTAATATCTATCTAAGGCGGATACAGGTACTTATGTCTAGTTATAATCACCAAGGAGATTAGATATTATATGAAATTCAATAATTTTATTCCTAAACAAACATAAGTACATGTACATGCACCAATGCTTTTAATTTGCCATATAAGATATTTGTTTTGTTATTTTTCTTTTCTATAAAACTTATTTTTAACCACTAATGTTTTTTTTTTATGAGGTAACCCTATTTATAATCACTGATAATCGATGAAAAAAGAAAGGTAAAAAACAATGCTGATAGAACATTCTCGGATCAATAATATCCCTTTACAATAATTTCTTGTCTCGTCTTGAATGGATGTATCCCGCTTGTTCGGCCGCTCGCGCGGTTGGTCGTAATATATAAGTTTGTGACCGCCACACCTCTGAAGGTACTGGGTCTAAATTTGGTTTATATATAACTTGAGTTGCGAAGATGTTTCCGACCGAGCCAGTAAGATACATACCTCCAAGTATATGAGCTAGAGACAGCTGGCGTAACAACTGTACGAAGTTCACACGGGTGAGCATCATATATGAGGCGTTACGCACAGCGCGATCTCGCACTTTGCATGCTTTGATCCAGATTGTATAGGACACAGCCTGACGTCCACTTTGAAAATCTCAGGGATGGAAGAGGAATATTTAAGCTTTAATTTGGTGTAGATAACACTAGACAACACTCAGAAAAAATCGGGGAAATAATCGAAAATTCTGTTTTTGATGACAGAGTACTCCTCGGATATAAGCCCAAAAAGTCTGAAAATAATCAGGGATCCTATACACATCCTAAATATTTTCGACTTGTTTTCTCAATATTATTTTTAAGTAAAAATTTGATATGAAATGCCCCTTATATATATATATATATATATATATATATATATATATATATATATATATATATATATATATATATATATAAATATATACATATATATATATATATATATATATATATATATATATATATATATATATATATATATATATATATATATATGCTTCTTTGTACATTCTGTACGACCGACGAGCTAAAAATATATAAGTCATATTTCATATTCGCCAGTGAAGTCTTCACAGGTTCACACATTTACGTTTCTTTTTTCTAACCATCACTAACAAGTGGGGGAAACCGCGGCGCATATCGTAATCCTAGTGGGACGTCGAGTTTGAATGTCGAGGGTAATGTCAGCGTGCAGCGCCCGGTGGTTTTGCAAAAGATTTACAAGATGTAATTGGTTCAGCTGCGGCAGACACGTTCGAATCATCAATAGCTCATCAGATTGTGTGGCCAACCTGACCCCACGATTTCCTTACCTATCCACGTTTATTCGATACTACCCTTATAACAAACATTGTCTCTTCTGTCTCGCTTCCACTTATACATATTGTTATTGTTGTGTATTACCCTTTTATAACTACGCCAAAACCATCTGGTTAAGGCTTGTTAAATTACACCCGCTAAGTTTACAGGTGTCGCCACTCGTCAGTAGGCAGACATTTATTTAATATTTCTATTACAAATTTGGAGTGCCCTTTCCCTACATAAGTATGTAATATAGCTTTATTATATTTCAAATCAATTCTACCACTGCTATGAAACAATAACCCGGTAACTAAAGAAACATAATATGAATATTTTCAAAGGCGATTTTTCAATATATGATACATATTTCGAAAAACCTTTCAAACAAAAGTTGCTATAAATTTAAATATATTTAACTTTTATAAGATTCACAAACACTTCAGGTTGAAATATTGTTTTCAAAAATATTTTTATGTTCGACGATATTGGCGGTATAGCGTTTACACACAAATACAGTCAGGTCAGACAAATTGACACACATGTATAAACACAGATGTCATTTAGAAAATATTCAAAATGGATTCAAAACTCCGGTTTTAGCGACCAACCGCTTAGAGCGTCGTGATTTACTAAAAATTCGTTCGGTTAGTACGACTTGCGCCTCTAATTTATTTACAAACAAATAACCGCACGTCGATTGCCCCGCGTAAATCAGTCTTTTGTCACCTATTGATAGGACAACATATGTTTTTATAATTACGCGCACAACAATGAGTTCGGTGAAACAAAAAAGTTTCTCAATTGAAGGAAAAAGTACTATAATACAGCGACTAGAAACTGGAGAATTGAATGCAACTCTTGCGAAGGAATTCGGTGTGTCTCATTCAACAATATCCACAAGCCAAAATAATAAGCAAAAGATAGAATTCCAATTAATACAAATGTCCTGAAACCAAAACGCGCGAGGGCATCCATTCAAGAACAAATCGGAGAAGCACTTTTACGGTGGTTTAAGCTGCAGCTTAATCGGGAAATACTCGTAAGTGGGTCTATGCTTCAAGTAAAGGCCATTTATTTCGCTCAGCAGTTGCAGATTTCTGCTTTCAATTACTCGGGGTGCCTAGTTCTAAGTTGTTTGTTTGCTTTAATAGCTGTGTTTCATTAAAAATAAATATTATCTTATTTAATAGTTTGTTTTTATTGACATTCATTACGTACGTTTATATGGAGTCAGAATCTTAATAATATGACGAAAAAAAAAATGAGAAAATGAAAAGTTTTCAAAAATCAGGTCATTCTGAGCGTCGGTCGTCCGGTTTGTACAACGTAAACTCGCCGTTCCCTTGACCGTCGGTGTCGTTTTATTCGGATTCCACTGTATATGTCCTGTTTTAAAGAATTTTTTCTCTGAAACTGAATATATAGAGGCCGAAAAATAGGCTTTTTTTTGTGATTTTTGAGTTTACAAAGATAGAAGTTTATTGTACATATTTTTGACTGTAAATCATAATTTTTATAGAATAATTTATTTAAAAATGGCGGCTGTGCAGTGTTTCTCAGATGACCTCTCTATTTTGGAAGGGTCCACGGCCGTACCAACAGCTACTGTAAATTTTGAATTATGATGAGTCACTAAATTTTTCTTTATTGTACATAACAACATCTAGAGAAGTACGTAGGATTTTTTTGATATATTCATTTTTTTGCCGAATGGCGCACTTTCAAAGTCAAACTTGCAAAATTCGCCAGAAAATTGTTAATAACAAATGAACTATGCCATATAAAAAAAATATCCAACGTACTTATTTAGAAAATATATTTTTAAAGATCTAGTTAAAATTTGAAGTGAATTAGTTGAAAATTGCTCGAGTTATGGGTGCGGCCAACTTGAAAAATACAGTTTTGAAATAAATGAGCTTAAAGTTTAAAGTAGTAAAGAGGCATAGATAAATTAAATATTCCTTTATTATACAATTGGCTTTCCATATTGATATCTTGCTCCTGCATTTCCTTCCTAAGCGATTTCAAGTTGATACTTGCTTATTTTAGCGTCAGATAACGAACTTTCCGCAATCTTAATTCAAAATTGACACGACGCCGACGCAACTAAATTGGGCTCGCATTGAACAGTGAGTGGCGCCGTGCTGCATTCGAAATTCGGGCTCTTGCAGATTTTTCCCGCGCATAATACTTTATCATATAATTTTTATGATACTTAAGTTCAGTTTAAGCAAAAATAAAAATGTTTTGCTAAAATTGAAATTTCTAGAGTGGCCTAACCCCTTAATGAAAATTATGTTTGTTACTATAAGTAGCGTATCTAATTCTGGGTTAGCTGGGCCAACTATTTAAATTTCGAAAAACATGGTGTCTTTTAATGACATCGTTAATTTGAAAAGTACGACTGTAATTGGAATATTTAAGAAAATCGCCACCGGAGAATTGAATTCTAACATATACTTTACCATGTAATAATTTGTATAACATAATTTAAATACATTTCTATATTCTTATTATTTTAATAAAGAAATCCCACCGTGTTCTATATTTCTATAAATGCTTTATCTCGCCATATAATCGAACTGTGAAAATATAGGAGCGATTGGATTTAAACTGTGGAACAGATTCAAACGGAATGCCGAGTACGTTACAGACACTCGACTGAATGTTTTAGCTCTTTTGTACTTCGTATACGGCAGATATGAAATTAGTATTCGTTTTCCTGGTTATTAAAAAATCTTATTAAAATTTCACTAGAGCATAAAGTTAAATTTTCTAAGTAAAATACAAGTTCTCAGGGGGAAATGGGTGTTAATTACAGTTCAGGTTTTAATTATTGTTAAGTAATTGAACAAACTATTTATTTCTCATAGAGCATAGGATGAACAGATTAGTAAAACGGAAACGCATAGTATCGTTATTTTTAGGAAGAAACATATGCTAGGAACAAAACAAATGCGCATATGGAATGACGAATGGTCAGTATAGTTACACACAGGGTGTGGATAGATCCCTAGACTCGTTTACAAATCCGGTCGAAAGGATTTAGCGCACCCCATGTCAACATTGAGACTTGCTCACAAAGAGGGTACGAAACAAGACTAGACATATAGATCCCTAGTTGTCAAGTGAACCGTGATAAAGAAAAATTCTTTTTCTTTTTATGTACAATATTTGCATATATAACTATATCAGTTAATTATATTTTACCAAAAGCTTGAGTACTGTAAAGTCCGCGAGTCACAATTGAACTTCGGCTTACTGTCAAACAGATGAAAATTTACGAAATTCGCCACTGCCACCAAATAATTACATTATTATATTATAATGATAGGACCAAAATTTCGGTTGGTACTAGTTACTTTCTTGTACACAGTAAAAAGTAAGTCTTGTAATCATGAAAAATGTCAAACCCGAGATTTCAACGTATATACACGTTCTGACCTTCCCTGTATCGGTTTGTAACTATTTTCGGAATGAAGTCCGTGTGTATGTCAATCTGTCTGTCTGTGAACGCTCTTGAGCCGAACGTATAATAGTGAAACATCAAACTTAAGACTTGTATATTTTTGAAAAGAATATTCAAAAACGCATGTTTACTCTATACATTTTTTATCTTATTTCCAATATCACTAGCTCGACTAAAATAGTTGTGTTCATAATGAAAGTTATTAATATTTCGCACAAGTTTTGTTTGAAAAGTTTCTTCAAGAAATACTCCTATACTAGTTACGAGAATATTGTTAAGGATAATCTTAAATTTCTTATTTATGTTGCCATAGATGCACTTGTTTAGGGATTATATTTAATAAATCGTATGAACTATGTCTGACAACATTTTGAGCGAATTGTTTATTGAAAATAGCAACGTAAAATAAAACATAAAATCAACAAAATTGTGATTGATTACATGTCATTATTATTGAAGGACAGCACATTATATATTATGATTAAATATACATATATATATGCTGAATATTAAAGAAACAATCTATATTTATATAACAGTATATGATAACGTAATAACATAATATGCTAAATGATACAATTTTAGAGTCTTACTGTGGAATATTGTTTGGTTTGACAGTTATATATTTCTAGTGAAGTTTACATACAAGAAAATCGAATGCAGGCCACTCCGCATTATTTTTCTAAATCTAAATGACAAGTTCTTGCGCCCGAAATATAATAACAGTACACAATATAATAAACAACATAAAATTACATATTGAGTAGCACTTCTGGGGTCAATCCACAAATTCACCACAAATATCAATTGTTCAAAAATAATAAAAATTATTACAAGAAAAGAATACAGAAAAACGAAATACTAGATTAACACGTTGGCAACACTAATACCAACCGAAATCTTGAATATATCATCCATAAAAATGTGTGAGGTTACGATGCGCACATCACCTATTGGTATACGAGTATGTGTGTATTTGAATAGCGTGGGCTAAAATATATTAATAGAACTGCCACTACTCCACTGACCAAAAATTATTTCTGTTTATGTTTTTCTTCTTCTTCTCTATTTGAAGTTTAAATAAAATATGCATATAAACTACAAGTAAAATATTTATGCTAGTATTAAATTGCTCCAATGACCAGTTGGGTCTACAACACTTATCTCGAACTGTGGCTTAATTCATTCAAATTTACTATATTATGGCTATTCTCTTCGCTAAACTAATCTAGAATCAGTAAGAATTGCGATATTTAATCAATTTAAAATTATGATTTTTAAATTCTAATTCAAATTATGCTCAGTTAAAAAAAACCATCAGGTTGATCTAGTTCAAAGAAATTCCGATCCGCTGTGTGTAATTCCTGTAGGAGGCGAGGCGCCCAAGGTTGAGGTAAAATAAAAATATGTTTTTTATTGTCTTATACATATTTCCATGTTTGAAACATGTTTTAAACCATTAAAAAAAAACATGTTTAAAAGATGTTTTAAACAGTTACCAATTTTAAAAAAATAACTAAATCAGAGTAAAACTTATATTGATCTATTTTATAATTACAAAATAAATTTAATTTAAATAATTACTTTATTCATTTCAAACTTAAATAATAATTTACCAATTCTTTAATATAACAAAATGAAAGATAAGTACTTCTTCATAATGATAGTAAAGGGTAGAGAGAATGGTTTTGCTTACGTCACTACTATTTTAGTCTATTGATAATAGTGGTTTTTGGCACCAAAAAGAACAACTTATGTGTCTACCGAGCAAGCGCTAAGCATAATACCCGCAAATTGGCGAATTCCCTAAGAGAAATTACATAATAAAATACAGTGGGAGTGTGGACTCGCTTGTTTAAGTAATCAGGAATTACGAACAAACCTGTGTTGCTGTTTGTTGGGTATAAATATTTTATTATCTTAAAATTTGTTCTTGAAAATCAGTTTTAAACAATTCATAAAGAACATGGTTTTAAACGCTTATTTAAAACATATTTAAAATAATGTATTTTAAACAAAATGTTTAAACATGCCAACCCTGGTAGCGCCACCAGTTTTTTTTTTTTCGAAAATTAATAACGTGAGCAACTTAAGTGCGCCGTGATATGAATTATAATGCAGAAAGTAATTTTATTATTTCGTAATAACAATAACATATGTCACAGTTCAGATTCGAATAATCATTCTATTTATTTCCTATGAGGGAGTATAGGATGAACAGTTTTGTAAGACGAATACGCCAATAATCTTGGAATAAAGTAGAAACCCAAGTGAAATTAAAAAAATATCCTTGTATGCGGGAAAGAACGTGGTGATTTTCACATGCATGACTCTTTTACACACAGGCTGGACAATGATATGCATGTGGCTAGTATGTGTGTGTGCGAACAAAACGAATGACGGAACACTCGCGAACTGTTATCGTGTGCGCGGAACGGAGCTTTGTGGGAAATGATGCGCGCTTCATTGCCCATCGCGGTCGGCGGCGTGTTTACATACATACATAACCCCCTAACATAACCAAACCACAAGACCACGAACGCAAGATATGTACACCTCGTTCGCTTGCGCCGTTTTGAGGCGCCCGTCCGGAAACAATGAGCAAACTTTATTCTAAGACATTTGCCTTGTATTCCAATGGAATTGTTTTATATATGAACGCGCACATCATAAACATTTTCACTCTGCCCCACTGCTGTGTGCTTATTTTCGGCTGTTCGAATTCCTTACGATCTTCGTCGACTCTCCACAGATTGTTATTGCTCGCGGTTAGAATTTCACATGCATAAAGTATAGGCGTACAAGTATGCATGCAAGCATGCATGGGTTATATAGTTTTGTCATGTGTACTTATATCGTTCATGCACTGTTTTTTATGGGCTGTTCTACGACGCGTGCCTTTCCAACTAGACGCTTTCAAAATGAATGAATGAATTTTTAAGAGGGAATTTATATTGTTTTATTTCTTTTTCGTTTAAAGACACTCAACGCTTTAAATATCATGCTACAGCTATAATTCACACGTTTAATTTGTACGATATTTTTCTTTCACCATTTAAAAAAAGGTTTCTTGTATCTATTCAAATTCTAAATAAACAGTTCACACTCAGGCAGCTACATCATATACTACATATCATGATCATCATTCATCAATAATCATGTTGCACTGGAAAGTAAATATTTGTTAGTTCAACATTTAAATTGCTTGAATAATGATTTTTTTTTTAATTAAAACAACGAAGTATTGTATATATTAAACAAACTTTATGTTGCTCCAAATAACTTTAAGATTGTGCCAACATCTTTATGAATTATAAAGAAAAATTTAAGTATTCATACAAACGTTTATTTTTCTTCTGATTTTTACAGAATGCAAAAAATAATCTTTTGAGTTTCCTCACTTATCAATATACGAAAACGGCGCATTAAACAATTATTGCTCAAATTTTATATTACCCAAAACAATTTAATGACATATATCATATATAGTAAGTTTTTGACCGAATCTGGGCAAATGATACCTTTTTACATCATGGTCATTTTACGTAATTACGTGTTACCTACATTTTAAACAGAATGAGCTGTTTCCCACCAAAATAAATTCGAACACAGACTTAAATTTTTTGGTTTACCAAGGATGCACTCAATTTTTTTTTAATTATAAATATGTTTAATGTATAATTGTTAAGTGAGCAGCATGATAAATAAGAAAAACAAAAGGTTATTTTGAAAATATATCTAAACAAGATTTGGTACGCGTAAGTCGCACCAACGCGTAGAGCTCACCTTTAGGTATAAGATATGCGTTGCGAGTAGTGGTTTTTAATTATTATGGCTTTTTGGTTAACAATTTGAAAAAATGTTATAGAAATAAAATGTCTTACAATTTTTTGTAGATTACTTTGATAAAAAAAAAATGTTAGAGCATATTTAAAAATTCAAAATTATAATATTTAATAATTTTTTTCGAGCTTTGGGTTAACAATATGAAAAAATCTTGTATATATAAAATATCTTAGAATTTTTAGTAGAATTCTTGAGTGTTTTAATTATTTTTATAAGGGCAGTATACAGGCGATTGGATTTAAACTGCGAGCGAATTCAAATGGGATGCCAAATAATATGTGTACCAAATTTGGCGTGAATCGCTCCGGTATCTACAAAGTAGTAGAGGGCACAAATTAGGTCTTACGCGCGAGCGACGACTAACATCCAAGTATATAAGTTATATACATTTTTGGATTCAGGGCGACGAGACAAACACTTTTTGTAAAGTAAGTTTTTGATCCGAGAATGCTACAGACACACGACCGAATGCTTTAGCTTCTTCGGTATTTCGTACGGTGAGCTAAAAATTGCAAAAATAATAAGGCTTGGTACTGTGAGCTAAAAATGTTATGTGTGTCTATACGATACTTCAATGTTCAGTTGCCAATGCCAATTTATCAACATTTTTAAACTTAGTCGCTGTAATAATAATGTCAATTCATATTTGATTATTACTACTGAAAAATTATTGGTAAAATTCAAAGATAATACCTCATTTATTGATACCTCTCCCGTGCACCATTGCACTTCCGTTGAGCTGACCCCTGCGATTATTCCTAATGCGAATAATTCGGACGCGTATTATTTGGTAGTCGGGACTGCGTACGCGTTGCTCGGGTCCAAACTAATATATTTGTCGCTAGTGATGCGATGTTTCATTAAAAGTATTCGTTTACTTTACTGGCACCCAACGAGTGCTCGGACTAATGCGTGCGCGTTTCGTGGACTAATGCTTTTGTCGGTATTTTTCTCTTGCTTCAAAAAGCTGCTGCTGCTATATCATATTCAAAGTGATTTTATTTATTTTTTAATTATTTTAAAAACATCAATATAAATTAATTTATTTTTATATATTATTATTATTATTTGATTGGATTCAAATAGTCAAATAGATTTCTGTAATTTTCTAGCTAGCCTTATCCTAGGGAGAGTTTGGCTGAATTATTTACTGCTAGATGACGCGGCAAGGGACGAGAGCGACGTATAATAACAATAACGAATATTAGTATTTTACATAACATATATGGTGGAGCCACGGCCACGACAAAATGTAATGTAAAATCTGATTAGATAACTGATTGTAAAAGTAACGAATACTTTTTCATATGATCATTAGTTACTTGGGATCTTGCCTAGTAACGAGTACTCGAGTAACAAATAGTAACTTTTTTTACATACATCATATTTCCTCCGTAGTGACCTCCTCGGATATATCACACTGACTGTACACGTCAACCGTCATTCGTTTATCTGTAATATTCTGAGAATGAAAATATTTTTGCACAATCTCGGTTCACGTTTTTCTGTTTTAGAAAATATATATAACTCTTTCACTTGGATGTATGTCGGTCGTACAATAGAAGTTTGTAATTGCTTCTCATCTGGAGATACCTGGCTGATAATAACCAAATGTGGAATACATATAATATGCCCAAGTAGTTCCCGTTGCATTTAAAATTCAATAGCCCTTATACATTGTTAGAATCACTTATTCTCTAACTCAGTGTTTCTCAAACTATGCGTTGCGAAGCACTGCGGCTGGGTTACAGGGGCGGCGCGAAAATGTGAAAATATTCTAAATACGCACTGAAACTGCGTTAGTTAGACCAATGTTTTGACTAGGGGCGCCGTGGAAAAATGCTGGTTCATTAAGGGCGCCGGGAACCGAAAAAGGTTGAGAACCGCTGCTCCTTTCTTTTCCAAGTTATTGAAAAAGTGCAGATTTATACTGTTACTTGAGTGTGTGTGTGTTTGAACGCAAAAACTTTTAAAGGTCAAATTATGAAATTAAAAACTTCAGACTTGTATATGGTCTAGATGTGCAACTCTAATTTTTGAAAACTATTTCTTAACTGGAAATAACGGTTAACTCTTGTTACTTTTTCAATATCTCAAAAACGGCATGAGTTAGGGAACAAATAATTCTAATGATAATTGATAATTTTAAAATTTCTAGCAACTTTTGTTACAGTTTTTTCCAAAAAATGTATTATTTACTGAAAAATCGCTTTTTCAAATAACCATGTTTCATTTACGTTTTCCTTGTTACAATACATATTGATATTGTTTTATACCAATTGTAGAAAAAATTTAAAACAATATTACTCATGCATTATTATAAATATAGATAGTGAAAATACAAGAAAGTCGAGTGAAGGCCCCTCCAATTTTTTTTTTTAAAGAAAGAAATTAATACATCCAGCATAGGTGGCAGGTACCAATGCCTTCAAGCCTTCAGCTCGCCGTATATACTACTGATTAGGTTTTCTTTTAAATTTACTTATGTAGAACACACTTCTTAACCACTGATGTTTTTAAGGCAGAAAACCTAATTATAACTACATATTATTGAAGAGATAAAATGATAAAAAATAATAATGAAAACGATAGCAATTGTTTTAATATAAAATTTATTGTTACAATCATCCAACAACCAATTAATCAACAACATTTTTAATGTCAATATTATTATTATTAATAATTTTTTGTGGCCTTCAGGTGCACAATGTGTAAAAACATTTTTAAATTTATTTTTTTTGGAAGATTTTTTAATGTTATAAAAAAAAATCTTTTTAAGTAATTTTTTTATAGCCCCTGGGTTCATAATATAAAAAATATCTGGAGTGGCCTGCACTCAACTTTCTTTTACGTAGTTTTCAATAGATAGATATTAATATACATATATATATATATATATATATATATATATATATATATATATATATATATATATATATATATATATATATATATATATATATATATATATATATATATATATATATATATATATATATATATATATATATATATATATATATATATATATATATATATATATATATATATATATATATATATATATATATATATATATATATATATATATATATATATATATATATATATATATATATATATATATATATATATATATATATATATATATATATATATATATATATATATATATATATATATATATATATATATATATATATATATATATATATATATATATATATATATATATATATATATATATATATATATATATATATATATATATATATATATATATATATATATATATATATATATATATATATAATATAATATAATATATAATGAAAATAACTGGATAATTATACTAATTTATAATGGATCTGAATTTGAAGTACTTATCGTATTCACTCTTAAACAGTCAAATTTCACAGTAAAACTCTGAAATTGTTAATTAATTATGTCAGCAAATATATAATATAAATTGATTCTATAATAATTTACCTGATACAAATTATTCTAATAAGAAATCAATATTTTAAATATTAATTCATTCAGTTAACTGTCAATGTAAATGCTTGTTTGTTTGAAATAAACAAGAAACAAATGATGTAACTCATAATTTTTCGTTCGACAGTTTTGGCCCTAGAGCGTTCACAGACACACACACACACACAGACACACTGACGTCATGCCGAAAATAGTCACATTCGATTCAGGAAAGGTCAAAACATGTATATCCGTTGAAATCTCGAGTTCGAAATTTTTCATGATTACAATACTTACTTATTACTCTGTAAAAGAAAGTAAAAACGTTGTTGACATAAAATATCTTAGAATTTTCTAAATTTTAAAAAATAGACAAATCAAACACTTTTTGTTAAGAATATCTTTTTTTTTTTTCATTGATCCGAGTATGTCATAGCTACATGACCAAACACCCTACTGCTACATATAGTGATTCAACAGTTTATTACACTTAAGGTGTATTCACAGCGAAACAATTAGTGTTAAGCATAGATAATTCCAGTTTGTTGTATGACATACAATGCCAATATTCACGGCAACAAAATATATAATTAATTGTGTTAATTTTGTTTCTGTGAATGCTAGCATTATTTGTCATAATACAAACTGAATTATTATTTGTAATTTTCTAATCTTAATGACTATTTGGTTCGCTGTGAATAAAGCTCTACTCTCAAATTTATTTGACCAATATTTTTGATTTTATTGAAAGCAACTGGGCATATTTAATAGCTTCATAAATGAAGAAACAAATTATATGTAAGTATGTATATGTTCCTTGCTGGTTTTTCTTCTCCCCATTGATCGTAACTGATGTGTAAATCTGTTTTCTAATGCCCCATCGACTTTTTATCGGGTGTCGCCGACAAGTACGGACTAGTGTCCACGTTAATATCTGTTTCTTGTCACGTCCAGTGGTCCGTCAGCTCGTATTTGTTCAGAAAACATCAATCCGAAGTTTCAAAGATATTACTAAACTTCACTGTGTGTTCGCATTAATTTCTGATCTGGCCGAATTTTCGACCGCATCGTAATATCGCATTCTCTGCGTTACAAGATCGTTATATGTTTGTTAGAAGTTTATGATTGAACCAGGGTGGATAGGGATAGGTAGTAGCTATACCAATGTGAACGTGGGGCTGGATTTTTTTATCCAAGTTAACTGATCAGTGCATCGTGTTTTGTCCCGACAGGCCCAATTTCCCTTGGATTGAACAGATGATGCTATTTCGTTTTACTTCTAGTGTCAAGGAATTTCGATATTTGTAAATCATAGAGCTTCGGACAAGACCAAGCCTTCACTTGGTCGAGACCCGACAAAGACCAAGACTGATATAATAATATCAAGACCAAACTAAAACGATACTTGCCAAGACTCTAGGATCTAGAGCCTGTTATCTATTGAACACATATTATGTATAGTACTGTTGTTAATGCAATTTTAAACAAGGCAATACATTGTATAACTCGTGATTACATAGAATGAAATTATTAACTAAAACGGTTAATATTCAATTATAAATTGATATTTTTAGTTGGTAAACCAGTGTTTTCTATATATGTATATATATATTTTTTTAATGAACGTATAAATTGTTTTCTAAATCGGTCGAGTAGCTAAGAAGAAACCATTCGATAGCTATGAAACCAAAGTAATATGTATTGAAATTAGGGAAACATAAATATAAAATAACCATTTTCAAAGGCAATTTTTCAGTAAGTGGTTGCTAGAAATTTTAATAAGAAGAGTTTCTTAATTTTTGCTTCAACAGTTTTGGCTCTAGAGATTCACACAGACACGTACACACTCACAGACGTCATTCGGAAAATAGTTAGATTCGTTTCAGAGATGATCAATGCGTGTATTTTCGTAAATATATCTATAATACCCTTATAGACTTACAGAATAGCTCAGAATTCTACTATTATGGTAGAATTCTGAGCTAATCTGTAAGTTTCACACATACAGATATATTAGTTTAATTCATTCAGCTAGTAATATTTTACTAATAATAGCATATATTACAAATGTATAGCTTAGAAAATTGAAATTAGCACTCAGCAATATAAGAATTACTTGCAATACCATATCTGTATCACCGCCGAAGAAAATTTGAGTAGGCCATACTCTGTTACTTAAACTTAAGGCTAAGACTAAAACTAAAACTTAAATATAACCCGAATGATGATTGATACAATACATTTCGAGATATCATGCACACCATACGAAGAAAAGTGATTCTGAGATAAATAGTCAAATAGCCGCGCGACTGCCTCTACAACGTCCAACGTGAGAGTAATGGTTCGCACATTGCGGCGTAGGTACCTAAGAACGCCTAATTGCGATTCTAAATTTTACTATATGAATTCTGAGTATCTCTACTATAGATTAGAATAATAATTTAAAAAAAAGATTTTTTGAAAATTCTAGACCAGAAGCCACCTTTAAGAGTTGCCCGTCCTTACAGGTCGGTGTAAAGAGGGACGCGGACGAATATCGTAGCGTTATTAGAGCCAATACTATTTACTACTCAGTTGAAGCGTTCGTTTGACCCTTTAAATACTTGCTAATACATTTTTTTGAATACAACTTTTAGAATATTCCGGTAGAAAAATAGTCAATGTATCCTTGTCTAAGCAAAAACTTGAAAATCGAAAACTAGAGATGGATAGAGATGGCTATCTGAAAAAAAAATTCATTCATTTTAATGTTGTAATAAAGGAGTTTTAAGGGTTCGACGAAACTTTGTTTAGCTATGTTTGCAGCGGCTATGGGGATTCCTCTTAACATACTTTATTTTTAAGTGTAAAATTACTATCAAATCATGTACATTTACACTAACAGTATAATAACTTAGCAGGCACAAATTTGTGGAAAAACTTATAACCTTAGTACTGTTAATGCAATTGAGAGTAGATTAAAAAATTAATATCATTTTCAAGAATTAGTAAAAGGACGTATCGGTTGCACCCTATAAAGTAAATAAATATGATCAGTCATTAGAATGATTAGCTGAAGTGCAACATATGTCACTCACGCCTGATATCATTCTGGTAGAGATACATACATACGTGTTTTCCTAACTCTATATTAAAAACATAACAGTTGCAATATTATTAATTAATATGTCAGTTAGGTATCAGTTTGTAGTAACACAATCACTTACTGATTTATCAGCAATGGAGGGTGCGTCATTATCTCTTTTACCAACAATGGGATACTATCTTTGACACCAAACAAAAAAAGTAGCATTTTTTATGTTACACGGTTTATGTTTTGTTTCGGATAATGTACTAAATGTAATATGACCTACGAATTGTAATTAAAATTACAAAAGCATGTATTGTGCTAGTCATAAATGTTGACCGATGCGGAAAGGGAAATCGATGTGGAGAATGTATTAAAATTTAAAATCATATTTGGTGTTTTCTTTTTCTGTAGAAAACATTTTTTGAACCACTGATATTTTTGGGAGGCGGTCGGATGCGATACAAAAAATGTAAACATATTTCTGGGAAAAACAAAAGAACTTAGCATCCGCTCTAACCTGTTGGAGACATTCTTTATGGTAAGCGTCAATTTGAGAGGAATCAAGAGTATTTATCGCAAGATATCACTCTCAAAATACGAACACGTTTCGATTTGTTAAAAATTTTGCTGAGAGTTTACATGGAAAGAAAAGAATGGTCAAACAAGATTTGGTACGCGTAAAACGCACTAACGCGTAGAACTCGTCTTTAGGTAAGATATGCGTTGCGAGCAGTGATTTTTAATTATTATGGCCTTCTGGTTAACAATTTGAAAAAATGTTATAGATATAAAAAATCTTACATTTTTTTGTAGATTATATTAAAAAAAAAAAAAAATCTGTTCAAATTTTTAAATTCAAAATTATAATATTTAATTTTTTTTTTCGGGCTTTAGGTTAGCAATATGAAAAAATATTGTAGACATAAAATATCTTAGAATTTTTAGTAGAATTTTTGAATGTTTTAATTATTTTTATAAGGGCAGTATTAAGGGGGGCTCCAAATGTTGGGGCCATATAACTCGTCTCTCAAGTCTAAGCGACTTTTGAAAAGAGTATATTTTACATGGGTTGTAAACTCTATAATTTTTTAAATAATAATGTTAAAAATTTATCACTTAAGAATTTTAAATTAAAATTTAAACCTTTTCTTATTGAGAACCCCCTGTACTCAATAAAAGAATTTTATGATCTTGATTTTACATGTTAAATTAATATTTTATTTATTGTTGTATTTTTGTAATTGTTTATATTGTAATATTTTATTATGCTTCTTTTTCCAACATATGTTTCTGTACATATTTTATAGGAAATAAATTATTATTATTATTATTATTAAGTGATTCCAATTTTTGTAGAGGCATTTTTTTTTTTTAACATAAACTTCTTGTCATCACTTTGATCCCGAAGCTGTATACAACTTATATAATTAGATCATGTCGTACGCTATATATATAAATATATATATGTATATGAGATACAGTATTAAATCGGTATGTGTCTTCGGGTCGTATTTCAACACTATAACGCATTTCATGCAGAAGTTATATGTTAAAATAAATCAAAAGATAATTTTTTGTTATGAAAGTTTAACAGCGAGAATTCCTTCAATTGTTTAAGTTGGCAATTTGGGTTTCAATAGTTTATTTGTACCTATGCTCTCTCCAGTCTTAAAGCGAAGTATTCGATTCGAATATCACTTGAATTTCGCACACACGTTGGCAGGTATTTCCTGCTATATAGGTATTACAAGGAGGGTTCGAACTCTTGTGTGCGAATTTGAATAAGATCTCAACATATAGGGATAGCTTACGAAGCATTAATTGACGGGAAGCGTTAATTGACGAAGCATTTATTGGGGTAAAATTTGACTCATTACAACTGTAGCCTATTCCTCTATTGTATCTGCATTGTATATATTTACTGTAGAAACTAAATAACTCTCGTCGTAAGATTAGTAGTGCCAAGAGTATCCTTCTTCGGTTAGCCGACACTTTAGCCTTCACAGTGAGCCCATTATTAATTAGTATTACTAATACGGTTTGTTTTATGACAAGCAATATTAACATTCACAGCAACAAGATTAACGCAATAATTATAAATATTGTTGCTCTGAACATAAAGTAAACTGGATTATTAATTGTAATTATTAATCTTAATTAGTAGTTGACTCGCTATGAATAACCTTTATTCTGGAAAACTTGTCATAATCGCTTCTATCGGAGTAGAAGGGTAAGGGCTGGTTTACTCTTACTGTATGTACAGGGCTCTTGCCAAACCCGACGATAGTAACATATATGCAAAACTAAATAGTGTATAAATTGCATAATTGGAACAACATTACATTTTCCTTGTTTTAATTCCAATTATATAAACTAATATTGTTTACATAATTGAAAAATTTAAAAATAACTGCTTACGGCTAAAATTGATAAATTTTAATTCATAAATTTTTTCCGATCAATACTTTGCTTATTCTTAAAATTGTTAAAAATTATTAATTTGGTTAATTATGGTTATTGACTCACAAAATAATACATTTTTGTATACACCTAGATATCAAATTTTAGCTTCATTAACCGACTTTTGATTTTTGATCCACCATATTTTTTGAAATTTTAAGTTTGAAATCGTAATCAGTGGGTTTAAATACACTTAGATACCAAATTTTAGCTTGATTTAACGTCTATTGATTTTTGATCCACCATATTGGATCCGCCATTCTGTTTATTCAAATTTTAACTTAAGAATCTTAACCAGTAACTTCAAATACCCCAGTATACGAAGTTTCATACAAATTGAAATACGTTTTCGACTTTTGATCAGCTTCTTGGGATTTTGTCTCACTGTGCGACGAGAAATTATATTTTGATCCGGGAATGTTACAAACACGCGACCGAATACTGTAGCTCTTCTGTACTTGGTACGGTGAGCTAAATATATATGTTATGTGTGCCTGTAAGATACTTCTATGTTCGGTTGCCAATGCAATGTTAATTCTCGTTCTCATAAATAGATGCCACATCATACATTCTTTGCTTTTACAAGTGGATATATAATATATATTTTAAATAATAGGTTTATCAACATTTTTAAACTTTGTCGCTGTAATAATAATGTCAATACATTTATGATTATTTCTACTGAAAAAGTATTGGTAAAATTCTAAGATAAATCCTCATTTATTGATACCTCTCCCGTACACCACAGCGCCTAGTGTAGTACAATTACCCCTCCATGGCAACCTCAAAGCATACTTAACTGGCGTTGGGGTTACCGTTATCAATAAGACGGTTCCCCGGGGTGAGGCTCTCCCATTGCACTTCGGTTGAGCTGACCCATGCGATTATTCCTAACAAGAATAACGGGCGCGTTATGTTTGGTAGTCGGGACTGTGCACGCGTTGTCCCGGGTCTAAACTGGTATAGTTGTCGCAAGTATTCGTTTGCTTGAGTGGCGCCTAATGAGTGCACGGACTGAATGAATTAATTTATATATATATTATTATTTTATTGGATTCAAATAGTCAAATTGGTTGCTGTAAACCTCAGTTAGCCTTAATCTAGGGAGGGTTTGAATGAATTATTTACTGCTACACATATAACTTGGCGCGGCGAGCGACGTAAAATAAAAATAAAGAATATTTGTATTTTACATAACATATATGGTGGAGCCACAGCCACGACAAAATGTAACGTAAAATGATGTATATCCCTGGCAAGACAACCACCGAGCGGCTAGACCATAGCCATTGCAATAACCGCATAGGCATTATTACTTTTATAGCCCTCGTTTTTATGTGATTATCGAATCCGTTGAATGAAGCCTGCGGCTAGTATACTTCGTACGGGGAGCTAAAAACTGTAATTGTAAAAATGATATTTTCGTAAAAAAAAAAAAATATAATTGAATCTATTAGATTTCCGCCGAAATTGAATATAAATTCGCGGTACGGAGAACTAAGGGCATTGATGCTTATGGCATCGCTTGTTTTCTGTATTGTTAACAACAATTATGCAAATGTAAAACTAAAAGATTATTCTATATATTACCACTTTGGAAATAATCCGGCGCAATCCAATAATTTTAGATTTACTAATTATTGCATAAACCACAAATTGCGGTATTTTTATGTGAAAGAGTTTGCAAAGGTAACTTTGCAGATATATGAACTAAAATGTCGGCTAGAAAGTAAAATACACTTACTAAAGTTATAGATTTCATTTTTTGAAAATCAGTGATTTTTAATTAACTTGATTAACCCTTAAAGGGCGTTATCACTAAACTTGTACTTTTCTTCAAAGGTAGCTATTTGTTATACATCCTATATAAATCATAAAATATAGAATCCGCATGATTGTCTTTATATATTTGTATATATCATGAATTTATTGCTAGGTAATAGTCAGCCTTAATACATATTCTGAGATTATTTTTGATAAATTTTATAAGAAATATTTGTCAAATCGTTACCTACCAGAATAAATGTTACGTAAACAGCAGCCTAGCACTCAAAAATTTCGAGATGTACAGAATTACACTGTCATAGAATAGGCTATATACCAGTAATTGAAGATTGAACTTGCAACGGTTTAGAATGATGGTGTCGTAGGTAAGAAACAAAAAAAAAGCTTATCGCTTCTTAAGATGCGATCGTGATAAAGTGGCGGAACATGTTATGCGGGCAAGTTGAAACCTACAACCCGCACCACCGATATACCATTGCAACGAATTTGCGGCATGTAACGGCGGCGGAGGTGTTACAGATTCACACTGTGAAAAGCGTCCTCTATTAACATGACAAATGCTAATATATTTCAACAGCCTTCGAGAGGATTTGTCTGAGAAACTTGGATAGATATATATTCGTACAAGAAGCCTCATTGTTTGTCTTCGGGTTTAAGCATTCACGCGCGAAGAAACGCAACAATTTTTTTTGCCTCTCCGACCCTTCTACGTCACTTCATATCGAACAGGCAATTAAGTATCTGCATTGTACAGTGGCTAAAATTAGTTTTGCGATTTACTTTTACTTATCTCTTAGATTTCACAGATGGTATGGTGACTGGACATTATACGCCATGTATATACATACTGTATTATATACTGTGTTCACAAAATAAATCGGCTTTGAAATTTTAATGGAAATATTCGTTTTGAAAATCTCGGAATTCATTTGACTCTTTTCTCAATGTATGTCTGTGTGAAAACATATAAATATATGATGTTTGAAAATTTCAGTTTTGTATATCCCGGCGAAGAAAATTTTCTATTTTGTATGCATGATTATTCGTGTAATTTTTTACACATTTCGAATTTGCCACATGTGAATCTTATAAAAATTAAAGATATTAAAATATCTAGCAACTTTCGTTTGAAATTTTTCGATTTATCTTTGGGCACTTGACTTATGGATTTAAAATGCGACGGGATCTTCACGGGCGTGTAAATTACATGTATATCAAAATTCATTAAAATCGGCTCGGTACCTTCGGAGGAGTTGCGGCCACAAACTCAGATCTTACGACCGACCGAGCGAGCAAGATACATACATCCAAGTATATGAGTTATATATATTTTTGGATTCAGGGCGAAAATACAAGAACTTTTTGTTACGAATTTTTTTTTTTTTTTTGATCCGAGCAAGTTACACACACACACAAACACTATAGCTGTCTTGTACTTACGTACGACGAGCTAAAAATATAAAAATAATACATAATGAATATCATTTTCAAATTCTAAGCATATTGCCAATATTACTGTCAAGCAATTCATATATTTGTTTACATTGACGATTTTAAGCGCAAAGAGGAATTTGCATATACCTATAATGTTGATTTTTTTCAATTGCTAAAATTAATTAAATCATTAATTTGGCATCGGCCCACCCTAGATGCAACTTATATCTATCTAAAACATATTTTACATATGAAAATTAGTTAATCATATTCGATTTGAATTTTTATTTACAAACACTGTTTGAATACTATAGACAACAAGTGTAGCGTAGCGCCTTAAGATCAACATATTCCAATTATGTTCTCCATATATGTTGGTCACAATTTTTTCGAATATGTTAGCCTTCGTTTTAGCTCGTAGTACAAAAGAGTTATAGTTACAGACATACGACTGTATGTCTGTAACAATCTCAGATTAAAAAACATATATTATATGAGTTCGTATTCAATTAATAGTTTTTATACCCCTCTTAATTTAATATAAAGATTGACCCCAATACTTAAAAAAAAAATTAAATTAAAAACATTAATTTAATATTTAAAATACTCAATAAAACAATGGTTATCATTACAATGTTTTATACTGTTGTATACCCACCAATCAAGTGTATACGTGTATATGTGCGGATTATCCCTACATCAGTAGTAATAAATATGTTTCTTCTTTAAAAAGAATCAGTGGCTATAAAAAAGATTTTCCTTATGTATATTATTCCACCAAACTGAATACATGGGTGCGGGGGCCTGTATCTATACTTGCTCTGTCTCAGATTTCAATACAATAACAACTAGCGAATTGTGCACATTAGTTTTTCAAAATTTCTATTATGTTTTTATAGAAATTGCAAATGTTGTAAAGCATTACATATATTACTGAGGACATTTTATGTATCATTTGCCATGGGGTTCATAATGGCTTACTGCGGTCTTGTATTTATTCTCAATATTTAATTTTTTTACAATGAACCATACGTATAGCTGTAACATGCTCTTTCTTTTAGTTCTGAGCACTGTCCAATTTATATTGCTCATGAGTTATCATGCAATAACCTAAAAAACAAAACGAATGTTTGCCAGTGTACCACTTGACGTTTTCAAGTGTTTAGCAAAGGAAAATGCGATCCGTCTGATTATAGAATCAGTACACAGGCTATAGCAAAGAGAAGAGGCAACCCAGAATGAGAGAGCCAAAGAGAACGGTGTTTATACCGCCATTTAATTAATTAATTAATTAATTCGAGGGGCCGCACACTTTCACACAGCCTTTTCGTAATCTTCCAGCCAGTTATTACTTTGTAAGTATAATAACTGTAACACTACTTGACAATCTGGAAATTAATATCTTCATAAAACGCGCCGAACGCTCAACGGGACACCGCTCGCTGTGGTCGCGCTTGTACTTCCAGACGATGCTTATATTATTTACCATCGTGTTCCCTACGCAATCATAACATGCTACCTGACGCTATGACCGTGCGTCTTTTTATCCGTTAACATCACGATAAGATACTAAAGTAGGATCACTATAATTATTATTACATTCACTCTTCTTTATTCCCTATTGCGTAAGATTATATAATCACTTCTTTCATAAATATAAATGTATGATGCAATTCTGAGCGATTCTATAATTCTGTAAGAATATTCTGTCAAATTTTGAAAGATCCGCCATTCTTCAAGGAATATAATGCCCGATAAAGTTCTTTTAGTTGCCATGCTATGAAAGACATAAGGCTAACTTTATTTTTGTTACAGTAAAATTTCTGTCTTGGCAGGAAATAACACATTCTAAATTAATATGTAGATAATAACTAAATACGAAAGATTTCCATGGTGAATAGGAATTATTTATGTAGGTAGTGTCTAAAATTTATTATGTATCATCAAATTATTTAGGAATAGTAAATAAGTGCAATGCATTATTAAAAATATGTTTTTATCGTTTAAAATACATCAATAACTAAAAACATCAAGTACTGGACCTTATATTTACGAATTTATAGTGCCCTAAAAAAAGGAGGCTGTCTTTTAATACTGGCCATAGAAATGCTTTGAATATATTAATGGTCTCTTTTTTTTGTTAAATGGGAAATACAGTGGTAATTATTTTTGCGATATGTATTTATATTATTTCCTATTAGATTTAGAAAAATTGTTTCAAACTAAAACTTAATTTATTAAATATAATTTTTTTTTTGAGCAATAATCAATACAATTCAAAGCAGCTTTCGGTATGCGATGAAGATGAAAAAGAAATACAATTTGTGTGTTGCTCGCTATTTTCGAACTTTTTTAATTCTCTACTTACACATTTTGCTCTAAATCTAATAAATAAACCCATATCACCAAACAATATTTTTATCATTGTATTTCCCATATAGGTAAACAGCCGGTATAACGTTTCTTCAGTATGAATCTAAAGGCCATAAAGAATAATAATTTTGAAAATTAATGTGTTCAACAAAACAATTGCTTTCATTATTGAGTCTCAAATCGTTTGTTTTCCGTCAATCATAACCGTCTGTATTGCTAGTTTCATTAAAAATCAGTGGCTTTCTTCTCGTATATATATTATTTGATTATAACCTGGCTTGTTTTTTTTTAGCTCGTCGTACAGTAAGTACAAAAGAGCTATAGTGATTGGTCGTGTGTCTGTAACATGCTCGGATCGAAAAAAAATATTAACAAAAAGTTCTTGTATTTTCGCCCTGAATCCAAAAATATATATAACTCATATACTTGGATGTATGTATCTCGCTCGCTCGCTCGCTCGCTCGCTCGGTCGGTCCGTCGTAAGACCTGAGTTTGTGACCGCAACTCGTCTGAAGGTACCGGGCCGATTTTGATGAAATTTGGTATACATATAATTTCCATGCCCGTGATGTTCCCGTCGCATTTTAAATCCAATCGTCAGTACAGGGCCGGCGTTATAGGCCCCCAAAATTTGGAACCCTCCTAAATACTGCCCTTAGCCAACATTTAAAAATTTTAGAATTTTCTACTCAACATTCTAAGATATTTTATGTGATTAATGTTTTTTCAAATTGTGAGCCCATAGGCTTAAAAAAAATAATATAAATATATTTTGAAGTATATCAGACATCGATCGCCATCTGTTAGTAAAATGAAGAAGTTATATTTATGTGACAGTAGTTTGTTTGGTTATATTTTCCATTGTATAAACCATTTGCTTCTGTGTTTTAATGAATAAAATTAGGAAATGTTCATCAAATAATTATCAATATCCTTGGCAAATCACGAAACGAACGAACGATATTAACGTTACCCATGTGGATGTGTGCAATTTTAAATGTGGGGTTTTTGGAAATTAAAACTGTTATGGTACAGGAATAAATAAATGTCGGGATCATAATTGGTTAGATTGGTTCAATGGGCTATGTGAGTATAATGTCGATGATTAAGAATTATATACGTAAACTTAGAAATTTATTCATTTCATATTAAATGCCGATGAAATATCATAACAACAATAAATTTTGTACTATAATAATTGCTATCGCTTTTAGTTTTGTATTTATTGATGTGACCGCGCTCGCCGGAACGGCGAGCTGATAGCACTGGCGCTAGCGCCAGTTCTTGTTTTTTTTTTTTTTTTTTTGGAATATTCATTAGGAAATGGGTGTAAATTTTCTTCACTTTATACTCTAGCAATTTATTTTTTTTAAAACAAAAAATTGTATAAAATCTTATATTGAGTATTTTTATTTGAAAATTACGTAAATTTGCACAATTTGTAGTTGCGTTTTGTACAACTCAAACACTAACACAACTTCGATTAGCCGTGTTCAAGTGCAGTGATCTCTAGTGAATTTTCATGACAGATAGTTTTCAACATCATTGCGCCATGTTATCGGTTGCGGTTCATTTGCTTGGTAACAATGAAAGTATGCAATAGTGACACACCTATAGTATACGAGTGGTATAGGTGCGGGCACCGCTAACGAGCAGGACGCAGGAGCATCGTGCTCGTGCAGTATCAGGCGTCGCAACGAGCACATCAGTGCGCTGTCATTGTAAGCTGACATCATTCATGGGATTAGCCGAGCTAAACTTGTTAATTGCCCCAGTCGACCCCTGCCCTCTATATACCCTGAACGTAAATCAGAACCGACTAAAGGGGGGATAAAACCGAGCTTAAGTCATCACACCGCTGTCGCCGACTGCAAAATTTACGCTTACGTTACCGTTACGTTATGTTACGTTTGCCGCGGGTGTTCAGTGCCATACTTACATTCGAGTAACGTCCTTACTTAGATATTTAATACCGACGTCTGTGACTATTGTAAAATTTTGGCGGTCAGGTGCTGGTATTATTTGTAAAAGACTTTGCTTAAAAGATATTTTGTAGACATGAAATATCTTAGAATTTCTTGTAGAATTTTTGGGTATACTATTTTTATTTTTCTAAGAGCTAAGGGATATCAAATGAATGCCAATGAATTTGTGTAGTAAATTTTGTTCAAATCGGTCCGGTGGAGTAGAGGGCACAGTGGAGGGCGATTGAGCAAGCGAGCGACGAGTTACATCCAAGTACTTTTGTGCATATCTTTTCTTCTACTGGTAAATCTGGTCGAGATGTGTATGTGACTGAGCATTCTTGGATCCAATATAACTTGTGTTCATGCATAAATAATATGAAAATCATGTTCTGTCTTTTGCCACTTTACAACATATATCATATAAATTCCAATAAATATATGATTAAATATTGGACAGTGTCAAACAGCTTTATGAATGTTCATAAACATAATTTTAATGCGACCGTGTCCCGTTTTCCATACTTAAAAATCTAAAGTATGCCATTCAACTGGACATTTACAGTCATATAAACATCTTGTTGTCATTTTGGCTAAAATAGACAAGGACATTCATATGACGTCCAGTACTGGGGGCTTCTGTCATATTCCATAGCGATTATGCAACGTTACGTGTAAGAATCCGACCCCTGTTTACGTCGGACGTTCTTATGTGAATATGTAACTGATGGTTACTATTCACGAGTTCGCCTTTTTGAGTGTGATGTGGATTAACGAAATAAAATACACAAATAAAATAAAATATAATTTAATTAAAAAAAAAGCAATAATTAAATTCAGAAAATATAAATTAATAATCACAGTTATATTTAATAAAAGTTAAACAAAACAAATAAAAGATTTAGGTAGATTGAACAATTATAAAAATACTTTGAAGTCACAATGGTTTAAAACAAACAGAATTATTTCAAGTACAAAATATTAACTCACAACGCTAAAAGCAAAAATATTTAATATAAGAATGATTTAAATCAAATAAAACTGCTCTAATTTCCAAAAGTAAAATTCACAAAATAACTCTAAGTTCAAAAGAATTAAACACAAAAAAAAAGTCCGCAAACGTTTCAAACAAAAATTACTCCCTAGAGTAAAACACACTAAACGATTCAAAAGTTCCAAAACGTTTACTCAAAAACTCTACTAAGTCCGAATAATTAAAACACTACATTTTGCACTTTAGCGCGAAACTTCCAACTGGCGTGAACCCGATACGCGAACCAACTCCCCGTTTCTGTGTTAAACTTCTGCTTTTATAGCTAAACTCAGCCACCCACTGGATGAAAATATATACAGATTTCACCCCTCACATCCTAGTTCTATAGCGACGTGTTCAAACTTGTGCATAACCCTGAGGCTGAGTCTAGCAATCTTATCTTAGACAGAATTCCACGAATTGACCAAAATTCCACAGATATCAGACGCACACGTGCACACTGCCAGATATTTAGTTTCAACCTCAGAGATACAATAATAAACGAAATATATACATATTAAAATATAAAAAAATAAACTAAGAAACTCTAGTTTCTTACATACGTAAATCGTCTTTGAATGTTGTTCTCTATATTACATACATGGATTGTTGTACTGATCTGATATGATCGTGATTCGTCAGAATACGCAAATATACGTCATATTGACGAAATGCAACCGAGCAGAGACCCAGCACAGAAAACAATTCCAGATTAAGGCCTATATAATACGCAAAAGAGTTATAATGTGTGTGTAACATTCTCGGATCAAAAAATTTCCTTAACAAAAGTTCTTTGGATTCAGCGCGAGCAAGAACTCCTATGAAGGTACCGGGACAATTTTAACGTAATTTAAATCGAATCACTTTAATACTCCCGGAGAATTAGGGCCAACATTTGAAATCCACTTATGAAAAATTCAAAGATATTTTATGTTTAACAAATTTCTTCAAATTATTAAAAATGTTTAATTTTTTCAAAAAATTATAAGGTGAAACTGTCGATGATGCACTACTTCATCTCCGATTTCGATGAAATTTTGTCAAAGAATACTACTAAAAATATCCAAAACGGGAAAAATGGCGGTTAGATTTAGTTGAGCTTGAAAATTGGGATTGTTTATTTTTATTGACTATTGGTGCAATTAATCAATAACAATGTCATTATTATCTTTTACATATTATTTCTTCAAAATACAGTAGTTATACATACATACATAGGTTTTCTGCTTTAAAAATCGGTGGTTAAAAAATTGTTTTCTATTTAAAAACAAAGATTAAAACTTCCGCCGAATATTTAATACGGCGAGTTAAAGGCATTGGCACCTGTATCTATGCTTAAATACAGTGTATGCGAGTAATTTGTTTGAGAAGTTCAAAGGCTTATATTAGGGTTAAATTGCAATAAAAATTGTTTTTAGTATGTATGAAATAAAATAATCTTTGGCTTGTATATGTAATTAATTTTAGTTCGCCAATAAATGCGTCATACAATAACTAAACGTGTTATGCACATATAAGTGAACATTTTCATATCCACATTCCATCGCTTTGAACTTTGCTATGCAAACGCCAAATTAATAATGCCGACAGTATTGCAACCCGACTGATGCACAATGCATAATATAAATATTTTATGCATCGATGCACTTTTTTATTTTCTTTTTTCCATTATTGGAAAATCATATAAATTCTCACATATCTTTCAACACGAATATTCCCATCGTTTGCCTAACTTTTATTTCGATGAGTAACGACTTCATATTTAGCTCGTAGTACTTTAGTACAAAAGAGCTATAGTGTGCGCTGTGCGGTCGGCTTTCTGTAAAATTGGTGAATTCCAAAAGTGTGTGCACAGACATTCGCTTTACGTCTTCCTGATTCCAGAAATGTACTCGTATATAACTCTAATACCTAGATGTATGTCGCTCGCTCGTTCGCTCGCTCGGCCGATTATAAGACTTGAGTTTGTAACCGCAACTGGAAGTATTTTTGATTTGTTATTCATATAATATGAGTGTCCAAATTGTCTCCGTCGCTTTTTATATTCAATAAAAAATGGTAGAAACTTGATACGACTCTTAGAATTTTTTCGAATATATCAAGAAATATTATAACAAATTATAAACCTTTATATTATTAAACTTTCTGCAGGTTATGAACTCAAAGACTATAAAATAATAATAACTTTAAAATTTAAATTAAACATTTAATTGATTTCATATTGTGTTTTGATTTTTTATGCCAATCAGGTTTGTTTTCATCTTTAGAAAATCTTCAAATATATGTTAACAAATATTTTCTATAAAAATAGTTTTAAATGGTTTCATAGAATCAACCCGTCCTTCAAGGTCGATATAAAGTGGGAAGCGCACGAATATCGTGGCGCCATAAGAACCAATGCTCGAAGCGTTCGTTTTCTTATGAAAATTGTTGCTTCAATTATTTATTTAAGACAATTTTAATAACATATCAATCAGCGATATCTTGTCTTAATTTAAAATTTTGATTTTGCTGTCTCTATTAATGTAATTTGCATCTAAAGTTATGATAAGTGCATATGTAAATAACTTATTAAAAAATCAAAATTTAAATCAAGACAATTTATCACTCGAAATTTTGTTATTGAATTGTTACTAAAATTGTATTAAAATCTAATTTGTAAATATCATTTAAATAGGAAAATGAACGCTTCGTCTGAATAGTAAATAGTATTGGCTCTTATGGTGCTATGATATTCTGGCAACTATAAGGATTGGTGTTATGGCTGTCGTTACCTAGCAAAAAAAATCGTAATATATATTAACGCCGATTTTAGGAGACTCATTTAATGAACTTTATAGAATAATAGATTGGATTTAAATTATCAAAAAAAAAAATTAAGTCGTAACCGAACTTAATGTAAGGTAAAGTACAGCCTTAATGCTGTGGTAAGTCGTAAAACAATATTTTACACATATAATTTCTGCAGGATCGAAATGGGTCTTACCCAATAAAACGAACGATATTCAAAATTTGATTTATATATTAAAATATTTGTAAAGATGAACTTCAAAATAATGAAAATGTATTTGCTTGTTCCAGCTATGAAGAAAAAACGTGATCCATCATGCTGTCCAGTGTGCGGTATGTCTGTGAGCCAAGGCGAACTGGAAACACATTTTCTGCACGAATTAGAACGATTATACAAGCTCAGTAGCAGTAATGCTGCGTTGAGTGCGAAACAACGACGACACGAGATGCAACGACCTCCTTCGCATCCGGGCGATAGCGGGCCGGACGGCCGTTGGGAGGTGCTTATCGTTCTTTGTTATTCGGATTATCCTTACGTGAACATATGCTTGTGTATATACATAACTGTGTCTGTGTGAATGTCTAGTCTCCTCCTACTTGTACCTCCTTGCTAGCTAGGTTTAACATACATACATACGTCGTCAACTTATCTAATTGGTTGTTTTCTATTTTAAAGACATTTCAACGGATAAAAACGAATCGACAAGGAAGACTTAGAATAAAAATGCGTAAACGTAAAGCGGATGAATCATGCCCGATGTGTATTGGGCGAATACACAGAAGTCCTGACGATCATACCGAGCAATGCCTTCGTAAAGTATGAAATCATCCATTTTTAGCAAGTGAATCATTCGCATTGGTTATTTGAACACACTTTTGTTGACCATATGCTCTTCAGTACGTTAAAATTAATTTTTCATCATTTCAAAATTATTTTTTCTTCTACGCTAGACTTCATTTTTAAATTACGGTAACTTCTATACTAGGTTGTTTTATAGTTATTGATCATCATTTTATAATAATGTAACTTTTACACTAAATGAATTAGGCCTTTAATTTATTTTTAAATGGTTTTAACATCAAATAATGCATTGTGTTTATTTATTCATTGTATTAAAATTGCTGTAACTTTTACACTAGATATGAATTCATGCAATCTATTTTTCTGGCCCAGTGTTTCTTTTGGCATCACATATTTCAACGATTTAAAAATAAGTAAATATCATTATTTTTATGTAAAGCTTATATTCAAAATATGTTCATAAATCGCAATTTTGAATTCCCGGGAATATAAATATACCAAGTGCGAGTTATTTTATTTGCAAGAAATTTTAATAAACATTGAAATTTATAATCTGTTGAACGAAACGGTATTTTTATATTGTTAGGGTGGTATTTCGATTGGAAATGATGAGGATGAAACTGTTGATGTAGAAGGTGACTCCGAATTTGAAGAATGGACCACTGCCCAACGTAGATTGCAACCAGATCAACCTGGTCCACAATTTACCTGTAAGTTTAACTGATTGACGTTACTCATGTTTGTATGTAACATTCTCGAATCAAAAAAATTCCTTTTACAAAATGTTCTTTTCTTGATTCCAAATATATACCTATATTTGTATAACATATACTTGGATGTCAGTCGTCACTCGCTCGTAAGATCAAATGTGTGCCTTGTGCCCCTCCGAAGATACCGGAGCGATTTGAACAAATTGGTATCCCATTTAAATTCACTTGCAGTTTTAGTTTAATCTTTACTTCCAAAATTATAGGGCCACAAACTCATTCTAATACTACCTTTTATAAAAATTGAAAATACAAAAAAATTCTAATCTCTTTTTATGTCTACACAGATTTTTCAAATTGTAAACCCAAATTTGAAATATGGATTATTATTTTTGACTATATCCAAAATGTCATCAAACAATTACTAGATTTTATATATTCGTGTTTTTCTTTTAGATATTGAACTCAAAGACCAGAAAAAAATGATTAAAACAATGTTTTTCTTTGAAATTTAAAACGCATGCGTTGATTTGAGCGTTCGTATTAAGAAACTGGCTCTCAATTTTGTATCTTACCCCTATCCGATGGACCCAGCCTATTTTTAATCGGTAATTTTTGTTTGATCCCGCTCCATGTCACGTCCTCTACCTCTGAATGATTTTTTAAAGATATTGTCAATGAAACTCAAAAATCGTTTTATTTTTTAATAAGTTCAAATTAAAATTTCAGTTTAAGTACTATGTACCCTTTCAGAAAATTCATTGAAGTATATTCAGAAATATTTCCATATCCAAATTTTGACAATTTTCCACACTGAGGTCCTTTGAAGCCCCTGACACAGTTATGTTATTTATAGGTGGTGTGTCAGTGAATGGTTAAGTTTGTCATTCAATCAATAATAAGTACTTTCATTATAGTTTTTTTTTATTATTATTATTTTATCCCGTTAAATACTAGTGCTTATAAACAAGTTTCTTCATTAAATACATCAGTGGTTAAAAACATGTTTGCTACATAAATACAAAAGAAAACCCAAATAGATTATACGACGTGCTAAAGACTTTGGTGTCTGTACCTATGCTTGTTTTCATTTAATTAATTAATTAATTAAATTTAGTAAACAGCGGGATAGTTAATCTCAAAAATTTGCGAATACATAACTTCAATATGACTCTCATAAGTAATAACCTTTCATTTGTATATACTAATTTACGAATGATGTACAGAATGTATCGACGCTTGCTTTTTAAGCAGAATAATTGTAACTTCAACACGTTTTTATATCTAACTTATATAAAATATAATAATAATTCTGTGAAGTACAATATTTAGTTAATAATTATGTTTCATTTTGTTAATATCAGCAACAATCACAACAGCAACCTGCAATACTAGTATTAGAAGTGTTGCCAATGATCCACAAGAAACAGAAGATTTAATTGTGGATGGTGATGAACCAGAAGAAACAACTCAATTCAATAATCCAGATACGGTTGTTGTCATGGATGACGGTGCTAAAGAACAAAGGTAATGAATGCAAAAACAAAAATGTTTTAATTATAGCTGTTGACCAAAGAGAATAAATTTTGATGGATGTTGATTTAATTTCTTAAATATTTGGTATAGTTCAAAATATTTTAGCCCTGACGGCGTCCAGTCTCAAGTGGCGACTTCTAGTGGTGACGTAGAAGTTAAAGTGGAAAGTGGGCCACATTGTGACAGCAACGTAACTACGTCCGACGCAGAGCCAAGTAGCCGAGCTCAGGTCCTGGAAGATTTGAAAAACAGAATACGTCAATTGGAAGCTGAAGCTGGTGGCGAAACTGCAACTAGTACGCAATCCGAAGATTTCAAATGTCTCATTTGTTTGGTAAGTGTGAATAATACCCAGTTGCATCACTAGCACTTAACATTAAGTGGAAACTTTTATTTCGTTAAGTAACAACTGCATTTTTTGCTTTTTCTCTTCTTTTAGCAACGATTTTGCAAAAGTAAGACCAAATTATTATTTCATATATTTCTTATAAAATGAATTAAAAAGAGTCGCAAAATAAGGGAATATAGTTTTAATAATAATAGTAACCCCTATCGATTACATAACGTAATTGCAAAATTATTGCTTAAAATAGAAAATAATAATAAAAATGAAGTCGTTATTCACTGAAATAAAAGGTACACGACAGCCTTAGATAAATGATAATGAAATGATGTTAAATATTTGCAATAAAAAGACATTTAAGAGAAGTTTTCTTCTATATTGTAGAAATTGTTGCACATATATATTTATTATTCATGAATTGAGAATAGAAATAATATAAACCACGTTTGACGTTAAGTGTAACCGATGCAATTTCCCACCAGTAAGAAAACTATATCATTTTTATTGTTGTTATTTTTAGATATTTTTTAATATATATATATTCTTTTTTAGGAACATTATAAGAAGCCTGTTATTTCAACTGTATGTTGGCATGTTCATTGTGAAGAATGTTGGTTACACACTCTGGTAAGTAAAAATGAAACGTATATACACGATACAATACTAAAATATCTTCAGAAATAAACAAATCTACGTTGTTTTTTCTAAGATATGGATGAAACAAAATTTACTGAGTTTTTTATTTTTTAGAGTACCAAAAAAGTTTGTCCACAATGCAGCATGATAATAACGCCATCTGATTTACGAAGAATCTTCATGTGATAAGTTAATTATATACATATATATATATATATATATATATATATATATACATATATATATATATATATAGATATATATATATATATATATATATATATATATATATATATATATATATATATTAAAAAAAAAAGAAAAACATTTTTATCGGTACATAATATAAATATACTGAACTTATTTATGCAATGCATCTACGAAACCTACTCCAGCTGTGTATATAAACTAAATCCTACTCTATTATTTGTAATGTGTGATATTATATTTAATATTATTCGTTTTATAAATTATTTCACACATTGCAATCACTGTATTATTGGTTTTTTTTTTTGTTTATATCAGCACGTCTATTATTTATTATAAGATTGTATAAATGTGTGTACAGAAATCTATGTAGAAATATATATATATATATATATATATATATATATATATATATATATATATATATATATATATTAATTATGTGTATAAACTAAATATAAGAACAATAAATGTTTCATGTAAATCTAGGATTGCGTTTTTATTTCCTTCATATAAATCTGTACCTTGGTAAAAAACGGGCCACATGAAATACAATAATGAAAACGATAGCAATTGTTAGAGGATAAAATTTATTGTTGCAATCATCCAATAATCAATCAACAACGTTTTAAATTTCAATATTTTGATTAATATATTTTTTTTGACCTTCAGGTTCACAATCTGTAAAAACGTTATAAATATAAAATGTCTTTTTTTTTGATATAATAGAAGAATTATGATTAATTATTATTTTTTACAGCCCCAGGGCTTACAATTTTTAAAAACTTTGTTCACATAAACTATCTTAAATTTTTTAATAGAAAATACTAATTTTTTTTAAATTGACTAACGGCAATATTTAAGAGGGCTCTACATTTTGGGCCCCTACAACTCCGGGCTCCCGTACAGACGAATGGACTTAAAATGCAACGGGAACTTCACGAGCGTGGAAATTATATGTATATCAAGTTTCATTAAAATCGACCCGGTACCTTCAGAGGAGTTGCGGTCACAAACTCAGGTCTGACGACCGACCGACCGACCGACCGAGTTTTGTTAAGATATTTTTTGATCTGAGCATGTTACAGACACACGACCAAGCACTATAGCTATTTTGTACTTACGTACGACGAGCTAAAAAGGGCAATGCACTCTTGTCAATACATTCTGAATTGAACATTTTTCAAAATGGCTAATATGTCAATCATACAATAATTTTAATAGGGTCAATAAGAATGACTAAATCAGCTATTACAAATAACTTGCAAAATGGAAATTGGCTTATTTTCTACCAAGGTACAGAAATATAAAACCGAATATTTATAGAAAGGTAGACAAATGTATTTAAATCGGAATTGTATTAGTAGGAAATATATATATATATATATATATATATATATATATATATATATATATATATATATATATATATATATACATATATATATTTTTAAAATTTACTTTCTCACGACATAGTGCGCCATCTAGCGCCTAGAAGCTCAGCTGCCTTAATGCAGTGCTGCAAATTCTATTTAATTTAATTGTGAAAGCGATACGCTGTTTCAACTAGGATCCGGTAGAGATACTAAAAATGTACATTTTTCCTTAGATTTGGTAGCTAAACTATAATTTAAAATATTAGTGTTGTTTGTTTTTATATTTAACAAGAACATCTGAATATATACTAATATGTCTTAATGAACAATACAAACAACAAATCATTTGTATAAACTATAGATTTGATCAAATGTTTAAGTTGTGCTTGCAAATGTACGAAAATACATATATTTGAATACATTTGGCATCACTGCTTTGAAATTGATGTAAAAACAGATGATCGCAGTGTGCGCCGTGTGCGCTGGTTAAATTCACGTGAGGTGTCTTGTGATTTCCGTGCTTCAGTCTCTTAGTTGGTGTTTCATGTGTTCTTTATAATAATTTCTCATTAGAAACATGGCTTTGTTAAAAACTTTTTTATTATTATTAATATCAGTTTGCTTTATAAATGTAAATTCATATGAATATGTTCCTGTGTATATGTGGGAAACGTCAAAGTAAGTGGATTTTCGTACAATATTATTGCCACACCTACTGTTTACTGTATTACCAATAATTGTGTAGTTTCAATTATATTATACCCCAATCATCAATATTGACATTGTATATGATAGTTTAAAGACAATTAAGAAAAAGGCATTAGATTTTGATACCAGCTCGAAATCCTTGTGCTATTTTACCTTCATAGACACCTGTTTCGTAATAAACAAATGTTCTTCGCAACATTTCAAATCATGTGACTAAACTAATAGTAATTTCTGTCAATAAAGATGAAATTTGTTTTTACTACAGAAATTACAGTCCACTACCATCATTAGGACGTATAAATGAGGAATTTTTTCGAGATATTTTATTGGACAAACTGAATAAGGATAAAACGGTTTTAGTATTTATAGAAGAGAATGTAAGTTCAAATGTAACAATTATAGGTGCGTTGGTATTTATTTGTTGGTGCAAAATTCTAGTTAAGTCCCGAAGATTTCACAACGTACGATTCCGCTGGAAACAGTGTATTTTACTCATTGTCGCATATGAAGTCGGATGCTCAAGTACATTATTATCCATTTGTGGAGGGTCCGTTGAAGGCGTTGAAACATTTGCCCGGCGTTAAAGTGTCCAACGTTCAAGTGACTAGCGATGGATTACCGCCAAATACGAATGCGGAACCCGGCGAACTTCTCATTATTGACCTAAATGATGCCAAAGAAAATGAAGACCGCAGTCACATGCTCAGCCGACATGGTAACTCACATCCTATTTCATACAATCTTTTTTTTTTTTTTGTACATTGTACTACAAATGCTCGCACACGCCTAAGGCATTCCCGGATTTGTCAATTCTACCTTCTATTTTAGTTCCAAAAGGTAATTCGGTTAACCTAATGCATTTCATGAACGTATTCCTATTGTCAAAATTGTTATTACAGAATATATTTATTTGAAGATTTAATTTTATTAATTATTAAATATGTATTACTAATATTATTCATAAAATGAGAATGTGCACAATTACTCTGTGAATGTATGTTTAAGAAGTTTAAATGCGTGTTACCTTATGTAAGCATTTATACATAATTTAATATAATTTAGAAAATGTTGACCAACTTTTAACTTTACGTTCAGGGCCCTGATTCTAATTCATCAACTCAACTTGAGTTGAGTTCTGCTCTTGTAATTCCACTCGTAGCCACCTATTAGTCACTAACGGTAGCTCAGAAATACCCGTATCTGGACCCCTATTCTGAGTGTCTCAACTAAATATATTGACGTGAGATTTGAGATAACGATGACGTACCACTAGTGAGACGCGCATGTGAGATCTTTAGGGATTTTTCTGACTTCAAGTTTACAACACTTGTTACAATTATTATTTTAAAAAGATTTAAAACTACAGTAAATACAAATATTATATATATAATAGCCCGGAAATGTTTGTAAGTGAGTTTTAAACAACACAAAACAAGGAAAACACAAAATACAAAAAACACAAAGAGACCAGCAAAAGATTTCACAAGTAATAAATGGGTAACAGTCAGTTCAAGCGATTTCATTAATCTCTGCACTTGTACAAAGATGTCATGGCACACAACTAATAATCTGTCAATTTTCTCACTAGTAACTTTTCTGGTCCCACTACCTACCGAGGTAGTGAGATACATTTACGAATTGATTGAGATCCATGACGTCATATCATGTTTACGCAATGAATCCAATAGATGGCAACAGAGTTTTTGAGTGAGATCTGGTTGAGTTGAGATACTCAGAATAGGTACCCTGGGCCCTGATTCTAATTCATCAACTCAACTTGAGTTGAGTTCTGCTCTTGTAATTCCACTCGTAGCCACCTATTAGTCACTAACGGTAGCTCAGAAATACCCGTATCTTACGTCATTAAAATTCACGCCTTGAGTTCTCAACTCAATACCAAAGTTGATATTGAGTTGGCTGGTTCGTCTAGACTTATCTTAAAGTTTGCATTATTTACGCATTTTAAGGTTATATTTTGTTTTGAAGTTTTTATAATTACAAGTTTGTTTCTTTATGTAAATAATAATTATGTATATCTCGTTATTGATCAAATCTGTAATATATTTTGCAATGTATTTACACTACTTTTCATGTTCTTGATTGTCCAAGAATTAGAAAATTATGAATTGCGGTATAACACACGAATTCTGCGAAGGAAATTAAGGGATGCGCAAAATCCGTTTGATATTTCGAGTAGCGAGTTCCTCCGAAATTTTCGATTAAGTAAATTTGTTTGTCGCCAATGAATCGATCAAACTGATTTTTAGCCGGTTCACTCATTTCGCAGTAATAATGAAATAAAATCAGAAAGATAAAATCTATATCGTCAAAAAATAGTGTTCTTAAAAGGAAATAACGAAAGCAATTCAAAATAGTAAACAATAGTGAACACCGCAACAAATGATAATGAACTACAATGAATATAGCTGTACCAGTTTGTCGCAGACGTCACTACAATCAAGGATCCCTCGATGTAACTTATGTTGAATTTTTCAAATTGCGCGCCATTAAACACTTCAATAGCGTATACGTCATCAATACACGAGAGCTAGGTGTTGAGTTGAATTAGAATCAGGGCCCAGTTTTCGTCTTTAAAAGAAAATCAGTCTGCGCAACGCAGTGTCTTCTATCTGGTTTTCCTGTCCAGTGCCACACACTGACAGATGACAGTAATCATTGTGTTTTGCTTATTTATTGTGACTATTGCGATAGGAATCATTTATTCCGAAGATGAATTAATGATATTGTATATCTTGATAATACACGAGGAATAATACACGCATTGAAATACTATGGTTATGAACAGTGTTACCAAATGGAACAATCAAATATTCTTCTCAGTAAAATAAATATTTCTTTTCCTTGTTAATTATTCGTCAGGTCGAATACTATAGGTTTATATGTTTAAAATTCTTCTAAACATAGCAATTTATTGTATAAAAATGATCTCTGTTACATTCGTAATAAACAAAATGTTTAAAATTAAGAAAATTCTACACGATTAGCAACACAATAGGAACTAATTACCTAACCAGACGCACTGCTTGCGCTTGCGTACATAACGTTGTATAAATTCGTTGTTTGGACATTAAATTCAAATTCTTTTAATATCATTTAATTTGTTCCCTATAAAGTCGACATAAGTGTACAACGTCCAACGTGTTGTATCAATTGTGACGTCACGTTGGGAAGCGATTCTACCACTAATACGTTGTATCAATATGTATAACATAAAACACGAAACTAATTTGTGTCATAATAATCATAAATCAGTCAATTGCAATTACCTATTTGCATTATATAGTTGACTAAAGATCCTCGAAAAAGTAAATTTCATTCATTTTAATCATGTAACCAAGAATATTAAAAACTGTTATAATATTCATTTATCTTAATTCTTATACCATTATTTAGAGATTACCTACATGTAAATGTAAAATTGTTTATTTATATATCATAATATTACTAAATTACGAACCAAAATTGGATCAAATAAATAACACTAATTTTCTGTACTATATAATATATTTTTACTTTCTTGGGCAAAGCCTAAAGGAGTATTGTAATCACGAAAACTTTCGAATTCGTGATTTTAATGAAAATACATATTTTGACTGGTGTTGGGAAGAATCGAATTCGGTATTCGAGTACTTTCAAGAATCGAATACTTATCCGAGTACTCTGATGAATACAGATACACGATAAAAACACAGAGAACACCCCACCTAATATGTTTCATCTTTACATGTTTACTTCGATTGATTTCGTACTCATTCGGCTGAACACTCACACCCACCCTCACTCGCTCAAATTTAAAGAAAATGTTAAACATGACAATGAACAAATAATTTCGTTTCACAATTCACAGTTCCCTACCTTTCGCAGCCAAAATCAAGCATGTAGATAACAAAGATACAGAATACTACAATAAAAAGAAAGTAGAGCAGTCGGGAATAGTACTATATAGTACGGCGGAATCGGATAGATTGAGTAAGCACGACAAGACGCGTACTCACTGTAATATACGATACAGCTGATATCGAATTTGCACCGTGTACAGAATGTATTCGAATACTCATCGAGTACGAGTACCCGCATACGGCGGAATCGGATTGATCAAGTGAGCTCGACGAAACGCGAATGTATACGATTCAGCTGGCATCGAATTTGATCCGAGTACAGAATGTATTCGAATGCTCAGGTACGAGTACTCGAATACAGCGAGTACTTTCATGAATCGAGTACATACCGATTCTTTGTACTCGAGTACCTCATCCCTGGATTTGACCATCCCTGAATCAAATTAAACTATTTTTGAGTCTGTGTGTGTGTTTGTGTATGGGTCTGTGCCCTAGAGTCAAACCCGTTGAAGGAAAAATTATGAATCTTTAAACATAATACTTGTATATGCTCCAGAAGAATATCAATTTATTATCGGAAGTAATAGCTTACTCTTGCTGTGTTTTACATAATCCCGGAAAACAAGTTACAGGAAGTAGAAATTTTAGAAAAGTTCATGATATTAAAATTTCAAATAACTTGATTTGAAGTTTTTTTTTTTGAAAAATGTGTCATATTTACATTTTATTAACTTATTTTTTCTGCAATTTTTGAAGCTTTTTGTTTTAATTAATTTCTCTTAACCTTATGCAAACATACATATATAAGTTTGAAAATAATAAATATATAGCATAGTATTTAGGTTACTAGCATTGTTGATATAAATTTTATCAATTTTACATTACATGCCTTAAACCACTCACTACATAATAATATTTTTTTATGAAAACTGAAATATTTGATATAGTACCCTTTGTCTTTTTTGTGTAATTATTACAACCATACATTGCATATGGCGGCATTTTATTTATTATTCGCACAATAACAATTATATATATATATATATATATATATATATATATATATATATATATCGCATATATTTCCTATAAGGCATAGGTGCCTGTTCCTAAACTTGTTAAGGAAATGTTTTGATCCAAGAATGCTACAGACACACAACCGAATACTTTAACTCTTTTGCACTTCGTACGGCGAGCTATAGACTAATATTAAATAATCTGAAATGAAAGAGATACGTGCTATTATATTAAAAGGATAATAATAATAATAATTAAACCCCAAATAACTTAAATAAGAAACAAAACATTCTAACTTGCAAATTGTCAGGTAGAAGCACTTTTAGATTTCTCTTACTGGTATATCTGATTAATATGTGCATACGATATTTTAGGACTATTCGGTAACACCAAGATATTTACCTATATTATCGCTAATATTTAATTACAAACTAATTAGTTATGGTCGCGCTAGATTAAATACACGAATCTATAGTTAAATGCTGAATCTATTACTAAAATAATAAGGAGGATACCCACCAGCTTTTTATTAAGATTGTGACAAACATTCTAACTTCACCTCTATGTTAAATCAAATAAGAAAAAATAACAACGCGGCCACGTTTAAATTTTATGGCGACACTTTTGTAATCCTAATTGTAATTCTAACGTAAAAGATGATGAAATATTTAACAATTTTTATTTTATAGATTCCTTGATTGCTTCCATTTACAAGTCATTTGCGTCGAAGAAAAAAAATATCATCACTCTTTATACTGCCAGACATTCATCATGGGTAATATTTTAATTTGGTATTTTAATTTTCTTCTATAATATTTATATTTTATTTTTTAAAGTTGGTACCTAGCGAATTGGAAGAAAATGTAAGCAGCAGAAAAGCACGCCACTTATTAGAAGACTCTGCGCCAGCACCTCCGAAAAATTCAGATAAAGATCGCGTCCTTATTAAATCAAGCAATGTCATCCTGTACGGGAAACCCTTACCGTTCATTACGAAGAATAACCAAAATACGTTAGTTTGATTCTTTGCTTTTTAAAGGCCGATTTACGTGATGAGCTTTCTAACTCAAATGATTCAATGTGATAATTGGCGTGAGAATTATAGTCATATCTCGGTATTTACATTGTCAATAAATTTGATTAAATCTTTCTTTGTAAATAAAATAAAGGTTCCTGCACTGCAATGCCAACATCATAATAAAACACGGTCAATATTTTCACGAATTTATTATGTAAATATAAATTATAAATGTAAATTACCCAATAATTACTTGAGATTGATAAATAATAATAGTGATGGCGAGAAATTGCAAAACATTCACTTTTAAAATGACTTTGAAAACTCATTGTGTAAATCGAGCTTAAGATCTGCAATTAATATTTCTTTGGTTTAATAGTACACTTACGACATGTGAAGAGCCTTCAGAGACTACAGATGCTGCAGGCAATATTACAATACTCACTGTTACATGTGGCGAAACTCCGCTAAGTTTTTATTTCAAAGAAGATGGAGGTTATTGGTCCCTTGACAATGTTACATTTGATAGTTCAAATATCACCAGATTGAACGTGTTTGCACCGATGAATGTTTCGTATCATTCAACCAAAATGCAGTTCTCCAATGACGACGTGACGCTCACGTGGCCTAATTTCCAGGTAATTCCAGCAAATTATTTCATATTTTATTCTACGCTTTACTCCTTGAATTTTTTACTTTGCATCAATATGCCATCGAACTTTAAAACACAGTCAACAACATTAGTTACTTAACATTAGGATATTACTATCGTAAGCTAAACATATAGATGTGATATTGATCTAGCCTGGCACATGTTAAAACTAAATTTCGTAAAATATATTGACGAATTCGATACCGTATTGTCGGGCCTAAGGATTTTTCCACATTAGAGATCTTTGTTTAAAATTTAGGGAATTATAGTAATACGTAGATTAAATTCGTTTATATCTGCGATTGGGTGAAAATGAGCTTCTTCTCAAACTTTTATTATTTTGATTATATTCATTCTTATATTATTTTGGATAATATTGACAATTATGTTTTATTCGAAATGCAGCTGTCATTATTGGTAAAATGGTAAATTACAGTTGTGTCGCGATTTAATGAATTATTTTTGGAAAGGCTGCATCACTATTTCGGGGTTCCCTTTTTCGAGGCTAGCAAATATTAGTAAAACAATGACATATTTTGAAAATGGACGTGTATTTTAAAGTAAAGTAACACAAATAATACCAATACAATTCAAAATTACAAAGGGATAGTTCAATCGAGATGTATGTTCATTGTATAGCGAATTCACGGCAGAGCTGGGACCAGTATTAAAAAATAAGTATTTAAATACTTCTAAGAAAGTATATGAAATACCAGTATTACTTAAAATACTTTTTATCATTAAAATGTACTTACAGTTCTAAATACTAAGTAAAATTAACAATTTGGTTATTTTAATACAGAATTCAATTTAAAAACAAAATTGATAATATTATAAAAGATTCTTTAACACTTTAACATAAAAGTGAGGAATTCAGCAATTATTACAAACATGTAGAAGTTTATATATATTGTTAGTTATTAACATGCATACATATATAAATAAATGTAGGTTTATTAAAGTTTTAGTAAGAAGAAAGTAATATAAACTAATTTAGATAATATAATAGTATAAATAATAGAAAAAATAATAAGGCTATTTCCTGAATTTACTAAATTAGTACTCATTTTTTACAAGTGGTTATTAGATGAATTTTATTTTATTTATTTCCTAAGTAGTTATAATTCTATTGATAGTTTTGCAATATACATGTTAATAAATATACTGTATAATACTGACTGTAACAGTAAAACAGTAGAGACAATATGTAGCTGACAATAATAATCACAAATCACCAAAAATATAAAATCACGACAGCGTTAGAACTTTAGACCTGCACAAGCTAAATTCCCTAGATTATTCAAACTACGCACTAGTTATGCGCATGCGAAATGTATTTATTATTTAGAGTATTTAAACTAGATTAAATACTTATATTTTTACTTTAAGTACTTTTCTGGTACTTTATATACATAAAAGTATTTAAAATACGTTTGCATAAAAAAATATATAGTATAGTATAGAATACTATTTTGCAAAAGTATTTTAAGTATATGATGCACTTAAAGTATTACTTCCAGTATTTTTACTTTAATTAGTTCCCAGCTCTGATTCACGGTATATATTTTATTTAGAATTTATTACAGAGAAAATAATTCACAAAAACTATTCGTTATAAATAATTGATTTTTTTGTAAAGTTAATTTTTGAATTCATGCCAAAATGTAATTAAGGGAATTCTAGAGGTTTTTTAGCATGCTGGTAGAGAATGTTGACTAAAGTAATATGGCTGCACTAATTCGATATGTTCTTTTCATTTATATACAGTCCGTAGGTAAGTTTCTGAACAAACAGCTCATTCGAATAATAAAGAATGAACACTTTATAATTATATGAGACGGTGGCTGCTTTAGATTATGCGCAAAATATTGACAATATATGGAAGTAATATATTTATTCTTTACTTTTTTTAAATCTATTGAATGCTATGTGTTATATATTAAAACATACTGTTTTATTTGTTTGATAATGGCACAAATATTCGATAATCGTTTTGTAATATTATGCAGTATAACGACTAAATTCCGACATAGTCTTTCATTTTCTTTATAAAATATAAATCGTTTCCAAACTCTGCGACAGCACTGTACTCCAATCTAGAAATTATTGCTTCTGGTACATAATAATTCAGAGTTATATTCGATTGAGCAATTTTGTTGGATGCGTGTAACTTTATAATATGTTTTAATATTAGCCTTGTGACGTCACGAAAAATGGTATGCATTGACTGTGACCCACATTTAACCATTCGTCGTTTATTGTCACACAATTACCGAAAGTTATGCAATAGCATGTATTTTTCACAACCGGTTTCCCATCTAGAACAACTATATATACTTGATACTAGAGCAGGCATGTAAAATTCATTTTGCACCATGGGCCACATGAGTTATTTTGCATTTGGCTGAGAGGTGCCATTCATTTGCTAAATATTCAAACAGAACGCACTGCGTCCTTCAAGGAGCGCTTGGCGCATATTTACTTATACTCTTCAAATCTCGAGAACTACTGACGATAATTGCATCTTGTATTTATTATGTTATTCTTGAATAATTTATGCATATAGAATTCCAAACATTTCGCGGGCAAATGCCACCATTTATGATGTATTTTTAACAGCGTCACTCTGTCAAAATGACGGTTTCTATTTTTCTCTGCGTATCTAGTCGCACGTACAGCCATGGACATTAAAATAGAGACACCTAATTATTTAATACAAAAACATGAATTCAAAGAGCAATTGATCTTGAAAAGCTTCAATATATATCTACTATTAAAAATAATTGAAACACTGCATGATCGCTTTTATACAATTCGGGGAATAACTTGCAAAGTTGAAAAGTTGCTCATTAATATAAAGACAGTTGAAACTTCTTGTGTTTGTGTTGTAAATATAGAGTAAATAACTTACAAATTTACATTTTTTATATCGGTAAGTGATATTTAAATATAATTTTGATAATCAAAATGTATCGTTAATTGATATCAGAAAAAGATGGGCCGTGAAGAACATTGCACGCCAAAAGCAAGAGAAGTTATTTTTGCTTTGCACAAAGAAGGTAAATCACTTCGCCAAATTACCAGAACCGTTAACAGTTCCTTAGAACGAATAGTCGAAAATGCTCTTCGAACGCCACGAATTAAAAAAAAGGCAGGTCAGGTCATCCTAGAAAAACAACTGCAACTGAAGACCGAAGAATTGTTCGTGTTTCTAAATCTGATCCTTTTAAGTCAGCAAAGGATATCAAATCTGATCTAAAATTATGTATTTCAACAAGAACTGTGCAAAGAAGACTCGTAGAAGGCAATTTGCCTAGTAGAATTGCAAAAAATGTGCCTTTATTGCAATAACAGCACATACCACCGCATCTAAAATTTGCAATACAGCACCTGGATTGGAATAGACCAGAAGGTAGCTAGTAATAAAAAAATGTTCTGTGGACTGATGAGACAAAAATAAATTTGTTTGGAAATGATGGCCGAAAAACAGTGCGAAGACCAGTCTCACAAGAATACCGCCCAATGTACACGAAAAAACGGCAAAGCATGGAAGAGGAAATATTTTCTATTGTGAGGATCTTTTTCTTGGTATGGTGTTGGTCCGATACATTTGATTGTTGGCAATATGGACCAGCATCAAAATGTGAACATATTAAGAAATACGATGCTTCCTTATACGGAAGAAAATATGCCACTTAAGGATCTTACAGCAAGATAATGACCAGAAGCATACATGCAAGACGGCAAAAAAAAAACATTATCGACCAAAAATTTAATTTAATGGGATGGCCATCACAATCGCTCGATTTGAATCCCATTGACCCACAGTGGAGAGACCTAAAAAGGCTGTTATATCAAATAAAGTCATATTATAGCAAATAATTCAAAAAAGAAAAGAAAAAGAAAAATTCTTCTATCACTTGATCAATATCGACGATTAGTTGAATCAATGCCTAAATGATGCCAGGCAGTTGTGAAAAGCAATGGTCAAGCAACATAATAATAAATTTACCGTTAGCAAAAGTAAGAAAATAATCATGTATTTAAGATTTTGATAAGTGTCCCTATTTTATTGTCGAAGGCAATTTATCATAATTTTGAGTTGTAACTTGAAGAATTGTTGTTTTTTGTATAACATACATTTTCGAATGTTTCTAAGAATATCAAGGTGTCCCTATTTTAATGTCCATGACTGTATAAATCAGAAGGTGTAGAGTAGACAAGTCGAAAAACCTAAGTCAGCAATAGTACGATATTACGACTACAGTTATGATCGCTACATGTATAACTCGTTGTCCATGCTGGTTGCGTATAATTATAAATCAACCCTTTTAATAACTGGAATCACCAACATCAAAGCACCGACAATAACTGTCGCTACTGCTATATATTTATACTGTGGTTTTATGGTTAAGGTTACATTTCGAGAATCGTTGAAGTGATGACACTAATATTTGAATGTTTAGAAAATGAATGGCGACCAGTCACGAACGTAAACCCTATTATCCGCTCCCTAGTAAATATATTGTTTTTTATACATTTCGAGCGATTAATTAGCTCGAGTTCAACTTATTGTCACTTTCTCAGAACGTACAATTTCTTTACAGGTAGAACTCACGAAGAATGCTAGATTTTCCAGATCGTATGATTCTACAGGTTATATGACTGCACCCATTTGGTCAGGTTTATTTGTTACATTTATTTTAGCGTCCATATTGACATTTGGACTGTGCATGATTTTAGATATCAAAACTATGGATCGTTTTGATGATCCAAAGGGTAAAACCATATCGATCAATGTTGTAGATTAAGTATCAACATTGTCAAATTGATATTTGGACTCGATGTTAAATGTGGAATATCAAAAAAAAAAGTAAAAACAAACAAACAAAAAATAAAAAAAAACAATAAATGTTATATAGTTTTTCTAATCCAATAGTAAACTTTACGAAATCATAATTTTATCATTTTCGTATGTTGTGTCACATTTGACATTGTGTTCAAATATAAATGGTAAAACTCATGTTTAAAGTTGGTATGTTATGTTAATATCAAGAATGCCATGATTTTAAATTTCAATGCAATCAAAAGTTCTTTTTATTTTAGCAAATGTTTGAAATCAAATACATTTAAGGCATTCTTGACTAAAAACTGTATATTTTTCCCCAATGTGTATATTTTGTATTAAATTTACGTTACTCAGTTGTTATTTTATGTATAAACATTTTAAAAATAACTTATTATTTTAGTTCTGGTACATACAAAAGCGTAAACAATGTTTTATAGTCCGAATTAGAAGAATATAAAAAAAGCTTAAAAAATGGGTGGAATTAGTCTATTATTGTAAATGAGTAATGAACTAGGTATTTATAATAATATGTCAATCTAGGAAGCTAGTGAATGCCCCATAAAAGTCGATTAGATCTTTGATAATAAAAATATCCATAAATTTGTGATGTGATTCCGTATAATCGGCATAAGATTGTTTTTTGTCGGATAAATGCGGCCGTTTATGTATTATCAAAGATACTAATCCAACTGCAATGAAATTGTAAATCACGTTATTATAGTTATATTAATAAACACTATAGTTAGTTAGTTTGTTGTTGTTATCATTGTTGTTGTACAAGAATTTAATTTTGTCGTATGATAATGATTTAGTGATTTAAAAAATGAAATGAAAAACTTAGAAACCTGCACGGCCTACAACAGCAGTATACTGGATCTTGAATTGAAGTTATTATAACAAATGAAAGAAAAACATATACTAATATAAATATACACACCGATCACATAAATTAAAATGTATGACAATAGTATTTTAACAAGGTATTTAACATTAATTGTTTATCATTTATTGCTAAGGTATATAGATGTAATAATACACAACATATTATATTTGTCGTAGTCACATAATAAAATGCAGTCATACATTAAAAATGAAAAGAAAAGAATACTATAGCTGTGATTTTTTGGTCGCTATTACTACTAGTAGAATGACGAAAGTTCGTTCTATTTGTATTATCTTTGAGTATCTACCAAAGGATTCTACAGGCAAGAGACTAGAGCTGATTTTTAGTTATGTATTGGTTCAAAAACGGTTTAAAACACTTTGCAACGGTGACGTCAGAGAGGCAGCTGGGTAATGGCTGTTCAAACTGATTCGACAAACGGTTCAAAACTGTTTTTATAAGAGTGGGATAAATATAGCAAATACATATAACGATACTGCATAATACCATGATTAAATTGGTGAATTTCAACCAAAGGCTGCTGTTACATTTAATCATCATAACAGAACAAAATTAAAAGCCTCCCCTAATTGTTTAAATGGGGAACGTTCCGTTTTAACACCCGCGCGACTTTTTTTTACTCAAGCTGTTCATATATGAAACGGTACGGTAAATTTTGAGTGTTTAAATAATTTTTATAAGTGCAGTATTAAGGAGGCTTCCAAATTTTGGGGCCCTGTAACTCGGGAAGTATTATGGGTTCATGTAACTATGCTTTAATCATGGGTATTTAGTACTGTTTAATTTGTAGGTTGTAATTACAAACATCAACAATTCGTTACAAATTAGCATTTGCTGTTTTGTAACCTTAGTATATACTCTACTCGGTAGTGGCCAAAAGACCGCAGCTAAAGAGTTCCAGTTTTACATAAAAAAAAAAAACAATAACATTTCCATTGTTTGCTTATTCGTAAACGAAATTTATTATGAAAATGATCTTACAATATTACTGTCGCAAGTATTGTTATTGTGTTTGGCACAGTTAAAGATCCTTGCATAATGAAAAAGAAAAGAAATAGTAATAAGAAATAGTGCAATGCACAATGATGTGCTAGTAATAAGAATCGGCCAATAAAAAGGCCGCAAGATGTCTGTCGCAAGTATTGCCTTTGTGTTTAACACAGTTGAATTCCCTTGCTCAATGAAAACAAAAACAAAAAGAAATAAGAAATAGGATATAAAAAATAATGCTAGGAATAAGAAGTCAAAAGTAAATGTCAAATGTATTGTTTCGTTGAGAGTTAATTAGATGAAATTATTTCAAAAAAAATATATATGTTGTCCTACGTAAATACGATCAAGTTTAAAAACGATTTGTCGGTTGTACATCATCATATTCTTCCTCAATTATGTATTCACTACTGTAATAACTGTTAATATCCATTTTTCAAATAAAACTAAAATATAACATAACACAAGCTAACTTATAAATCTTTTCTACGAACTTTGAAAAAATTGGTGGTATGACAAATGATTCGTTGGTGATAAGAAATGGAGCACAGAATTCCAACGCGGTGGAAATTTATTGAATTATTCTTATTTCATATTTTTCAATTTCACATTGATGTACGCGTTCGGGCTTGTTGAATTCTTATTTTTATTTCTTATTCTAGTCTTATTACTATTTTTTATTTTTTTCATTGTGCAAAGGCATTAACACGTGCTGTGACTTATTATTAAATATTTATTAGCGGATTATTATTTGGCTGTCAGTCTACAAACTATTTATGAATTTCATGTGACTACGACATAATATAACAGACAACTCTGGGTTTACGAACGAATTTCGTTTCAAGACGTTTGCTACACGTTACAGTTATTTTAAAGGATTAAAATTATTTACGAAATATTAGTGGTTAGCTTAGTTAAGTTTACCAAGAATAGTTTTAATATATATATATATATACATATGAGGCGTATAGTATCAAAAGGCAGCAATCTCCATGCTAAACATTTTCGAGATAGTTGCGATAAACCTTTATTTTTAAAGACATTAATTTAGTAACAATTATTAGTAATTTCTGAAAAATTGAAAAAAAAAATGCAATGAGAATATATGATTGGTTTGGACAATAAGTTGTGGAGAATCTTGTAGATTACAAAATAGAATTCCAATCTCAATTAATTTAAAAATGGAAATTGCTGCTTTTGATTCTATACGCCTGATATACATAATAATTTTTGGCTATTATTGTAATAAATTATGACGTGCTTTGTAGCGAATATTCGTATATAGAATGTTTGTAAAGCGGGAGTTGTCTGTTTATAAAAATAAAACACATTGACATCTTCATACATATATAAAATATTCATTAAAATACTAATAACAAAAATACATACTTAGGCGTCAATTTTTAAAACTGACTGAGTGTAAAAAAAACATATTACGCTTTTTGCACAGTTTGAACTTAACTCATGTAGACTGACCATCTTACTAAAAGGACAGTGTACTTAAAATTACTTAATGTATAGCATGTGAGAATTGTCAATTAAAATCTGCAAGTCCTCCAGTCCGGTTATTGGCGCCTCTCATGACACGATACAGTAACAACACTTCATATATTCATCACATTGGTGGCCGTATTCCTGTAAGTCGTTGTATTATCTTATTCCAAATAGAAAAAAAAAAAAACTTCTAGCGTCGTGTGGAGGGATCACGTTTATATGTAGTAGTTTTACGAAGTATAACAACTTTTTAAAACATTTTTTTCTTTATATATATATATATATATATATATATATATATATATATATATATATATATATATATATATATATATATATATATATATTGGTAGGTTTTCTTGACTGCATTAAAAGGGTTTTTATTTCTCAGGAAATGCTATTTAAATATATCTTATGTACACTTCACAACGTTTCGACACCATGTGTGTCATCATTAGAAGTGCATTGAATGGGTGTTTAAGTTTCTGTCGTACAACCGATGCTATCATTCGAAAATTTCAATTATCGCCCTGGAGTGTCCTGGAGGCCTATTCTGTAATATAGCGACGTATTGACATGATTTGTCAATGTTACGCGACGTGTAAATTATGGTTATGTGATATTCTAGCAATATTAACTAGTAACAATTACCAATTTTTGTTTTAGTAGGTTATATATCAACGAACCGAAATAAATTAAGAAATTGCAGAAAAAAATAGTCAACTATTTATCAGCATTAAATGTATAATTATAAATAAATCGCCAATATATTTTCGTTTAAAAAAAAAAACAATAATGTAAATGTAATTTAAATTCAATACAGCTGTTAATATAATATATCAATTTACCAATTAAATAAGTAGAAACAAAATATTATGAATGAAATGTTCGTTTATCTATGTAAATTCATTTTAGCAAACCGTCCCTTGGGTTGAATTGTCTTTCGATGCGTCACTCAGACATCAATATAAAAAAAAAAAAACATGTTGCTTTATATTACAGAATATTTGGTTATATTTCGACAAACTATATAAACATTATTATGATTCCATTTTATAAAATATTGAAAGAATTGGTACTTTTGCTCACTATGAGTAGATAAAGGGTTATGTTGGAAATTGGATACGGCCATTCGAACATTCAGTCACATAAAATAACTATTGAAATACAAATACATCACCTGTGTATAGTAGTATTGTAAATTAGAGATATATAAATGTTTCTTTGATGAACGTAATTTTATACCTATCTGTCATATATAGAATGAAAATTATGTTTTATATTTTGGTTTGGAAACGTGTGCTAGTCCATTTTCCAGTGGAATTCTATGTTATGTTAACACAGAATCGAACTAAAAAAAAAGAACATGAAAAAATACAAACTTGATAACGTAAGAATATCTAGAATTCATAATACATATCATAGAAACTTTTGTATTAATAATAATTGCCCTATTTGTTTGGTGTGTTATATTTTCATATCAAGCTCAATTTTTCCATGTTACCTAGCAATGATAATCTCAATATTTGTGTCACACTGTTTAAAAGCGATAAAATTTATAGACGAAAATTTATCATTATATTCATAATTTAGCTTACTATCACTAAAGTCCGGTATTACTGTTATCGCATAAAATCCAGTTTTGGTTCAACTTCAAGATTATGTATTTAGTGCTCTATGAATACCATCAGGACACAAAACTAGTAATCATGGAAATGTAAGGAAAACCATAACGCACTACTGTAATTTTGGGCTTAAGAAACCTAGATTTTGTTAATTAAATTTTCGTCTGTAAATCCGCTATAATAATCCACCTTATTAACTTCGAGTCACTAATAATTCGATTTAACATTGAAAATAAAAGAATCCGTGCGTTGGAGTTTCTATTAATGCGGCCCAGATTTTGTAAATTATGCATATTCGTGCTGTCAATCACAGGCTCAATAATATAATTACGTGACCAATAATGGGTCGGGGGTCCTCCAAACGTAGTGTAGTAAAGATCGCCATCGTAACGCAATTAAATCGTATCGTAGTGCACAAACAAAATCAAATCTGTTCGTTTATGTAAACATATGCTAGTGCTGTCAGAATGAATCTAGACGGTTCGTGTATCCGGTATTTCCAAAATGTAATAAAAAATTAAAATTAAAATAGAACCCGAACCGGTTACGGGTATTCTGTGCAGACTACCCGCTGCCGGGTACAGTACGACTAAATTTAATTGCGTACATTATACATCGACCTTATCATAACCAAATATTGTATTGGACTCTGAAGCTCATCTGAGGGTTGAACACTTGTATATGATATAAAAAAAAACTGGAGTTTTAAGAGCCGAATTTATGATATGTGACGTGCTACAAGATACTTTCATAATGTAACCATTGGTTACATTATGCTGGGCAGAGATCGAGAATAAGTACTCATGAGTACTTAGTATCGCATACCGAGTAAAGTTACTCATGAGTATCGTTGTACTAGTAGATGATGTTTTCTGTATTCTAATATTCGACTACCAGAAACATGTTCAAGTATAATTATGAGTAAAATTTAACAACGGTTTTTACTTGATAGGTAAAAAATATAGCCAAATTATTATTAATTTAAATATTTTTCCGCAAAAGCCAATTTATTTTAAATAATATACATTTTAGAATATTCTAAAGCTTATCTGCAATGTCCTAACACTGGTAAATTTGGTTCATTAATAAATACGAGTGATATATTTATAAAATTTTATTACAAAAAGGGAGTGAACAGATATTCTGATACATATATGTTGATTAACTTTTGTTTTCAATTATACTATTTTTGGTATTACGACCTGGGATTATCGTGAAGTAGGTGAATAACTATGATTAAGTACATATAGTTTTTCAGTTAATAGTATAATTTTCGAGATATATTTTCAAACAAAAATTGTAATATCTTTTACTTTTATATAAATCACTTTTTCTCTAATTCATTCCGTTTTCGAAATAGTCCCTGCAAACTTAGTTCTTAGTAGATATCTGAACTTTGTTCTATAAACGTAATGTATCAGATATGAATTTATACATGTGTGTTTGCTGTGAGTGATGCAAGTAGAAAGAGTAATCTTCACTACTGGTGTAGATCTTATTTTCTCTAGGAATTATAACAAATTTTAAAATTCGAATTTTATATTTTTATCTTCAACAGTTTTTGGTGACAAGTTCAAATGAATATAACGAATCACTTCGAGTATCAAAATATTTCGACACCAGAATAGAGTACTTATATTTGAAAGTATTCGAGTACATTAACCCGAGTACTGCCCAGTTTTGGTAACCAGTGACGTTATTTTTCAAAACTGGAGGTGATTTTAGACTTTTATTTATTATGTTTAAATCAAATTCCGAGATTCAAAGTTCGTAAGGTGTCCTTGTAAGTATGTGTGATAATGGTATGGTAAAAATGACATAGGTAATGTCAGTGCGTTATTAATAATATTATTATTAAAATTGTGTTTATTTTTTCTCCGAAAACACAAGACGAAATTTTTGCAACGATTTATATTTACATATAACGAAACGTTCATCTGATATTTTTAATTATTATTTATTTAAAATACATGAAATACTTTAGTTCCATAATTAAGAACTAAAGACACTTGAAGACTAATGTAAAATATATCACTGGATATTTTTTATTCTTGTTGTATGTAAAACACAACGCATGTGTTGATGATCGTATAGCGGGAAAATGTAGATGAATATAAATACAGTATATTGTTAACATTCTTGTTTTATTGTATGCTGAACCTGCTTGGACCATTTCATGATCACATTGCCAATAATACTATTTCAATTTAAGGTAAACAATAACTGCTTTCCCGTTAGCCGCTAAAGTCATTCCAGAGTAACTTCATGTGATTTTCTGCGTTCCCAGTAACGCGTTAGTTTTCCCTGCCCCCTCAAGCACCACGAATTTGTTCGGGTTATAATTACCCCAAGGTTATATTTGAATGATATCATGTTTCTAAATTATATTTACATATAAAATGTGTTAAACAACGTCCAAAAACATATTCAAATTAATTAAACATGGTGATGATGATGAAATTGACCCTAACAAGTATATTGCAATTTTATTTCAAGTTATGGGCTCTTAGTGAATTGTGCGTTCCCGTTATCACAGGGTCAAAATGAATCCGGTTATTAAAACTCGGGTTACTTCATTTCTAACGGGAAAACAGCTCATCAACCTCACTTAACCCATATCGTCCCTATTGTGCGTTAGCGCATCAGCTCAAAATATATATCTTTTCTTGCTTAAATGTACTAAATTGTCAACCATATGGCATCTAGGCGAACTTTACATGTAAGGATCAATAACGAAAAATAAATTGAAAGTTAAATTTTCACTTTATTTAACTCGAAAAACATAATGTAATTTTTTTATGCAATCCCATGTCACTTATAAGAGTATCTCTTTTTGAGAATATTCGCCTGTTCCTGTTAGTGCATATATAGAAGGTTCCAAGACGCTGTGACTTATATTTTCCCTTATATTTTCAAAATAATACAAGAAAGGGTAAAAAAATTACAATTTTCATAAACATACCATGTAAATTGACTGAACCGGATGATGCTGCCGATAAATTTTGTCAATTTTTATGTGTTTGGGTCCGCTCAATCCAATGGTGCTATTAGTTTTTCAGTTTAACCCGGTATAATAAAAATAAAAATGGCTCAACATGGAAAATGTAGGGTCTATTCGGTTTTACCTCCCCTCCCAAAACCCAAAATAACCCGATGGAAATCATAAAGAATTGCTTAAAAATTAATGTTCTGATACTTTTAGCTGAGAATAAAAATTAGGTTGGGCGCTAGGTTAGGTTAGGTTTCGCTTCCTAGGTTATATACATAATTTACGAAAAAACGGACTTAAATTTTATTAAAATCCTCAATTTACACGTCAAGGGGTCAGGTTAGGATAGTGCCAGCAGGGGGTCTGGGGGCGCAGCCACCCAGCATCCATTTTTTGGTTCAGAGCAAGTTATTTCGAAATAATAAAAAAAAACCTTTAAAATTAAAATAATGTATACAACTCATATGCTTGGATGTATTTATCACGCTCGCTCGATCGGTCGTAAGATCTGACTATATGACCGTTGCTCCTCTGAAGGTACCGAGTCGATTTTACTGAAATTTGGTTGGTCATGACATTCCCGTCCCATTTTAAATCCAATCGTGTGTACAGGTCCGGAGTAATAGGTTCCCGAAATTTGGAGCCTCCCTTAACACCGCCTTTAGAAAATAATTAAAAATTAAGAATTCTAAAATATTTTATGTCTACAAAATTTCTTCAAAATGAGAGCTCGAAAACTATAAAAAAATATAATTATGAAATTGAAAATATATATAAAAAAAAAACTATATATATTTATATCCTTTTTTTTTTCGCGTCGTACGAAAGTACAAGACAGTTATAGTTTTTGGTCGAAAACATAATCAGCTTGCCAGGATTCACTGCAAATACAACAAACAGACATTGTGGAGTTATATAAAACAAGCTAGTACGTTCGCATATATTAACAAGATTAAAAATTTGCCAAAACGGTATACATATAGTATGAGTGCCCAAAAAGTTCAAGACGCAATTTAAATCGAATCGCATTTATACTTGACTTATAAGGCCTCAAATTTTAAAAGTGACCTTATTGCTAGTCTGATTTCTTTTAATACATTACGTCTAGCTGAAAGTATCGGTGTTAAGAAATATAATAAACTCGCATTCGTAGTTCGAATGCGAATAGACGTGAGCACAGTGAGTGACCCTAAGCGGCCTTTCTGAGCAAACCGACGCAAGCTAAGTCGTACATGCGTGTACAAAAAAAAAAAAATATATATATAAAATAAGTGCAACGCGTACATTTCTCAAATCAAAAGACAAGACCAAATCGACAAACGAAAAAGCTAATAGCGGAGAGGGTGCTAAACCACCCCTCCAACCAGCAAACGTAGTACAAAGACAACAAACCAACGTAGAAAGCTGCAAATTTACACTAAAGCAGATTGATGCAAGTTCCTGGGCCATAGCACACGCAAAAAATCTTCCACACAAAATGGCACCGGACAAGGACAAACCAGTCACCCGGGTAAGTGACTTATTTAAAAAACCCACTAGACAGATCCGACTACGCAGCACCGACGATATCTAAGATATTTTTTGTCTACAATATTTTTTCATATACCCGATGCCCGAAAATAATTATTAAATATTAGAATTTTGAATTTTAAAATATGCACAATTTTTTTTTATCAATATAATCTATAAAATATTGTAATACTTTTTATATCTATTTTTTTTACATTTTTTCAAATTGTTATCCAAAAGGCCATAAATGATTAAAAACCACTGCTCGCAACGCGTATCTTACCTGCATTGGTGCGTTTTACGCGTACCAAATCTTGTTTTCCGAGTATTAAACTGTAATAAGAAAACTTCGGCAGTATATGTTTCTTTTATATCTACAAATACTAATGTCCAATCTGTTTCATTATTAATATTATTTTTTTCTAACTTATAATTATCTTATGACATGAATTTCGTCTTATTACTAAATAACACCTAGATATTAGCTTGAATTTCGTGATATAGAATGATACTAAATCTCTTCTTTACATACTTAATAAATGTCAAATTACAATATATTCAGTCTAAAACATAGGTTGGCTTCCATCGGACAGGTGTGCCAAATTCCTGGGTATGTTACATAACATCGAATATGACCTGGTATCCGAAATCTGAACAATGACTACTATTGACTTAAATTAAAGAACTGGAATTCGTGTTTCCTTTTGTTTTGAATATTTTGTTCATTATGATTTTTAACGATTGCTTCCATGGGTTCTGGTTTCTTAAAGATTTGAGTAGGAATAAGGATAGGTATTTATATTTCTTCAACTGATATCCTAGCATGTTGTGCGCGAGACTTTGATTTGCAACTAATAAAACGTCAAAGTTTTTTCCGTCGCAACTACTATCCGACTTAAAAACGTAAAAAATATACTTCAAATATTACAAGATAAGAACAAAATAATGACTAGTCCAACTGCTACAATATATATATCAACCGGTTGGTCAGTTAACCGGTTAGTCGTAATCGGTTAGTGGTAACTGGCTACTTATTACCGGTTAACCAGCTAATCGTTATAAAATAACCGCTTAAATGGTTAATTTCTATTCTAAAATCGTATTAATAAATAGTTTTGACAGCCCTAATCTGAACTATCGTCGCTTTTATTTTCCTTTATCTAATTCTTGAACTATCGTTTCTTTTATTGTTAAAAATTGTATCAATGTGACCCTAAAATGTGTATCAATGTGCCCCTCTGGATTAATAAATACAATTATGGTACAAATAGAATATCAATAGATCATTTAAATATTAGATATATACGTTTTTTCGTATATAAGCACATAATATTAATATGTCTACGGAATAGATATTTAAAAAAATGAGAATTTCGTACTTACTTCGGATATTCTCATTCAACATTTTTTCTCTAGCACTTAAAAGTCTCAACTGACCACGAGCATATTTTGTGGGGATAACATGCACATGTATACCATCTTATTAGTTTTAAAAATAAAAATTGCATTTCGTTGGCGCTATATATGTGTAATGTGTATGGTAAATGTGCCCATTGCATCAATGTGCCTCAACTCTTCCTACTTTCTTTTTAGCTTGCCGTACGAAATACAGAAGAGCTAAAGTAATCGGTCGGGTGTCTGTAACATTCTTGGTTAAAAAAAAATATTGTCACGTCAACCTGAATCCAAAAATATATATAACTCATATACTTGAATGTTAGTCGTTTGCTCGGAAGACCAAATTTGTGCCCTCTACTTCTCTGTAGATAAAGAAACAATTTGAACCAAATTTGCTACACTTATTATTTGGTATTCCATTAGCATCCACTCGCAGTTTAAATCCAATTGCTTTTATACTTTCAGTGATTTAGAGCCCCAAAATTTTAACCCTCCTTCATAATGCTCGTAGAAAATATCAAAATACCCTAAAAATAAACAAGATATTCAAAAACGTGTTATGTCAACAAAGTTTCTTCATATTTTGAACCCAAAAGCAATAAAATATGATTAAATATAATAAATATGAATTTTTAAGTAGGCAATAAAATATGTTTTGAGAATACCAAAAAAAATCTAAAACGGAAATTATAAGATTATATTAATAACATTTTTTCAAATTATGAACCCAAAGACCATAATAATTATAGTATTTATTATTAAAATTGAAATATTATACTTGTATGCATGCTCTAGGGGTGGAGTGGGGGTCCTTAGCTTACAACGGGCATTGTATTGACACGCTGAATGCATTTACTTCTTATAAAGGAAGTTGAAGGCAGAAGTGCTTATACCTTGATAATTGACATAATTATAACTAAAGTGTTGTTTGAAAAGGATAGTAAATTTACACTTGAAAGTAGTAACCTGAAATGGAGGATGGTGTACGTAATGAAGCAATGAATTTAATTATATTTTAACAATTTTGAAATTAACATAGAAAATAGTTGTTTAGTTTTCGAACCATCGTCTCTCAAAGAGTTACAGAGTTCGAACCCCGCACAACAACAGATTAGGGTGCAAAAGATATTCAACCAGAATCTCGAATATTTCAGCCAATTTAGTTTTGGAAAAGTTTAGTATATTCAAAAGAGATTTTAGTTTTTTAACGAGTGAAAAACACTTCTTCACTTAAAAGTTTGATACCGTAATGCCGGAGTGTCATTTAAAAAAAGTTGTTTTTTTGTTTGTTTTGTTATGGCTAAAGGTGTTGAAGACCCACGAGTACAGTAGGTCTGGCGAGAAGCTAAAAATAAATGTCTGTTCCATAAATTTCGTCATACTTAATAGAGATTTTTTTTTATATAAAACAAAATTTTACACCTACAAAGTTAAAGATTCAAATTGCGTTTTAATTTCAAACTTTTTCGTTACATAACGAAGTTTGTGTTAGGGAAATACGTATAAAAAAGTTTTCTTGTAAATAAAATAAATATTTGTCGTTGATCATAACTGTTGCTTCAATTTTTTATTTCTTTTCCTCTAATTTCAACAACTGACGGATTGGTGGTCACAGAAGGAGCTATGTAGAGTATAATAGACAATAACTACTAAATGCAAATTATTATACTGTTAAAAATTGATGTATTTTTATATAATTATTAAGAAAAATTACACAAAAAAATAATTTTGCATTACAGGCAGAGCTGGAACAAGTACTCAAGAAAGTTACTTAAGTTGTACGTAATAAGTACTTTCAAATAGATCTTTCAGTACAAATTCTAGTAATACTTAAAGTACACAGTATATATTTAAATATATTTATATACATTTATATATATTAATATAATTAAATAAATTAAATATATACAGGTAACACCCGTATACGTAATACGGTATTTTTAGATCGCCGTACGAAGTCCAAATGAGCTAATGCAATCGGTCGTGTGTCTGTAGCATTCTCGGATCAAAAAATTTGTTTTAAATTTTTTTTGTCTCGTCGCTCTGAATCCATAAATCTAAAAAATATATATACACATATACATGGATGTTAGTCGTCCCTCGTAAGACCAAATTTGTGCCCTCTACTTCTCTGAAGTTACAGGAGCGATTCACAAATTTGCTACACATATTATTTGGTATCCCATTAGAATCCGCTCGCAGTTTAAATTCAATTGCCTTAAGGATTTTTCACAGCGAAACAATCAGTAATTAAGCTTGGAAAATTACAAATAACAATCTAGTTTGTATTATGACAAGCAATGCTAGCATTCCAAGCAACAAAATTAACACAATGTATGATAAATTTTGTTGCTGTGAACGTTAACCTTGTATGTCATACAACAAACTGGAATTATTAATTATAATTTCTAAGCTTAATTACTGATTGATTCGCTGTGAACAATCCTTTATACTTCACGAGTTATAGGGCCCCAAAATTTAGAATCCCCCTTAATACCGATCTTATAAAAATAATTAAAACACCCAAAAATTCTACAAGTAATTCTAAGATATTTTATATTTACTTGATGTTTTCATATTATTAACCCAAAGACCATAAAAAAAATATTAAAGATTATAATTTGGAATTTTAAAATATGCACTAAAAAAAATTGTAAGATTTTTTATATTTATAACATTATTTCAAATTGTTAACGAAAGGCCATAATAATTAAAAACCGCTGCTCGCATCCCTTATATTACTTATAAGGCGAGCTGAACGCTGCGTTGTACCCAAGCTTTTTAGTTATATAAACGGGTGCGTGATGTTGGCCCCAAAATTTGGAGCCCCCCTTAAATACTGAACTTATAAAAATAATTTGAAAGCTCAAAAATTCTAATAGAAAATCTAAGATAATTTGTGTCTACAATATTTTTTAATATTATTAACCCAAAGCCCGAAAAAAATGATTAAATATTATATTTTTTTACTATTAAAATATGCACTTAAATTTCATTTATCAAAGTATTTTACAAATAATTGTAAGACATTTTATATCTATAACAATTTTTCAAATTGTTAACAAGAAGGACAGTAATTAAAAACCGTTGCTCGCAACGCATATAATACCCATAGGCGAGCTGGACGCATCGGTGCGTTGTACGTACTGAATCTTGTTTTTATTTTTGAAAAAAAAAACAGCAGTTATAAAAATGTAATATGTAAAATGGTAATAAATACATATTTTCCATTGATTATAAGCTGAATACGGAGTGCTGAAGGTATTGCGGTCTGCACTTTGTCAATTTTGTGCAAATTTACTTCAGAGGTGATTTAAAATTACAGCAATTTCTATCAGTGTAACGGGATATTTCATAATATGTTTAAGATATCTTTACCTTAAAATGCAGTAGGTTTTTCTGGACTGTATACCTATTGAAAACACAAAATACAGCTTTAATTTAAAATGAGATTATAATATGATTCTTATGTTCCCCTTCCACATTTACTTTCTATAGTCTATAGAAAATAATCCTTTAAGTGTCACAAAGTATACAGTGCTAAAAGTACAATAGATTTCCATAACCTTTAAAAATGTTCTGAAATATGCGATTAATAAATTTTATGGATAGCAATCTTATATCGTATTTGTTTATTTATACACTATTATTGCTTGCGAGTGTTGGATATCGGTCAATCGATATCAGCACGTTGAGTTTGTAAGTTACATATTTTCAGCACGGCAATATATCCCTTTCAGAAAGTGTACAATCGCTATGGTATTTGTATGATCTTGAAAAACGTAAAAAACATGTATGTATCTATACACAAACGTCTATATACACATACACATCACAGATAGAAAATGTAATAGACTTTTTGTTCGATATATATTGCTCACCAACCCCTATTAACTCGAAACAGTTTTACCGATACTTATATACCATTTTTAACATACTAGTTTTTAGTGTCCTTCAATCTAAATTAAGACTTTATTTGAATTTAGCTCTTTTTTTTAAATTATCGCGTGACCAAAAACGTCCATTGATTTCTCGTTACAATATCTGTCAAACGTCTGAAGTTTTAAAAATGGAGAATACATAGCGCAGAATTATTTATGTCAGCTCGTAATGTTGCATACATTTATTTATGAAAAGTAAGAAATTATACTAGAATATTTATACCTAAACTTTGTTTTATTCGTATATGACAATTCGCGTCCAACGTTCGTCTTGTATATTTCCCTCTATTATTTACTACTTCATGTTTATCAAGTATAACAAATAATATAACCTCACTTTTATACTAAATAAATAACAAGTCTAGATACAGGCGCCTATGCCTTCAGCTCGCCTTATAAGAAGTATATGCGATCAGCATGTCACTTTACTACATTACCCGTTGTAAGATACGGACCCCCGTCCCAGTCCGCGCATACGTATACGTATAATTATAATAAAAATTTTGAATCATTATGGTCATTGGATTCACAATCACACACATATTTGTTTGTACATTTTTTGTATATACTTAAAAGAAATATTGCATATTTCGAAATTTATAAATTTTGTATTCAATAATAATTTGTTATGGTCTTTGGGTTCACAATATGAAGAAATTTTGTAAATGTAAAATATTTTTAAATTTTTTGTAATTTTTTTGGATATTTTAAATGTTTTCCTAAGAGCAGTACTAAAGGTGGCACAAATTTTAGGGTCTTATAACTCCGAAAGTATAAAAGCAATAGCATTTAAACTAGAAGAGAATTCAAGTGGAATACCACAAAGCATGTGTAGCAAACTTGGATCAAATCGCTGCAGTACCTTTAGAGGACTAAAGGACACAAATTTGGTCTTACAAGCGACCGAGTGAGAGACGACTAACATTCAAGTTATATATCGCACTCGCTAGATTGTTCACTCGGTCGGACGTCTGACCTAATATTTTAAAATTCAAAATTATATTTTTTAATAATTTTTTATGGCCATTGAGTTACCAATATGAAAAAATCCCTCATTTTGACAAATATTCGTATTTGTTAAAGTGTTTTTTAGAAAATAAACGTGGTGTATTGCCCCATTGGTGCATTGCTCCATTTTCGCTTCGCCCCACTGACGCTGCGCTAACAAAAAGAGGCTCAAATCTTTGGGGTCCTATAACTCGGGAAGTATACGGGCGATTGGATTTAAACTGCGAGCGGATTCAAATGGTATCCCAAATAATTATATGCATTTTTTGTTCTATTTCCAATATCATTAGAACGGTTGCACTTATAGGAAAATTAGTTATATTCACAATGATAGATATTAATATTTCACACAATTTATGTTTTAAATGTTTCTTCAAAAAATGTACCAGTTTCGAGAAAACTGCTACGGAAAATCTTAAATATCTTATTTATGTGGCCATGTATTTGCATATAGTTTAATCAATCGTATTATGATTTGTGCCTGTCAATATTTTGATTTCTTCTAGTAAAAACTACGTAAAAGAAAGTCGAGTGCAGGCCACTCTAGCTTTTTTAATACAAATTATTTAAAATATGTATACCTCTTTTATTTATTTAATCAATTGCCTGAAATTTGATAACACAAGGTTTTTGGGGTCGTAGATTACGAATCTGGCCTCAAAACCGGTCTAAAAACAAAATGGCGTCAACAAAATGAATATTTTATTCACTATTATTCACTTTTTTATTTGTTTTTCGGTCACTTATTTCACTTTTATCCTTTAAAAACTACACTATTTCACTTTTTTGTATACAAAATTACTGTGGAAGCCCTGTACTTCGTAAGGCGAGCTAAATTATGTATTATTAATTGAAGGAGAATTATTAACCAAGGTTTCGTGAACATTAATATTTTCTTTACGAATTTACGCATATAATTCGTGTTATTGATCTTGTTCTGCTTAAGTGTAAAAAAAGAACAAGTATTTAATTATTGCATAGTTTAAACGTCTAAAACTGCAGGCTTCTATATTTAATTTTTTATCAATCTTTACCTATCTCATTTATATCATGTAATAAGACCATTGCATTTTGAATATTACCTACACGTAATAATCTAAATATTACTATGTATATCGCATTCTATTTATAATTAGATAAGCAAACAAAGTACTAGAAAATTTATTCTGTAATTTTCATTCAATATTAATTATAGTTATTGACGTGGCGAAGGCTATACACCAAGGTATGCACGCTGAAACACGTCAATTTCGTAATGAAGGAGGTAGGGGCGTATGTATAGCATATAAATTTATGAAAGACAACTGGTGGTCGGGCTGGGTCTGGTCTGATCGGCTTTGAGTACGTTAACAATTTTCGTTGGTAATTTTTGACCATCTAACACCTTTACAGTTTGCCCTATGTTTGTGCGATGCTAGAAGTCAACTGGAGAGATATGAATGACTTAAAATTAGCAGTTATCTCGAAATGGCTTTAATTGAAATAAGTCACGCACCGCAATAAATTATCTGTTCCAAACACGATCTTCTAACATTTATCAACTATTAAAGGATGTAAAAGTCTATTAAAATCCCAAACATATTTACATATTCAGTTTGTTGTTATTGATAAGATGAATAGAAATAAAAACAGTCTGCTACACACATTAAATGTCAAAAGATTTTAGTTTTCTTTAATAACGGTGCTTCTGAAGTCAAATCATATTCGCCTTGAGGCTATCGTTTGAAGATTTCTTGTTTGTCAGTAAGGTATTTATTTTATGATAATTTCACAATACTGGTAGCCTTCGGGTTGCAGTATTTCTAATAATACTATGTCAAATAAGTAATTGAAATACTTTATGGGCGGGGGCGTGATACCTCGCACAAATATCAACCATTTCAGAAAAACTTGAATCCATTCAACACAGAATTGAATTTCCTATCGGGCATTGAAGCACGTTTTTATATTTCGAATTCAAAAGAATTTGCGGTATGTTCATAGTTCAAAATTTTACACTTAAAAATGGTATAATGACGCCACTTTGTTATTTTTCAGAAATTCAAGAATCTGTTCCTAGGCCCGATAGCGACGACATGACTTTATATGGATAATTACTTGTATTTACAGGGAGTTATGATGCTGCTCGTACGAACTCATTTTCAAAACATGGACAGAAAAACCACCATTTTGATTATGAATGACACCATATTTTTTATTAATAAATATATTTTTATGTAAATAAAATAAAGTCAATTGTACATTATTCACTTATCAATCCACTTTAATCTCTTCTCATAAAGAACAATTAATTAACTATGTTAATTTTTAAGCGTGCTGGACTTGTAATCAAGTATAGGTAGAGGTTTAAAAGTGCCTAACGACGCCCCTGCTGACGACGTCACTGATACTGCGCATAGCTCACATCAACCCGATGCGTTCACAAGGTAAAATTGAAAGCAAGTTTTCAATCCAGTCCCACTAAAAATTAGGCTGGAATGAGTAAATCCAATTCTTGTATTTTGGGTTCACATGCTGGATTACCATACCGTTATCGAATTCAATACTGTATTCAATCCTCCATGTGAACATGGTAGTTATGTAAATATACTTGGATTATTATTGAAAAATCTACAAAAAATTGTAAGACTTTTTATATCTATGACATTTGTCCAAATTATTAACCAAAATGCCATAATAATTAAAAACCGCTGCTCTCATCGCATATATTACTTATATGGCATAGGTGCGTTGTAACTAAGCTTAGAGTGCAACAGTATAACAATGGCCATTGGGTTCAAAATATTGAAAAAATAATATGAATATAAACAGTCTTACAATATATATAGCAAATCGCAAAAAATGCGTAATGCCTAATTATAAACACCTCCTATGACACATTAAAATAAATACTTTATTTTTTTATCACGATTTATCAATTTTAATGAATTATTCATAGCGAAATCTTATCTACTAAATATGATTACATATATATTTGAATTGCTTTGACTACTTCATGATGATTCCTATATTGGCAGTGTAATAGTAGAAAGTGACGCTAGATAACACCACCAAAATTCTAAAATTTTCTACTAAAAATTCTAAGATATTTTATGTTGACAGTTTTTTTAAATTGTGAGCCTAGGGGTTATAATAAATAAATAAAATTAATATAAAAGTCATACATTCTTTTTTATTATATCAAAAGAATCATCAATAAATAATAAGACGTATTATATTTATAACTTTTTAAAGATTGTGAACCTGAAGGTCAAAAAAAATAAATTATTAATAATAATATTGAAATTTAAAATGTTATTGATTGATTGATTGTTGGATGATAGCAACAAGAAATTTGGTACTCTAACAATTGCTATCGTTTTCATTATTGTAATTCTAATGATTCTTGACGTTATTGTAGTTATAAATGTGCAATAGCTAAAATAACTTGAAATAAACAATAACGTTATAATTTCAAATTGTCAATTTAAAATTTTAAGTGCATCGGGGAAGGGGGGAGTCCTATGCTCATTTGGCAATGGGGACAGTGGAGTCTGTTGCTCGCATCCCATATATAACTTATCCAGTCCAGTCAATGGGTATCAAAAAGAGGCCAAATTACGAACTAATTCTCTACCTGCATCAGAATTTTTGCAGATTCTTTAACTTTACGGTATCAACTTCATATTTATTAAATATGGAGGTGTGCTTTTACCGCTAAGAGGGTGAAATCGACCCCTGAATTTTCAGGTTACGTTTAAATGTACCTAACATTAACTGTATCAGCCTAAACAATTTTTTTATTATAATTTTTGTAATATCATAAGCTCACTTTTTTGATAAGACAAACTTTTTTGAAAAGGTGATCCTCTTTGAGTAAATAGCTTAAAACCTATTAAAAATTAGTGTTTTTTTTTGCTTAAAAATCAACATTTACAACCCTCTGTATTTCGGCAGGAATTAAAGCAAAATTAATGCTATAGGGGTTTTTTGGAGTAGAATTCGGCGATCTACACGTTTCAATAATCACTTTTTTTAATCCCCTGATTTTGGGTGTAACTCGCCCCAACGAAAAAGCACAATTATTCCTTTTAAAAATTTCATATTTGACCCATTTTGAATCAAGCTATCAAAAGAAATTTGAATTTTAATCAGGTATAGAATTATTCCGAAGTGAAACGACCAATTGACTGGACTATTACAAGGCGAGCTGAACGCATTAGTGCGTCGTACCTAAGCTTGTATTTGTGGATTGTGAAGCCAAAGGCCAGATAAAATATTAATAGTAATAATTTTTAGCTCGCCGTACGAAATACCGAAGCAGCTAAAGCATTCGGTCGTGTGTCTATAGCATTCTCGGATCAAAGAATTTCATTAACGAAAAGTGTTTGTCACAACCCAAAGCCCAAAAAAATTATTAAATATTATAATTTTGGATTTTAAAATATGAACTAAAAATTTTTTTATCAAAGTAATCTACAAATAATTGTATGACTTTTTATATCTAACAATTTTTCAAATTGTTAACCAAAAGGCCATAATAATTAAATTGTGCTGCTCGCATCGCATATCGTCGGCTATTTGCTACCTGCTAACTGACATTTTCTGCGAAAATTAGTTTTTTATTCAGTTATCATCAAATATTCATTGCGCACACATTGTGAGTACCTACTAACTTTGAAAATAAATATTCCCGCTTTTATTGAATGAAAACAATATCTACTATCTTTAAGGGGAGGTTTACGTAACGCTGCTCAAATAAAGCATGTTTTTCGTGAATTTTTTTCTCGGATTGGGTAAATGATATTAATTCCGAGTTTTTGCATGTTGTTTATTCATATTTCGACTAAATATTTTGATTTTATTGAACGGTTCTTTGCATGTTCTGCCGAGAAATGGCGCCCCCTAAATCTGCGTTCACGCCGTGCATCTCCTCACGGGCGGACATCTCAAGGTTGTCCGTGTCATCTTCAAAAAAATGTTTAAACTAGACAAGATTAGTTGGAGGTTTGACCTCGTTGAGGTCAATTGGACGATTATTGACAAAATGGCGGCTGTTCGAAAAAGTGTCATGTATTTACATAGATTTTCTTGGATTTGGCGGGCTGCAAATCATATTAATTATTGATGAAAATGCGTGAAAGTGGTCAAAGCTCCAAGAAATTTGGTATACTTTAATATAAAATAAAGATAACGAAAATCGGACGATCAACTTTTTGAGTTATCTTTCCGCCCGATAAAAAAGGCGGTTACGTGAAAAACGCCTTATAGGTTATGAATTCATAAAATTAAAAAATTCAATAAAATCAAAAAATTTAGTCGAAATATGAATAAACAACATGCAAAAAACCCGAAGTTGATATCTTTTACCCATTCCGAGAAAAATATTCACGAAAAACTTGATTTTTTTTGGCAGCGTTACGTAAACCTTCCTTAATGATGCGCCTAACAAATTTATACGGTATTTTCGTCTTCTGTAAAGAAACTAATTATGCAGGTATTGTCAGACAGCCGATGATATGTTACCCATAAGGTGAGCTGGACGTATCGGTGCGTACCGAATCTTATTTTATTATTGAAATAATCTACATAAAATTGTAAGACTTTTTATTTCTATAATATTTTTTCAAATTATTAACCAAAAGGCCATAATAGTTAAAAACCGCTGCTCTCATCGCATATATTACCTATAAGGCGAGCTGGAGACATAGGTGCGTTTGTACTTAAGTTTGTTATATTTAAAATATATTATTCTTGTTTTCTTAAAAAGTTTTATCTCTTTAAAATTCTGTGATGATAAATTAGTTCTCTTCATATAAACATCACTAGTTAAGAATATATAGAAAATACTATATTCTATATTATGGATATTAAGAAAATTAAAATACCCCTTAATTAATTATACGGCGAGCTGAAGGCATTGGTGCTTGTGTTTATGTTTGTTTTGTGTTAATATACCCACATAAAATAGTATCGTAGGAGGCGTTGCTATAAATATAAAATTAAACAAGATACGTAATAATACAATACTCAGTCGCGTACCAGAGCCACAGTGGGTATTTGTAAACAAGCAAATTTCAGGTCTAAACCGTGGTTTCTTCTTGTTCGTTTGTATTTGTTTTTGTATTTATGGTGTTATTTCGGTCGATTTTTGTCTAATTTCATTCGAAATTTTGTTTATTTCGTCTGAATTTTATTTTTTCTTCGAGGTTTTGGCAGCATTTACTTCATTTTGGGTTAGTTATTCAGTTTTTTTTAATTTATTAATTGTCCACTTTGGCGGATAGGATGTTTGGCGGAGGGGCAACCTCTCCGTTAGTCAAAGTCCTGCTAATAAGCAGAAAGTGATAAGCCAGTTGACGGTGGACCAAAGCCCCTGGTTTCTGGTCATAAAAAAAAAGAACGGAACTGATTTTTTCAAGGTCAGTCCCTTTTTAATCAGCAAACAGATGTCTTGTTGGTGAAGATCAGTCTCTGCAAAAATTGAAGATGGTCTGTTGGTTGAAACGAAAATGGCTAAACAAGCAACTCGGTTACTGCAAACAACTCTTTTTTCTGATATTCCTGTAGACGTTTTGTTTCACTCAACCCTAAACATTGTTAAGGGAGTAATAACGTGTCGGGATATATTAAATTACACTACCGATGAGCTTAAGCACTGCTCTGAATTTAAGTCGCAAGGTGTTTCTGAGGTCAGGCGAATTACCCGCCAAGATGTGGAAGACATTGCGTCCATAATAGTTTCGTTTTCTCTCCACAAGTTACCAGAAAAAAATGTGTGGCCATGTACAGTTTGCTTGTCAGGCCATACTTTCTGATTCCTATGCGGTGTTTGAATTGTCAATAATTCGGGCACTCTTCTAAAACCTGTAAGGACAAAAACATTTGCATTTGCGGCAAAGCACCATATGAAGACGAGCGATGTACCGATCTGGTAAGATGCTCGAATTGTGGAGAGAGTCATCTCGCTCTGTCGAGAAACTGCTCTAAGTTCAAAGAGGAGTATGCTATCATCAAGTACAAGACATTGAATAACTGCAGACACAAATATATCTTAATCTGACTTATAGTCAAGCGCAATGTCGATTGACAATGAGGCAGTAGAAAATGCCCGAAAACTCAAAGACAGGCGTATGTGGGTTAAGAGCAAATCGAAGAAGCCGAAAACGTAACTTCTTTCGAGTTCTCCTCACTAGTCAGCCTTCTTTCTGACTCTTTTTTTATTTCTTTTTTCTTTTCGTTAATCATGTTAAATTCGTTCATCATTCAATGGAACTGTAATGAAATCGTTAACCACCTAGCTGAGTTAAAACTCTTATTGGCTGATCGTATCCCCAGAGTTGTTTGCTTCCAAGAGAAGAAAATCCCTTGAGACTTTCAACATGCGGATATATAATATCTTTCGCAAAGATGTTGACCTTGTTGCTCGAGCCAATGGTGGCGTTGCAATTGTCCTGTTCCGTTTAAAGACTGCTAAAATCAGGACAAGGTTACAAGCAGTAGCATGCCAGGTATTCTCACCCCGTAAAATCACAATCTGCAACGTCTACCTTCCAGATGATAACTGGAACTTAAATGACCTCAAGGATTTATCACGACAACATCCGACTCCTTTCATTCTTGTCAGTGACTTTAATTCTCACAGCATACTCTGGGGTTCTGTTAGCACAGATGCCCATTGTCGAATTGTCGAAAGCTTCTTGAACCATAATGATGTCACTCTTCTCAATACTGGCTCAGCCACGTACATGAACATGAGATTAAGAAGTTTTTCGGAAATCTTTTTCTACTTCTTCTCTAGCAGACAATCTTCAGTGGCAGGTAGTTGACGATGCCCATTATAGTGACCATTTTCCTATTCTTGTATCGTTTCTTTCAAATACTGTTTATGATGCTCAAACATCAACAAGAAGATGGTTATTTGATCTGGCGGATGTCCAGCTTTTAGTAACAACCTTACCGATCCTTCACCAGATTTAGGTGTTGAGTTACAATATCTCTATGATTGCATTTTGCATTCTGCTTCGTTTTCTATACCGAAATCATTGGGTCGTTTTAAGAAGAAGTCAGTTCCTTGGTCGAATGAGTATGTTGCTTCCGATATTTCTTCAAAAAACCGCACTCAAAAAGTGTACCGGAGACATCCGACACATTCTAACCAAATCGCTTTCAAAAAAGCATGTGCTCAAGCCAGGCATACAATTCATCATTCTAAAACTGAATCTTGGTGTGGTTTTGTTTCGTCAATTGGTACTGATTTAAACCAAATTCTGCTTTGGAAGAAAATCAGATACATGAACGGCTACAAGAAAAGTTCCCATATTGCAATGCTCCAGGTCAATGGTCAAGTACACACTACTAGGAATGAAATTTGTGAGATTTTAACAAACCAGTTTGTGGCTGTTAGCAATTCGGACAATTATTCGCTTCATTTTTTGCGCTCAAAGGCGTCTGAGGAGGTTTCACTAGACTTCCACCCGAATAACACTAAGTTGTACAATTCAAGTTGTTCTATCGACGAATTTGAATTTGCACTTAGTCGCACTGTCAACACTTCTGTCGGTCATGATGACATTGCTTATGCAATGTTATGACATCTACCCAAACATTTCAATAAAAAAATGGTGGAGTTTTTCAACCGTCTTTGGGTTGAAAATATTTATCCAGACATCTGGCGTGAAGCAATAATTGTGCCGATACATAAAAAGGGCAAAGATGAGTCATCTGTCAAAGATATATGTACGCATGATCAATTTCCGACTCAGCTGATTTCTAGATTCCCACAATCTCATCAACAAACATCAATGTGGCTCTCGTCAACACCACTCCTCTACTGACCTACATGTGTACCTGACAAATGCTATTCAATCTAGTATCTTAGAACACAACCATTTGGTTACATTGTTTTTTAATCTAGAGAAATCGTTTGACATGACCTGGAGATATGGAATACTACGAAAGTTGCACAACTGGGGTCTACGAGACCATCTGTGTATAATTTTCGACAGACGTCTTTTATAGCTGAAATAAATCAACACTGTTTCTGCGCAGTGCCGAATGTAAATTTTTTTTCGATCCCCCTGAGTTAGGATGTAACTAACCCTCAACAAATAGACACCTTTATTCCTTTTAAACATTTCATATTTGTCCCATTTTGAATCAACTTATTCCAAAAAGAAGAAGTTTTAACAGGTATAGAATTGGCCCCAACTGAAACGACAAATTGACTGTACTATGGAATGTGTGTCGCTCGTTCTGTTTGTCGTAAGCCCTGAGTTTGTGTGACTGTCACTCCTCCAGACAGTTATTAACGAAATTTGGTATACATATAATATGAGTACTCAAAAAGTTTTCGTTGCATTTTAAATGAACCAGACCTTGTACTTCCGGAGATATTGTGCCCTAAAAATGGAACCCCTCTTAATACAGATATTATACATTTTTTGAATATATCAAATAAATCAAAGACTTTTGATGTACATAAAATTTCTTTTGATGAAATCAAAATTAAAATTTAAAATATTCAATTAAACATTTGCTTTCATTGTTATGTTTTGAACGACTTTATACTCGCAAAATCAAGTTTTTAAACATATTTGTATTATTTCTAAAAGAACAGGGATTATAAATATATTTTATTAATTTAAAATAAACATTTGTTATATTAATGTTTTCTTAATTTTTTTTCTCCATATTGATAATACAGCGAGCTGAATGCTTATGCTTACTAGTTGCATTTTAATGTTATTTTGTTTTCTGCTCATTGTTTATACGATAAAATAATTAGATCACAATTTAAGCACTTATTTAGTTTTGTGTTAACTGCAAATTAAATTTATTTGTTGTTACCTATTTGAATTTTTGTTTAGTCGTTTTTTTGGAGAAATATTTTTGTTGACTAATAAAGAATTATTATTATTTTAAGCAAATATTAACATTTCGAAAGACTATGTTAAGTCAGTTGAATCATTCTGTATATACTATCCAGTGAAATACATCTGGTTTTTCAATCATTGGTTCTACCATTTATATAAAAGTTGTGTGACCAAATATCAATAATAGATACCTATCTCTATATAGTTTTCGTATTTCCGTTTATTGATATAGAGTTCAAAATCAAATGTCAAACGAAGTATTTATTTCATTAAACTAAAAGCAAAGAATGAAAATAACGCCATACGTATTCTTTATGTAACTGAAAGAAAAATCATTATATTTTTAAAAATGTATAAGAATTCACTCAGAATTATTTTCTGTTTGAGTTTGAAAAACAAATAAGAATAGACAGGAAGGAAAAACAAATATAAATTTAATATATAAACGTACCAATTCATGGCAAAGTATTGCATTATAGGTTGAATTTTAAATGTAACTTCAACCATTATTTTGGTTAACACCATTTCATTCAAACATAAAATAGCAATTGTTGATCATGTACATTGTACAGTGTTGCCCAAGTTAAGGTGCGATAAAATTGGTAAATAGCTCGTAAGTAATCCGTATATTAATATTAGCAAATCAATATATTGACGATGCTGAAAATTGGTTAGAAATGTACTCTGATCGCATATCTAGAAAGTAAATAAAACTCGATTTTACATCAAATACAGGCATTTTTGTTGCCTGAAAATTTTATAGTAACATTTCTAAGCAAAACAATAATTTAATATATATTAATCGAATTAGCCTGTGGCTAATAATTGAACAATGTAAGACATAACTATACACGTAATATAATGGTTTAACATAGAATATTTCATTTCAGTTTTATATCGAATTCCTTTATATTTTTACTATTTTTTACTTTAGAGGGCAACTTATTGTATTTAATCAATTCTTGATAGAATAGTGAATTGATAGTTTGACTTTTGTTTAGTTTTTTTAACGTATAAATTATTTACCTTCATCATTTCATCATTATGAATTTCTCGCGTAAGACAGATTTTCCGATAAATAGTCAGGAAGCTTTATATGGCTCATTTTATAAATATATAACATTATTTTAAATACAACAAAATGGTTAATATTCATCCAATTTAGTAATTAGAATGATGAAACATACACTCTGTTTCACAAGAGCCCGTACGGCTGTATCTCCTATAAGAACACAACATTGTTAAACAAATTATTTGGATCTATTAGTACATTTAGTAAACTAAAATGCGATTACTTAGTATGTTGTTCAATCTCCTCTGTTATCGAGAATGACCTGGTAGCGTCGAGGCATGCTTTCCACAAAAGTTTTCGCGATTGTCTCACGTAAGGACCTCCATATTTCTCGTATATGACGTACGGCCCGCTTTAAACTACAAGATCTTCCTTTCCGGGATTGCGACGAGTCTATCACACATGTCTTCTGTGATTACAGGCTCAAAACGATGATTAATCCGTGAAAATTACATTAGAAAAATCATGGTTACTCTTATCCGCTCCAGTCGTTTTGCGAAATGCTTTTCGTTCAATAACGGTTTTAATTTTGTGGACCGCCAACCGTAACCGAAAAAAATAATTGGCTATCGTATTGTATTAAGACTTACTTCTATATAAATTTTCAACAAAATATTCCTCGCCTGACATAATGAATACCCAGGATTCTTCTCAAATATCTAGAGGATAACCTAGTCTTTCCTAATGCTCTTTTCACATGTTCGTGTGTTGAAACATTTTCGAAACGTAATTCGGATGCAAATGTTCCTATACGATTCAAGACAATTTTATGTTTATTAACACAGGAATAACAACTTTTGAGGGCCTATAATTCCAGAAGCGCAGTACCATTATATTATATTAGTAAAAAAGCTGAAGTGGCCTTCATTCCACTTCCTTGTTCTTTCACCCTACGATTGCTACGAAACCTATACAGTATGTTTTGTTACTAGGGAAACGTAAAATAATCATTTTCAAAGGCGTTGTTTCAGTAAATGGTATGTTCGAAAAAACTTTTTGTACAAAAGTTCCTAAAAATTTTATTATCTTCAACTTTTATATGAATCCTATTTTTTTCATTCTCATACCGTATCCGAGCAAAAGGTTAAACTGATACTTCCAGTTAATATATTATTTCCAAAAATAAAAGATGTACATCGGGACCATATCAGCTAATGTTATTGTTACGGGGTACAAATCATAATGAAAGAAGACATGCACCTTATGGGCAGGGGGGTAGAGAGAATGGTTTTGTTTACGTCACTACTATTTCAGTTTATTGATAATAGTGCGAGTATTTAAAATACATTATGTTGCACCTGTTATTTATTTAAAGTCGAAAAAAAAAAAAGAGTTTTTATGTATCTTTTGTCTGTACCTTATCTCCTTATTTGAACACACATCATGTCATTTCGAAATTTTATTACATTCAACTATTAAAATATTCACTTTTTCGCTAACTCATGCCATTTTTGGAATTATTGAAAAAGTAGCAAGAGTAAGTTCTTATTTAAAAAATTTATTAACAGTATTTGCTATAGAGCGATCATAGTGATCACGTTAAAATAAGCATTTTTTTCATAAAATTATTCACTTAAAATCTTCTATGGGTTGTGAAAACGTCATTTTCTAAACGTCAAATTTTCGAAACTCGAGACTTTGTAGCCTCGAGACATTTTGAGACTCCTGACTTTTTGCGAATATTCGAGACTCGAGACTTTTCGAGAATCGAGACTTCAAGACTCGAGACTTCGAGACTTGAAACTTGAGACTCGAGGGTCTCGAAATATTAAGTCTCGTCTCGTTGCAGTCGCGCGGCAACATTCTCGTCTCGAAATTTCGACACGAGAAAAGTCTCGACTCTCGCAGCATCACTACTGACGCTAACCATGATTTCGGCTGTCTACTCATCTGATATCAAAAATTCTAATGGCATTTTAATCTGTTGATCTGTGGCTATAGCCGGAACTAGAATCAAGTAAAAATATAGAAAATTGCATTTTTGGCACGGTTTTGAAAATAAAGTTACGATTATTGTAATTATTTTCAGCTTTTGCAGCTTTAAAAAGAAAAACTATAATAGATACCACAATTGTTCTAGTTTAGACGAGAACTATAGATGTACAAAACATACTATATAAATTTGAGTAAAATCGGCTTAGTAGTTTTTACGATATCGTGGTCACCGATTTAAAAAATGCAGTTTAGATTCTGATATGTGCAAAGAAACACTGCTTCAAAACGACTTGCAAACGCAGCACTATTTGTATTTATTGTGCCCTGCTAATGACAAAACTAGTCACACTGACCATACAACCATACAACCTCAAAGCATTCTTACCGACTCTTCAGAGAATCGGAAAAACCCAACTTCACATATTTGCGCCATATATCAATAAAATGCGGAGCCGTACGCTCTTGTGGAGCAGACTATAATATAGGAAGCATACCACTTATATTATAGGGAAAAAGACTGGAGTAGCTTTCACTCGATTTTCATGTCCTATCAGAATCTGTATTAATTATAATGCTTTATTTTGTTTTAAAGTCCCCTTTAAGAAAGCTATGAAACAATATCAATATGTATTGTAACTAGGGAAACGTACAAATATATGAATAAATTTGAAATGTGATTTCTCAGTAAATGGTACGTTTTTCAAAGTTTCTAGAAATTTTAATATCTCTAATTTTTATCTTTATCCATTTATCTCAAACTCATGCCGTAAAGTAGCATGAGTAAACTGTTTATCCAGTCAAGATATTGTTTTCAAAATTAGGAGGTGCACACCAGGGATTTATTGGAATCGTAAGTATTAAGTTTCATAATTTGCCTTCCACAGTTTGGCTCTAAAGCGTATCAACGCAGACTCACACACACAGAGACGTCATTTCCAAAATTGTCAGATTCGATTAAGTTAAGGAGTTTTAAACCAAATTTGTTACACAGATTTCTAATTTTGCACTTGAATTCGCTGAGTTTAAATTTAATCTCCCTTATACTATATTATAATTATTTTATATCTACAAAGTATTTTCATATTTTGTATGGAAGGATAATAAAAAAATATTGTAATGAAATTTAAAATATTGAATATTCTTTTCACATTGTGAACCCAAAAGACATATTGTTGCAATCTTTCTGTATTATTTGTCTTGAAAAATCAGTTGTTTTCTTCATTAAAACAACAGTGGTTATGAAAATGTTTAGTAAAATGTATATATTTTAATTCATCAATAGGTAGGGTTGTCATAATTTCTAAGCATTGATACGGGACGTTTATGTACTAAATTAATAAAACATGAAACAAACATTGGTGTTAGCTCCAGTGCTTCCAGTTTGCCATACCGGTGAGCAACAATCATATGAAATACAATAATGAAATCGATAGGAATAGTTAGAGTACAAAATTTATTGTTGCAATCCAACAATCGGTCAATCAAATACATTTAAAATTTTATTATTATTACTAATAATTTTTTTGACCTTCAGGTTCACAATCTGTAAAAATGTTATAAATATAAAATATATAATGAAAAAAGAAATGTTTATTTATAGCCCCTGGGCTCACAGTTTGAAACCACTTTGTTAAAATAAAATATCTTTAGTAGAAAATTCTAATATTCTTAAAAATGTACTAAGGGCAGTATTAAGGCGGGCTCCAAATTTTGAGGACCTATAACTCCGGACTTGTACAGACGATTGGATTTAAAAAGCGCCGGACGTATATCAAATTTCATTAGAATTGGCCCGGAACTTTCACAGGAGTTGCGGTCACAAAGTCAAATCTTACGACTGACCGTGCGAGATACATGCATCCATTTTTTTTATCCGAGCATGTTACACACACACAATAATAATTAATAATTATTTTACCCTGATAAAATATCAACAACGTTTAAATAATCTAATACAATGAACACGTAAAGTTTATAGAAAACGGGACAAATAGTAATACGGGATTGAGTAGCAAAAAACGGTGACAGTCCTGTATATACGGGACGTATGGCAACCCTACCAATAGGGAACAAAAGTGAATTTCTATATATAGAAATCCGGCCGCGAAATTTAAAAATTTGAATTATTGCTCGGAAGTTTTGCTCTCTTATGTAAATCGTGATAAACTATTTTCTGATAATTGATTATGCACTTACAAGGGATCCCTTATATAAATTAATTTGAAACTATTTTTAGCCCCAATTATTTGATACAACACAGTTAATTAGAACATTCCTGAACATGCTTGCTTACCGTGTATGCCAAAATTTATATCGATGGTTGAAACCACTCAAAATATCGAGTGGCTCTAATTTAAATCCTATTACCTCAAAGTTTCTCTCAGCAAATTGAAAACAAGATACCTGACGATTTTCAAGTCTAATGTGTTATTTAAGTTGAAAGATATAAATGATATGTGTTACTTACTTGAAATTATTGTAAAATCACTTTTAATTTATAAAGTGTTAGGAACTATCGCTTCTCTTTTTATTTCGTGAATATTTTTATAGTGATGTAAAATATCCGGAAATTTTATTATAATTTACCCTTTCAATGATATTTTCTGGAAAATCTCTGGAAATTTTAAACGTAGTATTCATACTTCAGATAAGAATGCTCCATCCTTTATCCTATCGATTAATTCCAAATACGTATTAGTTTTCTAAATATACATACTCGTAAATTTACATTTGTGTATTACAGATATAATATACCGTCAAACGACTTCCTCCCTTAAGATCCCAGTCAATACAAATCAGAAATTTAACTTAAATTCAGCAACTACAAAATCTAAATTGGTAATTTGGTATAATAGACAATCTAAATATTTGAAAACAGGGTAATATTGAAATGGGACCCCAGTTGAGCTTTAGAATTCTAATTATTTTATGTAGCATGTAAATAGTTAAGTAACATATTTGTCTAGTAACATATCTAGACAATTTCGTAAATATGATCGATTCCGTTACAGTTAGGTCCAACTGGGCTACATTTCGAGAATCCCAAACGGCCAAAGGGACAGTTTGAGGTCAGGCATTCATTCGGGTGGGGCCGCACAGTGGTGCCAATCAACAAATTGGTGGCCAAAAGTCAAAAGTCAATTTTTTTTTAAAATTATATTTCTGTAATCAAATACTTGTGTGCCCGTGGCCACCACTTTCCATTCGTCGATTGGGACCACTGTGTGCCGGTTGCCCAGGCCAGACGCGTAGCGTTTGGGCTTTAGTCGTTGGTTTCTGTTTCTCTGAGTGCGAGAAGTTATCGTTTTGCCGGATCCTGGGTCTCGCTTCCGTCGAAGCTGCCTTCTAGGATAAGTACCTTTTATCTATTTTCGTATTCCGTTGAAGGTACTTGTTGAAGGCCAGTTCCACTCTTGCCGGTTGCCGCTATCGTTCACGTTCGTATCAGAGATTTTAGGCCCCGCCCGGGTACAAGTAAGAGTTATAGCGTTTCCTTGTTTATTGAATTTATTCTCTAATGTAATTGATGGAATAACTATTGTTGTTATTTAGTTGTATTTCGTAGTCACATTGTTCCTGTAGTTGAGTAGGTCACCAGCGTTGCATATCGGTATCTTAGAATGCATACCACCTAGGGGCTTGTGTCTCCTACATTATTTTATGATCTTAGTTGTTCAGAAGCACACGATAGATTAATTCTCTCTTGTTATTATCACTTCCACTATGAACGGTGCAAGTACGAGGGCTATCCGACAAGTACTTCCCTTCCAAAAACAAGAATCGAATCACCGACCGATATTGCTCTTTTTCCATTTTTCTAAAATCTGCGGATACTTCCGCTTTCACACGCGGTCAAAACAAAAATTCGAGTCCAATTCAGCTGAAATTTTAACAGTAGCCGTCTAAGATAATGTACTACACAATAGGTTATGTCTCGTGCGACAGTGGTGCCATAGGCCGTAATTAGTTCCCTTGTTCTATTCCGAAGTAATATAATATTCATTTATGCTTTCTCCGGGTTTAGGCAATCAAATCCGGTGCCTCACTGTTTGATTCTATTTATGTTGTACTGTTTTTTTCTCTACTTTAGATACTCTGATGTTCTCCAATCTGTAGTGATGTCGAATTATCTTCAATTCAACTGGCGCATCCTATCGACACCGGGATAGAGTTATTACGGATTCTCACCGAGCACGTTCAAGGACCATTAGCCAGATTCACCCAAGTATCAAAAAACGAGGACTGTCTTTACAGCCGCAGCTACCCGGTATCATTTATATTATTATAGGGGCTTCCAGAATTTCTATTTGTGAATTATACTAACTTAAATTCCGAATTGTGTAATAATTGCTGAATACAACCACAGCTTGCATCGTGTGTTTAACTGGTGCCTTATTTATTTACTCAGTGTACAAGTTCCTTTCCTCTTTCCCCTCCTACCCCCGACCATTTAAGCTCAGCTAGCCGGAGAGTCTTCCCTGCCATGCCCCCTCTTTGGGGTAGTGAAAACCCCATCACAATTGATTGTAAGAAACAATTTTGAACCGTAACACCTGCAATTACGAGTTAATTTGTTTTTTTATTCCCGATGATGACGATTTTATTTTTGTTAGTTTTATGGCATAAATGAAATCATTGTAAACCTACACTGAACTCTAATATTTAGATTTTTTATTCTCATTGAATACCATATTTGATATACAATTCGACTGTACTCAGTACCTATTACGTTATCCGGTTATTCGATTATCCATCACGACCACGGATCCAACCCGTGACCGTTAATCGAAGTTCTACTACATTTGATTCATCAATAAATGAATGAATGCTATTTTGTTAATTCTTAGAATTTGGCCTCGATGTTTAGCCCTAGACTCACTTCGACGTCACACTACTTTCAACTTGTTTGTGCAATGCTTCAAGAGAGTGAATCCGGGGTATTTTCACCTTGTGAGTAGTGGATATTTGGTACCTGTTTTTGGAGGACTGCAAAATCAACCCAGATTGTCCAAAAAAGAATAGTTCGATGCCTTGTTTATGATAACCAATCGCATAGCTGCAGAAATAATTTCAAAATTACTAGCACCTTTCCCCTATGCTGTATAGTCAAATTTCATATATCACAATAAAGCCAATTTTTCTCGAAACAGTGATATTCATATCTTCAAATTTATAAGTATTCACTAACTCACACCGTTCCCGATATATTGAATAAGTAGCAGGAATAAATTGAACAACCGGTTAAGATATTGTTTTGTAGCAGTCAGACTATGCCTTTATTTGTTTTTGTGCAGTATCCTGTTAAATTTTAGGTTTAAAAATACGATAACTTTATGTTTTTAGGGTGAGTAGTATTTCTGAATTCTTGGAAATGCTATTCAACTGAATGTATTGGGATCGCTTATAACTTTGGTTATGAGAAAGGCAGTTTTGCTTTATACAATGTATTTGACCATTGATCAATGGGACAACGAAAAATGATCTATTATTTAGGGAAGGGAAATACTATTCTGTTTATAAATACTGTCGCCACAATGTATGCAGACATTCTCTTACATTTTAGTATTGTTACAAATTGTGTCATGATATTATGACACAAATTTATTTTTATTTTATAGAATAAAAACAAAATCATTTAACAGAAACATTAAATAACTTCAGACTAAAAAACCAAGACCGCCACCACCCGTAATAATCCCAGCCACAACAATAAACGCCAAAGCAGCGACAGAATTCCTACAAAAATATGAAAATAAGGGATTCTACTTTAAATACACAAACTTATACATTCACGACAGAAAAAGAAAAGGAATCCCTAATCAACGAAATAAACGCCGATGACAAATTTCAATACTACACATACACAGACATACTAGACAAAACACATGCCAACGTACTGAAAGGACTAGACAGGAACCCTACAGACGTAACAGTAAAACAAGAGCTCATCGATGTATACCACTTACAGGTCCATAAGATATACAAAATGCGAAACACCAGACGCCCACTATACCTAATAACGACGAACAGCACAAAAAATGCCAAGGATCTCAACCTAAAAAGTAATGTCCCCTTTCACACCAAAATTACATGGGAGAGGCATATAAACAAGAAGACAATTATCCAGTGCCACCGCTGCCAGCAATAAGGTCATGCAGCGACCAACTGCAGACTGGCTCCAAAATGTTTGAAATGTGCCAAAGACCACCTGACTAACACATGTACAAAGACCCCGGATACACCAGCCACATGTGCCAACTGCAGCGGCGGTCACCCGGCCAACAATACCACTTGTCCTGTTTATCAACGCCGTATGGAAGAAAGAGCGAAATACAATCGCCGCTTGCCTACAACAACTGTACAGTGCTGGGATCCTGAGTTACACCCGCTAATGTTATATCGTAGCGGTCTGGTAGCTATAGCGTAGCGTCAGTTATGCTAGCTATCGTAATTTGGTGCTCTGACGCGCACACGCTATCAACATCGGCTGACTTCGGAAAGTTATTAGCAGAACTAAAAACATTGACTTATTTATGTGTTTATAACCGACAAATTCAAAAATATTTAATGTCATTTTTGTTTTTAACCTTAATTTTAATTATTTTTTATTAATTTGATATATTTATATTAAATATAAAAACAAATTTGATATGATTAAGGTATGTATCTTATGTTATTTGTTTAATTAAATACAATATACAATTTGTTTTATACTTATTGTTATTACTTATTATATTTTTGTTGTTGTTCAACACTAACACACTTCACATAATTTTCGTATGATCTTTTTCTAACACTAACCTAACAATCTAACACGCACAGATTATAACAACATGTTCCATGACCTTCGTTTTAGCTAGCATGAAATAAATTTCAGCGCTACAACATCGTCCGCTATCGTAGCACTTCACGTGTTAGCGGTCGTACAGATTACCGACAAAGCGTAAAGTTAGTAGCATGTGGACAAGGGTAGGGGAAGGAAAACTATAGCGTAGCGTAGCGCTAATACAACTCAGGATCCCAGCTCAGCAACGATATACGCAAGCTCCCCCACCAACGACTAACGCCTGGACCCAACTCCCACACAAAATACCCCACTACCAGGAAATATTCAACAACGACCACTACGCACTAAGATTTCCCCTTACTCTCTAACCAACGAAACGAGCGGCAAGCACACCGAAACAGTAACAAAAACGAAATAACTCAACCACAAACATGCTACAAGCTCTAAAGCAGAATATTTCGTAGTATTTTTAGAATTCACCAAAAATGTACACACATACAACATCTAGATACCAAACCACTCTATACCTCAGTTCTTGGAACGCAAACGGAATAATGTGCACGGTAGGTGAACTCACGCACTACATGAACACATATAAAATACACATAATGAAACCAGACTCACTTAGACAAATAAATTCAAAATCCATGAGTACACATCATACAGAAAAGACAGAGACACTAACGGCGGCATAGCAGCTGGTGGCGTCGCCATATTAATAAAAAATAACCTACCACATACACAAATCGTCACACCAAATACATCAATAGAAACAATATCCATCAAACTAACAGACAATACTAAAATCATAGCTGCCTACAAAACTGCAAAATAACTTCACCCAAGCCGATTTCACAAGGCTACTCACAAAAAACAAACACTAATAGTTAGATATCCCAACACATTTTCCAAGCAATGGCAATACTCCCTCAAAAATAGACATCATCATAAACAAAAACGTACCCAATCTCACCCAACCCAAATCCTTTACTGAACTAAACTCAGATCATAACCCCATAATTTTCACTATGTAAAGACAGTACACTGAAACCTACACAAAATTTATCACATCTTACAAGCACACAAACTGGCAAGAATCCAGGAATACGCTTGACCTCAAAATCCGTATAAATACGCAAATTAACACAAAATAACAACTAATAAGCCACCTTGAAAAATTCACACAAGCCATAAGCACCACAAAGAACAAATTCACACAGACAATGAAAATAAAACTATACAAACAAATATAACCACCACCGATCCTACACGGACCCGCCCCGCTAAAATGCAAACAACAGCTAAATACACTGACAATAGAAATTAAAATACTAATTAAAGCCTACAGAAATTACACATGGACAATGAAGCACTCTTCAATAAATCCCCACGACAACTCCCTCTGGAAACTAACAAAAAATTCATAAAGCCAACCACTCCTATCCCTACACTAGCACATAATAACACGTCGTTCGACACTGACAAAGATAAGGCCAAAACAATTGCGACCATTTTTGAAAATGTGCACAAGTCAGACACAAACAGCACCACAGAATAAAACAACATAATACAAAGCACACACACATACCTAAATTCACCACACACAACTACACCCCGAGAACTTGGAAAAATCTTCACGTCCCCTCAAGAACACAGAATTATAATAAAAACCCTTCCTAATCGCAAAACTCCTGGACCAGACCAAATGGATAACTTTATCCTAAAAAACCTGTTTTCCAAAGCCATCGTCCAATTCCATCATTAAATTGCAACACTTCCCCACAGCCTGAAAAACTGCCACAGTACTCCCCATCCTTAAACTAAATAGAAATCATAAACTCCCCACCAGTTACCGGCACATAAGCCTGTTGAACTCCCTACCTAAACTGTGCGAGAAAGTCATTCTAACCCGATTAAACGACTTTGAGAACAAATACAAAATCACACTTGACTGTCAGTTTGGATTCCGTCCGAAACACAATACTGTACAGGTAAGCAGAATAGCGACAGGCATAACATATAACTTTAACAAAAACAATGTCACTGCTATGGCCCTACTAGACATCGAAAAAGCTTTCGACAAGGTATGGATAGTAGGACTCATAAGCAAACTAATCGACTACAACTTCCCGCCTACACTCATCATACTCATAAACTCCTATCACTCCAACCGATCATTCCGAGTTAAAATTAACAACTCCATCCCTAACCTTAAACCAATTGTGGCAGGAATCCCGCAAGGCAGTGTCCTTGGAAACAAATTATTCAACTTATACCTCAGTGATTTCCCTACTCTCCCAAAAACAATTACTGCACTTTATGCAGATGATACATCGATCTTCGCCCACCCATTCAGCGCTCAAATTGCAGGCAGACAAATACAAATCCACATCAGCATTCTGCAAAAATCAAAATTAACACCGCAAAAACCGAAGTCATTGTCTTTACACGAAAATTCACAAACACGATAATACTGACACCACTCAAAATATATAACGATACAATAACACCAGTAAAAACAGTTAAATACCTAGGGGTGCATTTAAACCATACACTAAGACACGGCCCACACATACATCATGCCATAACAAAAACGCAACACACAATCAGAAACTTATACCCCCTCCTAGTCAAAAATAGTCCCATAACCAACCAAAACAAAATACACATGTACACACCACTGATACGGCCAGTAATGTCATATGCAGCTCCAGTCTGGTGCAACGTCGCCAACTCCGCTTTATTACCCTTACAGCGCTTCCAAAACAAATGCCTCCGACTCGCTACAAGTTCGGACAGATACATACGAATAAGAGACTTACACAAGATTACAAAATTACCATACTTACCAACATATATAAACAAAATAGCACAGTCGTTTTATAAAACACAACTAAACGCAAACTCACTGATGAAACAAATGATCAGAATCAGACACGACCACGCCCCAATAACACTTAAAGCACAAGCTCCTCTACCAAACCCTCCCAATATTCCAAGAAAGCCTCCAAGAGCTATGAAATACGTATCAATACCGCAACCAACAACACTGTGGAGACGACACTTAACACTCACAATAAAGTTAACCACTGCACTGAACATATATCACTCACAGTAAACATTGTCCATTAATCATACTGTTAAATGTTAATTATAAGTTTAAAACCTAGATTAAGTTAGTATATAAGTTTTATGTAAAATTTTGCAATTATAAAAATGGGTTTTCTATGTCTCCTCATCCCTTTTTAGTGATTCAAGATGGCGGCTGAAACAACGAAAGTTCCCCAAAAGAATGATTAAATTCAAACATTATTGCTTCTAAGAATGAGTAGATCGTGTTTAATAATACTCTACAGGGGCTCAAAATTTTTGTTGAAATGTCTACTTTCTAATGGCGTTAGTTTAATTTGAAAATTCAGAATGGCGGCTGCGCTATAGTGATATAAACGATAAAAGTCCCCTAAAATGTGATTAAATCAAGGGAGGGTTAGGCCTAAAAATGAGTAATTTGTGTCTAAATATACTCTATAGGAGCTCAAAATTTTCGTTGGAATGTCAATTTTCAATTGTTTTTGGTATTATTTGAAAATTAAAAATGGTGGCTAAACTATAGCGACTTAAATGATAAAAGTCTACAAAGAAGTGATAAGTGTCAAAATATCTATAGGGAGCGTATCTCGCACCAGGAAACGTTCAGAACGCTTATAGGTAAGAGATAACGTTAATATCTAGGGAGGAGGATACGGAACTATCCCCCAAATTTCTTACCAGGTTTATGTTAAGGGGGAACAACACGGTGACGGTTTAAAAAAAATCGATTTTTTTTTATATAGTTTTAACGAATGTATCTTTTAGAATACTTCCCTAAAATATTATGCTGAAATTCATACAAATAATGAAGGTACACTGCATTTTCCTTTGACGCGCACATTGCTGACAATGACGTTCATAATATTTTTAGTGTGATTAGTTGAAATTATTAAGTGAAAATGGATCGAAAAGGTAGTAGATTAACCCCTATACGACAATGACAGGACAAAAGAAAACAATATTGTCCTTCGTACAAATAACGAAGATACACCCTTCGTTATTTGTACGAATTTCAGCATAATATTTTAGAGAAATATTCTAAAAGATACATTCTTTAAAATTATATAAGAAAGAAAAATCGATTTTTTTCCCGTCACCGTGTTGTTCCCCCTTAAGCAAAATTTATATATACATATTTATATGCTAAGTTGTACCTCGACTTACGCGACTCTTTGTCGGTCCTACCTATCGCGTAACTACGGAGTATGACTGTATTTACTTTTCATTCTTTAATTCAAAATTTTCATTATTATTTTCGAATTCAGCAACCTCGATTATTCATATATACATAGTTCTACGCAAATTCATTCCTTTTTCTAATAATTGAACCGATATTTTGAAGACGCCATTTTGTATTTTGAATTATTATTACAATATTTGAAATCAGCGACCTCGAAAACCCGTAAATACTAATATCTACGCTAATCCGTTACATTTTCTAATAATTGTACCGCCATTTTGAAACCGCCATTCTGAATTTTCATTACCATATTTCATAACAGCGACGTCGAAAACCCTTATATACATATTTCTACGCAAATTCAATCTCACTTTGAGTATTGGTCAGGTTTTTGTGTGATTTGAAGCACGGTGCGTTGGCTGTTTTGAATATATGCTTGTCGCTCCTAAGAGCTTATCGCTCTTATTGAATAACCCCCATATTGCCGTTCGTCTTTATAGTCTGTTGCTTTTTTGCGGTTTCAATTTTTTTTTTGGCATGTCGTTCTTCTGGTTTATCACTCTTATGGGTCTGCTACTCTTACGGCCTTGTCGCTCTTATGGGCTTGTCGCTCTTATGGGCATGTCGCTCTTATTGAGTGTCGCTCATATTGTCTGTCGCCCTTATAATCTGTAGCTTTTTTGGGTTGTTGCTTTTTTGGCATGTCGCTCATTATAAGCACGTCGCTGTTTTGGAAGTTGCTGTTATGCAGTACAAGCCAAACATTTGACTGCTACATAATAGGTGTAATATATATATTGTTATACATATTATTACATTTTCATACGAATAAATATAAGTAAATATTATAGTCAGGAACATTTTCAAACGGAAATACACATTTTGACCTTCCCTGAATTGGTTATGGTAGAACCAAAATGGTTGAAGGTAAAATTATGAAACTGCAACTTTCAAAAACAATATCTTAATAACTTAAGCAATCGGTTTATTCTAGCTACTTGATTAATATAAAAGCTGAACATATTTCAATTTCTAGTATCATTTGTTTAAAAAGCATTTTCAAAAGATGTACTATTTATTGCAAAATTGCTTTTGAAAATAGGCATGTTACATTTACGTATCCCTAGTTACATTTACATTTTTTTTTAATCTGATGAACTGTCAGAATATTTAAACTATCCTTTACATGAGTCCTGCAATTGTCAACGTAATTTCAAACCAGTTTAACATTTTGTAAGACGTACTTACGAATACACACATATAACCGTGTGTTCCTTAATTTGTATAACAAACATTCTATATAGCACTGTTAGTAAGCACATTATAATATGAATAATAGCAGCCACACGTAAATTGTGGTTTGAAACTCGTCAGTGTACATGTTTCAACATATATGTTCTTATACGGATTTCGTATTCACATGACCGATGCCCGAAACCCAAGTGGATCAATTCCACTGAGGGCTGGCGAGTGTTTGCTATTTTCGGTTGAAGATCTCACAAGAATGCCACTTTACGTTCCGTAAAGGCACACGCTATATAGTACATATATACTATACCATATATTCGTCTATATACGTGAAAGTACTGTAAAATAAAGAACACAAACATCACGTATTATCAATATTAATAAACATTTATAAAATATTTTCTACCTATATGAAATCAAACAACTTCAATTTTTGATCGCAAATGTATATTCATAGGTATATAGAAGTCCATGAAGGCTACATAAATTTTCTTAGATATAAGGGGATTCGTTTGTACTTGCACGTGTTTGTGTTGCTCCAAGTCTATTAAGGGGGCATTCACCTTTAGCGGATTCAAAAAATCGTTTTTTTTTTTGCAGAATCGGACACTGAAGTGTTGACTATGGGTTTCTGAAGCCGTTTTTCGAAATTCGAGTTGGAAATATGTGAAATTGCGATTTAAACAAAACAATGTTTTTGCTCAAACACGGCGTTTACGCGCGCGTCAGTCTGAAGTTAAAACTTTAAACGCGTTTTTCTCGAAACCATATTTTTTAAACCGTGCGGTAGAATATCTCGACAACGAATTAACCGATTTAACTCTCAATAAGTGCATCTTAAAGGTAATAAAATTCTCTAGGAGTTGATCCTCGACGAAGTATATCCGACAATTATTAATATTTTTTAAGGTCCGCCAAAGGAGAAAAAAGTGACAAAAAATTACACTTTTCGTACGATGGTCGCCATTTTGCTAATTATGGTCTTAATGGGCCACCCGAGAATCAATTCCTAGACAATTTAATATACTTTAAAACCCTTTTTTTTCAAACAACTGGGACCAGAGTTATGCTACCGCGCGCCTAAATTGAACTGCCCACTTTGGACCTGGACATCTTCGCCGGGGCTGAACGTACCCAACTTATACCTTATTAAAGAGAAAAGTTGAATAAATACGATACAAAAAACTGCGTGCGAATATCTCGAACGTACCCTGAGATTTTTTTTAAAAAACAATTTTTTTTGTGCTATAAAGGTGAATGCCTTATTAAAGGGGTACTTACAATTTTTAGGTCGAAAAAATCGTAATTTTTTTTTTTGCATTTTTTGATAGATTGAATTGTGTTGATTATGACTTTAATGCGGTTTTGTGATAACCCCCAGAAATAGCTGAATAAATGTAAGATGAAAAATATTAATGCTATTCAGTATATGTTTAAACGCTTTCAACGCAATTTGTTTCATTGTTTCATCTCGAAACTATTTTTTTTGAAACTGGGCGAACTATTTTCTCAGGAATTACAAGACCGATTTGCTAGTTCTTTATTTTAGATGAAATTACATACTATTTGTTGAGCTTATATATAATATGCATACAATTTTATAATAAACTTATATTTATAGCGCCCTAAAGTGAAAAGAAAACTAAAAAAGGCATTTTTCTTCACACGGCCGTCATTTTGTCACATATTATTTTTTTACACTAATTGTTGGTATAAGCTTCAGAGAATTTTATACGCATTAAAATTGGATTCAGTTGACCCGTTGATAAGATACGAGTTCGCTCGTTTAGTGATGACCTAGACATATTCTCCGCGTTATATAGGAAAGTTTCACATATTTCTGTTCGAAAATAAACTTTTATTATTTCATTCTCAATAAACCCAATGGTTGAAAAGTTACAATGCTTCATTAAAAGAGCATATGTGTAAGTGCCAATGCCTTCAGCTCTTCCTATAATCAATTTGGTGAAAGTAAATATTAAATAGAAAAAAACAAGCATAGGTACAGACTTTATCTCGCCATATAGCAATTGTAAATGCGTGTGCAAAGGCGAACAGTGCACTAAACTGGTTGTTATTAGATAAGTGGCCCACCGCATACCTGGTAGCGCATGCGTACGTATTATAATTTTTAAATTTAAATAATTATTTTCTATTATGTCAGCGGCAATTTTTAATATAGCCTTATGCAATTCATTTTATATCATTTCCTGTAAGATATGATGAGTAGGGAACATGACCAGACTCGATCGGGGGAATCACGTAGTATCTACCGGTTATGATATTGCTCTTTCAGTATTGTTTGGAAAGTGCGTACGTGGTGGTAGTGTTACTGTGATTTGTGCCCTGTGCATCTCGTACGTATAAATACTAGCGGCGTGGTAAGTCTGTTTGTTTAAATTTTTATTCTTGTAGTCATATGTAACTTTTATTTATATTGTTTTTATTAAGTTTTTATTTTCAACTTAAAATAATATTACATGAAAGTACATATGAATGTTAAGTCGCAACTAGTTATATCAGACTACGTGACTTTTATTAAATTTCTGTCTACTTATACATTTTATTAACACTTTATCTGACACGTGTCGAGTGAAGACAAAGGAATCAAATTATCTGGTAACACTATAAGAATGTGCAAATTATGCAGTAATATAACTTGTATAGGTAAATGGTGATGGCCATTGTCCTGAATGTTCGTTATGTGTATGTCAAAATGTGTTGTACGTCACCTATCCCCAACCTGTGTGAAGGCTCTGCCCTTGTAACCGCTGCGGCAGGGGGATTGTCGAGAAAGCGTCCAGCGAGGTAGCCTATATTTTTACCGGTATGTTGCCAGGCTACCAGCTTAAGTGTTTGTCCTCAGGTGGTGCCCAACGTTTCGCTTCGTACCTTCGAGGGGATTTGGTGGAGACCTAAGCACTAATTGCTTAGGCTGTGATGGTTTTTGTGGACAGTTAAACACTGTATTCTTCCTCATTATCCTGATACAAATAGCTTAACCATTATTGTTCTAATAGACCGTCGTTAGTCAGTGCTTAATGACAGAGTTCTCACTGAGCGCAAGCGTTGAGCTTACGCTGAGTGAGCGTAAGCTCAACTTGCATTCTAATTTTGGACTCAACATAGAGGCTCGAATCGGAGGATTCCGTGGGCCGTCGCTTATACATAGTTATATGATCTTATGATGAGTATTAAAGAAATTAAGTGTCACACAGGAAGGTTCAGTGCGTAAATATAGTTAACATCCATCTACATGTAACTTTAACAACAGGTAAAAAATCAACCGTAACAATTATTTTGACCTTTGAGTTCAAAAACTGAAAATAAATAATTATATTTATATAAATATATATACATATTTAATTATATTGTGAGGTGCTTTACTACTCGAGCGCCTATTTGTGAGGTGCTTCCCTAGCAGGATCAGTTATCTTCACTTACAGGCACTATCTTCTGGGAATTCGGTTGCTCGGGCACAAATACGGTTTCATAAAATAATATTATGGTTACAGTTAAATTAATTAGATTAGATAATAGGTAATCACACACCGGGATATAGCGCTGCTGGTAATTCAATACCCAGATATAGTGCTGGTATTCGGCGGTAATCACACATTGGGATATAGCGCCGGAGGTGATTAAGTACCAGGATATAGCGCTGGTATACGGAAGCAATCACACTGGGATATACCGCCGGCGGTGATTAAATACCAGGATATAGCGCTAGTATACGGAGACAATCACACCCTGGGATATAGCGCCACAAGTGATTAAGTACCAGGCTAAAGCGCTGGTGTACGGAGACAATCACACACTGGGATATAGCGCCGGCGATGATTAAATATCAGGATATAGCACTGGTATACAGCTTTGACATAATATATAATTTCGAAATTCAACTCACCAAGATGTGTTGTGTAGGTTACGGTCTATCCGGAATGTCGGCGACAGACTGTGTGTAGGTTACGGTCTTCTCGCAAGGTCGGCGACAGAGTGTGTTTTTTACCTAGCTCTGAGTCCGAATTTCTACAAGATTTCCCAACAGATTGTTAAAATTCGAAATGCAAGTTAAAACCACATTTTTATTTCGTTTGCTTATCTTTGCAATTTGTTTTTAACTCGTATTTTTTGGCAATTAGACTTTACTTCACAATAAATAAACATAAAATATTATTGACGCCGAATGGATTCGATCGCTCCACTCCTAACGTATGAGCCCAGCGCGTTAACGCTAGACTGTATCTATTATTTATCGCTATCTGTTTAATAGTCAGAATATCTGATACCATTAATATAATTCTAACTAATAAATATAAAAAACTAATTTAATTTATAATCCTTCACTGAACTGTGGACAAAAAACAATCTGGTCATATTTATATTTTATACCCAACACAACCAGAAATATTTCATCCCAATTAAAAAAATGTAATATTAAAACAATAACAACAAATAAACTAACATTAGGAAAAATTTTAAACAACACTAAACCAAAATCAGATATCATTAATTCTTCAGGTGTTTACGAAATTAAATGCCGTGATTGTGACAAAATATTTGTAGGACAAAGTGGCCGTAAATTCAAAACTAGATTTGCATTGAAGAAAACCATAGTTTTAAGAATGATTACAAAATCCTTCACGTTGAGACCAAAAGATTAAGACTCAACATGTTAGAATGCTTAGAAATAAGAAAGGCCGCCAATTCTTAAAACCCTATTGTTATCGAGCAAACTCTTCCCTTCTCAATATTGTCTTTAGTTAATAAGTTCACATGTAATTGTTTTGTATATATGTATATTCACTCCTGATGATGACTGTAAAGTCGAAACACGTGTCGAAATAAATTAAAATATTGTGAAACAACCAAGTGTTCTTTTATTTAAATATTAACATGTTTCACCAAGTGCCAACCACTATATTCATTAATAATATGAGTAATATATTCGAAAAAATTTGGTCTAGCGAATGAGCGAGCCACATACATGTAGTTTTAGAACATAAAAAATGTAATTCATTTTCGTAATTGAATTATGAAAATTCGTTAGATGCCCATTGTGAATCCAAAGAACATAATAAATAAACATATATGTTATTAAAATTTAAAATATACGTATACATTACGCATGCGCGGAGTTGAGTGGGGATCCGTAACGTATAAAGGGTAATGTTATACACTGTGCTTTTTACATATATTCGAAGAGCTAAAAGCATAGATGCTTGTACCTATGCTTCTTTAAAAGTAATCTCTACGGTTTGGTGCGACAAGTGTATGATTGATCTATGACAGTTAAACGTAACCTTTCATATTTTGTAGTTTATATAAAGATATGTATTGACATTCGTTTGATTTGAACTGTATTAGTATTGTAAAACAAATTATGTGTTTTAATAGTATAATCAATTAGAATTAGTGAATGTAGTGTAACCTTTTATTCAGAATACGAGCATTCAAATAATTGTCTCAACCATATCATTTGGTCATAGTTATCTATTTTTTAAAACTGTTTGATTTAACTCAGAAACAAAAACCACGATATGCAAACCAACTCCTCCGAATAATGCAATAATATGACGGTAAATCAAATTTAATTATTCTCGTGCTAAATATAACGCCCCCCCAAAATTCTTATCTTTTGAGGTGGTGCAAGTCTTGCATGCACGAAGAACACGGCACGACAAGAACCGAAATCCTAGCAACGAGTACTTTTATAACTAAATGAAATAACCGAACGATCAGAGTGCATATCGTTCGAAAAGTGTATATGGTTACGAATTACTGAACGCACCTAGTGCAGTTTCTCTATATATTCCTACCTATGTAAATATAAACGGGTTAGAAGCGCCACCTGAACACTAAATGCAATTCTTTTTACCGTAGACATCACGTCTCACTGAATATCTCTTTTCTGGAAGGAAGAAATGAAGAGAAACGATGAAAAATGGGAAGAAAGTTACAATTGGTAGAGAGAATTGTAAAACTAGAAAACAGATGCGAAAAACAGAAAAAAAGTGAAGAATAAATAATATAATAATTAAAGGATAGAAGGTGAGCAGCAATATAACGCACAAACCGTCAATATATGATAATAGCAATTTCATGGAGTACATGCCACGTTAAAGAAGGCAAATATAAGTAGAAACCAAGCTCGTAAAACCATCTAAGTAGAAATGGAATTATAGAAGCACAAACAAGAGATAATGAAAAATTAAAATAAACTTAAACTAAGCAGCCCTTACATATTTATGGAAATTGACCTAACAACAATTGAAGAAAGAAGATTTCAATCGGAGATATGGTAAATAGTCGAAAAAGAAAATGGACATATGGTACGAATTGGGCACAGAATAGCAAAAATACATGGTCTAGATTACGAGTGAAATGATAACGAGAGGGGGTTGGCCGAAAAAGATAAAGAGACAAACAACTAGAAAGTTCCACCACAAAAGATACTGCATCCAATGCAACGACAAAGAACGAGAGAACGAACAAGAACCGAAATACAAAAAATGATAAGGATGAAAGAAACATAGCCAGAAAGAACATCCTGGAAATAACTAATACAGGATATAATACAATAAAATTAGGAACCTGGAACAAATGAAGCATGAAAGGTAAAGAAGAAGAACTTATTGATGAAATAGAGAAAGTCAATTTATAGTATGTCGGTATAACAGAAACGAATATGAAAGGGAAGGGTATAGAGCAAATGGCAAAGAGTAGAACATTATGAAAGAGCAGCAGCAGGAGTGGGAATGATAGTAAAAAAAAAAAAAATAGTTTATATCACACGGGTTTTTTTTTTAATAAATGAATAATGTAAATAGATTTAAACATTGACGAAAGTAACAAGAAATACAAAAAGTTAGTATCAAATGACCCAAATGAAAATTTAACAAAATAAATCAAAGAAAGGTTCTTCGAAGAACTGCAGAATGAAATAGATGATTCAAACAAAGATTTAATAATAATGGAGGATCTGAACGGAAGAGTTGGAAAAAAAAATGGAATAGAATGACACCTAGGGCCACACGGAGAGCACACGCGAAATACAAATGGATCTAAAATTCTGGAGTTATGCAATGAAAATTATTTAATTTGTAGAAAGAAAAATTATAAATTCGCGCATATAAATATACGAGAGATGAGCCAAGTAGGAATAAAGAGTCAATTATAGACAAGTGTTCCAGGAACAGGCAGTGACCATTATCTCCTCAAAATGAAAATGTAATAGAAAAGTAATAAAGAATAGATACAATAAAGAACAATAACAAAATAGAAAATAAATATTTACAAGCTCACAAAAACAGATATAAGAGATAATTATCAGAAAATACTGGAAATACAACTAAACGAAAAGACAGAAAACAGAGGAATAGAGGAAAATTGAAACATTAATAAGAATAATATGTTTGAAGTAGCAGATGCGATTGGTGGAGCTACTAAAATCGAATGTATACAAGGGAAGAGAACAGCATGGTGGACTGCAAAATTGAAAAACCTAAAAGAAAAAAAAGAAAAATGGAGAAAATATGTCTGTCTTAAGAAAAGAAAAGCTTAAGAAGAATTAAAATAATAGATAAGAATAATAATAAATGCGGTGACACAAGCAAAACAATGCACAAGAAAAAGTAATAAACAATAATGAATAATTAGGACGGGGAAGAAAAATATCTGAACCAAAAAGAAGAAGAAATGATGTAAAGGTGGAAACAAAACTTCCAAAAATTACTGAATGATGACAATAGCCAAGTAGAAATACATGAAGAAACACTAACACATGCAATAGAAACGACTACCATAAACATGGACGAATACATAACAGAAGAAGAATTTTCGAAAGCATTAATTAGTCCTAAAAATGGAAGTGCCCCGGACATGATATAACATTACGGGAATTATCAAAATTGCAGGAGTAAGGGAACAAAATATTCTGCGAAAAGAACATCAGAAGATTGACAGATAGGAATCACAACACCTATATTTAAAAATAAAAAAATAGCAAAGTACTATAGAGGGATTATACAGTTGGGAGTACCAGGATAGCTATTTGCCAGAATATTGAAAACAAGACTGAGATACAAACTTGAACATTCTATAAAAGACAAATAATGCGAATTTCGGGTAAGTCAAGACAACTAAATGAGAAAGCTAGATAATCGAGAAAACTAATTCATAGTTGTTTCAAAGATTTAGAGAAAGCATTCAATAGAATAATAAGAGCCGATTTATGGGGAAGTTTATTAAGGAGATGCATAGATTGGCACACCATACATTCGATAAATAGCCTGCATAAAACAAGGAAGAGCTACGTACGATCATGAAGCAAGACCTCAAACGCATTCACGAATAAAATTGGTTTAAGACAAGGTTGCGGGCCAAGTCCTCTCTTATTTTTAATAGTGCTGGATGATGTAATAAAAGAAAGTAAGAAAGATACCAAGCTATACAACATTCTGGAAGATGCATAAGCTACAGGTTACATAACTCTATTACATTAGACGATATGTATGGTGGTAATGGGGGAATCCGAAAGACATCTACAACACAACATGCAGATACATATCAGAGAAGTGAGAAATAGAAATGAAGTTAAACTTAGAGAAGGGAGTGAGTAAGAGTAGATGTGTCTAGGAGTGGGCATTTCTGAAAATTTGATATTAATAATCGATATAAAAATATTATCGATATATATCGATAAATATCGATACTTATCAAACAACCTGTTAACAAACATTCGGTGCGGCTTTCTTCTTTAGCGCTCTACCGCAGACCACCTTGTCAGACTGGAGTCTGCCATCCGTGATGCTTTTGTTAATAAGAAAAATTTGGTGGCAGTTTTATTTCATATCGTTCGCGCATATGACACAACGTGGCGATTAGGTATATTGCGCACATTATATTCCTGGGGGCTGAGGAGAAATTTTCCACTCTTCCTGGATAGTTTCTTTTCTTTAAGGAATTTTAATGTCCGAGTTGGAAATGTTCTATCAAGCAGTTTCAGATAAGAGAACGGTGTTCCGCAAGGCTGCATTCTAAGTGTCGCATTGTTTGCCGTAACTATCAACGGCGTTGCTGAGTGTATTCGTTCCTTGTACTTGGACGATTTGGCGATCTTCTGGAGTTCTCGTCGTATAACCTCCATACAACGTCAGCATCAGTTGACTATAAATCATTTTTACACTTGGGCAACAGATCAAGCATTTTCCTTTTCCCCGACTGAGACAGAATGTATTAAGTGGGCATTCACCTTTAGAGCACGAAAAAATAGGCTGTTTTTTTACTTTTTTTTTCTCAGGGTACGTTCGAGATATTTGCACGCGGTTTTTTGTATCGTATTTATTCAACTTTTCTCTTTTAATAAGGTATTATTTAAAGTCGGGTACGTTCAGCCCCGGCGAAGATGTCCAGGTCCAAAGTGGGCAGCTCAATTTTGGCGCGCGGTAGCATAACTCTGGTTCCAGTTGTTTGAAACAAGAAAAAAAAAAGGATTTTAAAGTATATTAAATTGTCTAAGAATTGACCTTTTCTTCTTTGGCGGGCCTTAAAAAATATTAATAATTGTTGGACACACTTCGTCGAGAATCAACTCCTAGAGAATTTTATTACCTTTCAGATGCGCTTATCGAGAGTTAAATCGGTTAATTCGTTGATGAGATATTCTACCGCGCGATTTAGAAAATATGGTTTCGAGAAAAACGCGTTTAAAGTTTCAACTTCAGACAACTGACGCGTGCGAAAACGCCGTATTGAGCAAAAATATAGTTTTGTTTGAATCGAAATTTCACATATTTTCAACTGGAATTTCGAAAAACGGCTTCAGAAACCCATAGACAACACTTCAAAGTGTCCGCTTCTACAAAAAAAAAAAAAACGATTTTTTGAATCCGCTAAATGTGAATGCCGATTTAACTTCTGTCAGCGTCGAGCATTCCATTTTGATCCAACTTTGACGCTGAATGGAGCCGATTTGCCGTTTGTTGAAACTAGGGCTTCTGTTCGACCGGAAATTTAATTGGCGAGCTCATCTTGAAGCTCTGAAGAGAAAGTGTCGTCTATCTCAAAATTTGTTGCGAGTTCTAAGTTGCAAATCGTGGGGCGCGGGTCGTACGGCCATGCTTCGCTTGTAAATTATCTATACATATCGATAAATATCACTATTAATGTATAAGTAGGTAGTTTTGTTTTATAGCATTGGTTCAAAATATTATGTAAATGCTCTTAGTTAAGTCAATACATATGAATGCTTGCATATAAGATTCCCAAAGCGAAGGTGCCATACATAATGCTGCTGAACAAATAGATGGTTATGTTATGAAATTATTTCCAAAATGTCAACAGTCTACACGAGAATTTCGTCAAAATCTATTTCAAAAATCATGTTCACAGTGCAAAAGTATTTATAATTCCTTTATTTTGTTAATATTCAATACGTTGTTTCATTCATTATCTAGTATTGAAATATCTGGAAAGTGTTGCACTAACTAATACTTTTTCTAATTGTTGGAAGGTGGATAATAACCGTTATATTTCACTTTCATTTTTTCAAAAGTACACCATTTAATATTATTTAATACGCCATTGTGGAGTCTTTTTTTAAACAATTACTTAATTTTATTTTATTTCCTTTTTTGACTTTTTCATTCACTTTTAATCCTTTTAAAATTACACGCTCTGAAATTATAAACTTACAAATTGAAAAATAAATGAGGGTTTTCAGAAATTTTAATGAATTTATATATATATATATATATATATATATATATATATATATATATATAATTTTATCTGGCAAAAATATTAGATTACCGTACTAATAATATTACTAGAAGACAAGACACTATCAGCTGTAACTTCATAAATACAAGTAAATTTAATTCACAACCTGACTCTAGTAGAAGCCATAAGGAGAATTATCGATTTACCAATACGTATCGTTAATATCAATAAGTGATAATACAACCGAATTCACAGCAAATATTTTAATTCTTTTTTAATTTTGCCCTATTTTATATAAATATTCACATATACCAAATATCTAGTTCGTAAAACAGCAATACTATATAAAATTATTGATGTGCGAACTACAGTAAATATTATATATATATATATATATATATATATATATATATATATATATATATATATAATTTTGTATATTTGAGCTATATAAAAAAGCCTACGTATAAATTATACAAGAGTATTTATATAGATGCGAGGTTGTGAGCCGTATGTCACATGTATGTAATAATTATTATCTAGTTGGTGGAATGTAGCATCGATGTAATATCGACATATTTCGTATTCCGTAAAAAACAGCGGTAGTTCTTCGCAAGCGCTCGTATATTACATACCATTTACGTTCTGTGTTTGCTGGGTACAAAGAAACTACCCGAAATTGCAAGTAAACCTGCAATAATATTGATTTTTTATAAACTGGCACAAGGGGAGTAAAAATTAAAACCAATAATAACCATAACAATTCGGTTGTATAGCATTTTCAAAAACTCAGAAATATTACTCAACCCAAAATCATAAAGTTATGCTATAATACGTAAATTTAAATACAAAACTACATAAGATCAAATAAATTAATTTTCCAACTTCTACAAGGTCAATCAAGTCTGGAATTCTTGCAAAATTGGTAGATAGAGATTCACCATTTTCTCTTTTTATATTCAGTAGCTCACTGCCTTTAGTTGTGATTTGTCAGAATCCCCAGTAGGTGTGCTTTGCATCAAAATCACACTATGAATCTTGTTCCTATATGTTTCATGAGTTCTAGGTACTGGTACATTTTTAGCCATTGTCTGGGTGGGAAGTAAATTCCTATCACTGTGAACAGGAAATTCTTACTTTTTATACATACAGATGATTTGTATATCATCTGTTTCTTATTTGGCTTTTTATTAGTGATTGATGTTTCCCTTTATTATAGTGGGTGTTCACCTTTCATTATTTTTGCATAGGTGCAATATTCCAATTTCTTTGGTCCTTCTTTGAATGTGGTGATGAGCGTCTTTTGTTGGTGTTTTTCTAGTATGGGTAAGATAAGTTCTATATTTCCGCTTAGCTGCATATTCTTTTGTTTCTCTTTTGTATTTTCAACTATTACATTTCTTTGGGAATATGGTGCAATCTGCTCCTATTCTACATTATTATTAATATTTTAATTGTGTTTCTTTCGCTGACTGCGTGATTTTGGGACGGCTTTGGTTTTTTCACATTCTTGTATTTGATTTTTTGAATTTGCTTAGCGATTGCATATCTACGGTAGTATGAGCCTCGCCACAGTGAACGCATTTGGTTTATTATTTTTAGATTTTGCACATTTTATAGTCAAATATTTTTCTGCGCATTTTAAGCAACTTGGATTCTTATAACAAAATTTTAAGAATTCCCGTATGCCTGGCATATCTTGCACTTGTGTATTAATCTAGAGTTTTCTTGCAGTTGAAATGATATCTAAAATATTATTAATTTCGTTCCTTCATCGGTACTGAAGGTAAGCATACACATATTGAATGATTTCGTATTTTTCACCCTCAAATTTCTTGCTGCTTTTTCTATTTAAAAAATTTTCTTAAGTGATTCATGATTCTTTATGGTCCACACAGGTTATATAGATTTTAGATATTACTCTGATTGATTTTATCTACTTGTATCATATGTGTGTTATAACAACCCAGCAAACAATTTGAATCTTGTGACATCTATGTGATGTTTCAGCGACTTAACATGCGTATGTCCCGTCTCGGCGACATCTCAGGGAAATCATATTAAAGAATGTATGTACTGGGAAATTTCTCTCACTTAGAAGTTTAGTCATATTTCTGTAGCATTCTGCATTGATTGTTTTTATTTCAATGTTATTTCCACTAATAAGGTTAATCTGGTAGGTTTCTGCTGGCTGGTTATTTGTCAAGGGGTCATAGAAACCGTCATATTATTTAACTTTATCTACCATAACTGACAGAGGTGGTGGAATTTATAAAAAAAAATGGTTGATCTTCTATTATTCCATCCTCCATTCCTTGTCTGCTGTTAGTTGTTCCTTATCTGTATGGTATTCAATTTTGTCTTTTTCTCTTTACTGTTTTATCGGTTTGAGATTTCCTTCTAAATCTGTAAATTTTGATTTCATGAATGTAAACATATTTTGAAATATCCTAACTTTACCATCCATATTTTTCAAATTTCTTTTACAAGGTGTGCTCGTTTTGCAACTTCATATATATTTTTTTTGAAATTATTTATTATTTATTTGTAATAATTCTGCTTAATTCGTCGTCGTTCGTCGTCTTCAGCCATTCAACTTCACTCGCTCACCTTACAGTGATATCGTTTATCGCATTGTACTTATAGGGTTGAAAGTGGATAGTAGTCTTTACTACACTTGATTTGGTTTAATTGGATTAGTGTGGCGCAGCCACCAAATAATATTTCGGATGTTGGTTGGTTGAAACCACCTTCGAAACTTAGAGGTTGTATACCACAGTGTCTGCTGTAGTGTAGTGCGGTAGTTATAAAATACGAAATAATATTTTTATATTATTTCGTATTTTATGACTTGCAGCGCAGAAACCACACGAAATGTTATAAATAATATAAAGTTAATCTAGTCAGCAACAGATGACATAATCACCGATATAGTTATGCTCACTGCTATGAATAAAAATATTTTTCAAAAATTACTGTTTGTACATATGTATTTGTCATAAGAAATCTATTCTTTTCACTGATTCTATCCAAACGGCGAACTGCACGCATAGGTGTGTTGTACCTAACCTTGTTTTTGGAAAGTGATTATGTTATGTGAAACTGGTAATCAGACTCTTAGGAGTTACTGATATAGTGTACTCCCAGTTTGTATGTTTTATAATCCGTTCTGCTGAACACTAATGAATAAATTTAGAATAACAGAAGCTGCTCTAGATTGTACAAAAGTGAGCGACAAAAATGTTACCGTGTTGCATTATGCTGCTGGAAATAGTCTGGGGCAAGACATTCCCAAATTCACAGTAAATCATTTCTCAATTCGTTTAAGTCGCATTCAGCAAAGGGATGTAACAGGTAATAATCCATCAATTTAATCCAACAGTTCCGCTAATTGTACATTGGAATGGCAAGAAGTAGTTGATAGCCTATTTTGGTCACTGGTGATAAAGTAGAACAACTGGTCGATGTTCCAAAAATTGCGGCTGGGACTGGATTGGAAATTGGCGAAGCTGTTGTTGAAACTTTGGAACTGTGGAATTTAGCTGAAAAAATGGGTTTTGAAACTACTGTGTCAAATACCGGAAGAAACAAGATTCGGTACGTACAACGCACCAATGCGTTTAGCGCGCCTTATAAGTAATATATGTGATGCGAGCAGCGGTTTTTAATTATTATGGCTTTTTGGTTATCAATTTGAAAAAATGTTATAGATACAAAAAGTCTTAAAATTTCTTGTAGAATATTTTGATAAACAAAATTTTAGTTCATATTTTAAAATTCAAAATTATAATATTTAATAATTTTTTATGGCTTTGAGTTGACCATATGAAGAAATCTTGTAGATATAAAATATTTTAGAATTATTAGTAAAATTTTTGAAATTCGAGTTGGAAATATGTGAAATTGCGATTTAAACAAAACAATGTTTTTGCTCAAACACGGCGTTTCCGCGCGCGTGAGTCTGAAGTTGAAACTTTAAACGCGTTTTTCTCGAAACCATATTTTTTAAGTCGCGCGGTAGAATATCTCGACAATAAATTAACCGATTTAACTTTCGATAAACGCATCTTAAAGGTAATAAAATTTTCTAGGAGTTGATCCTCGACGAAGTGTGTCCGACAATTGTTAATATTTTTTAAGGCCCGCCAAAGGAGAAAAAAGTGGCAAAAAATAACTTTTTTCGTACGATGGTCGCAATTTTGCTAATTATGGTCCAAATAAACCACTCGAAAATCAGTTCCTAGACAATTTAATATACTTTAAAACCCTTATTTCTTTTTTTTTTTTCAAACAACTGGGACCAGAGTTATGCTACCGCGCGCCTAAATTGAGCTGCCCACTTTGGACCTGGACATCTTCGCCGGGGCTGAACGTACCCAACTTTAAAAAATACCTTATGAAAGAGAAAAGTTGAATAAATACGATACAAAAAACCGCATGCGAATATCTCGAACGTACCCTGAGATAAAAAATGTTAAAAAACAGCTTTTTTTATGCTCAAAAGGTGAATGCCCCTTTAGAGGGGCTTCAAATTTTGGAGCTCTATAACTCGAGAAGTATACGAACGATTGGATTTAAACTGCGAGCGGATTCAAATGGGATCGCCATAATATGTGTAACAAATTTAGTGTGAATCGCTCTGGTACCTTCAGAGGAGTAGAGGGTACATATATATATATATATATATATATATATATATATATATATATATATATATATATATATATATATACACGCATATGTATATATATATATATATATATATATATATATATATATATATATATATATATATATATATATATGTATACATATATATATATACATATTTATATATATATATATATATATATATATATATATATATATATATATATATATATATATGTATATATATTCGAGCTAGTACTCGAATCTGTATTCTCTGTAATGGTAATTCCATCAGGAAGTCCAGAAATACTAATCTTTAAACGATTTCAAGCTCATTGTCACTGTCCCTAGATAAGTCAGTTTACAGAACTGCAATTGATGATGCATTTACTGCTAGGGCTGTTGTTGATATAAAAGATGAGATAATCACTTTTGCTATCGACCAACTGATCCAAGAACAACCTCGCCCAGTTGCCCTGATTGAGGAATACAATCGATTGCACATCCAAGATGAACAGCAAAAATAGTTGTTTTGCAGTTTGTCAGTGAACACCGAAAATGATATCCATACTTTCGGAAGGGAACACATGCCGAACATCACTAATATTCTACTTTATTTGGATGTAATATTCATCATTTTAACATGTAGCATGGAAATCATATACTACAAAATTTTAATATTTTAAATATTTAATAATTTAAATATTGGTAGCATATTATTTTACAGTGTGCACAGTTATTTTGTATAGGGTTTTGTTTGTTTGTAATATCACAATTGTAATATATAACGTCTTATGAAATATTACAAATTTTATTATTTGGTCACAAATATAAATTACAAGTTGTAAAATTACAAATGTAATCTTGTGCATGCTCAAATACTTGTAACGCAAAACGTATTGCGAATACACAAACATATATATATATATATATATATATATATATATATATATATATATATATATATATATATATATATATATACATATATATATATATATATATATATATATATATATATATATATATATATATATATATATATATATATATATATATATATGTCAATGCCAACTATAGTGTATACTATTTTCTATTCGTAATGCGTTTTGCGTTACAGAAACATGCTCAAGAATTCTAAATTATAGTATGTTGTAACATTTTTTGTACAAATATTAGAAAGTTTGTAATATTACATTTGTAACCAAATAATAAAGATTGTAATATTTCATGAGACGTTATATATTACATTTATAATATTACAAACTAAGAACCCTATGCACAATATATGTGCGCACTTTACGACACTGCAAAATAATATATAATAGATATATGTTGATGAAGAAACTATAAAAAACATTTTTTGAAATTGAACACCTTAATGACTATTGTAAAATAAACATGAGAGAAGAAGCTTGAACTGAATTCAGAAGTTTACAATTAATATTCCAACAAATGAACCACAGATGTAGAAAATTTGTTGTTGCGGCACCAACTTTAAAATTGACTAAAAAACTTACACAATTTGTTCAGCACGTGATAATAACATTCCTCTAAAGTCTTAAAAGGTTTATAGTCGAGTATACAAAATATTACTAATGGTTTATCACCTGTATTTTTTTATTTTTTTTTACCGGGTAGTACAAAAATGCATTTAGATTTTAATGAACATATCTAAACAGATATAGATAGATAAGTTAGGTTTCAGTGAAATCAGAGACGTGCCAGCCAGATAATCCGCGTGTGAAATAATTATAAATGAAACGATGGGAAACAGGAATAGATAGCCGAATGTTTCCTAGGTAGGGTTGGTGAATAAACAACAACTAGCGCACGATGTGAATTTAGGGTTGAGGTGGTGTGGTGGCAAACCGAATATTTCTAGTTTTGCACGCAACCAATTGTGGGTTTACAAGCAACATTTAAGTTTCAAAATCTGAAAGGTACACGGTCAGCTTATCAAAACTGCTTTTCAGCTGGATCGACGCCGGTGCGCCGACGCGTTTCTATCGCGGTGCCCGGCGTAGTTTCAGTCTTCGCTCGGTCTTTGCACAAGCTTGACATCGAGCTTTCTCGATTCTCGCCAACAGTAAACTCGCTTTGCATTAAATAAAACGAGACATACGAAATGAGAGTCACACCAGCGACAATTGCTGCAATTAAAATAACTTTTAATATTTAGTCAAGTATGTACTAGTTTATTAGATAGTTTGTGTTGTGTTCAGGTCGTAGCGTAGTCAAAAGATAGTGTATTATCTTTGAATTGATGAACGTATCCTATCGAGCTAGATTTCGGAACGCAGCATACAGTGACTGAAAACAATCTTCTGATGCTGCATCGGCCCGTTGTTCAGTCGTTCCTTTATCGAAAGTAGTTGTGTTGTTCGGAACTGAAAAGTGCAAACGTCAAAACTCTGTATTGTGGTTGAGGTACGTGATACGCAAACAGATCACGCACTGCAAATACTTACTCTCGGCTCACTTGAAAGCAGATTGACTGGCATGGGCCTCGTTCGTCACTTTGTGATTACATCAGATGATTGTTACGTAAGTATATATATATATATATAATAAATGACGATGATAAATGACCAACAATGATCTTGATTCTAATCATTACTCATTGTTACATTTACGTAATTTATCTTACATATCTAAATTCCACTAATATCACTTAAAACTTCATATATTTTTTCAATTGAAATTTGTTATTTTTCTTTTAATTTTACGGAATTCCAAAAGGCGCGACTCTTCTAATTCTCTCTTGCATGTTTATAATTACTTAAACATGCATATATTAAATCGAAATTTGACCTTTCCTAGAGTAATCATGATCATCATTTTACATTTTGTTAAGAAAATGCATATTTTTAATAAAAATTCAATATTGTCCCACTACATCAAAAAATATATTTGGTCGGAAATATTTTGCGAAAAAAAAAAAATCTTGCGGTTACGGTAGATAGAATTCTCAAAGGCGCGATACTTTTAATCCTCTGTTGCATGTTTAAAATAATTTAAAGATTTATGTATTAAATCAAAATTAGATATTATTATACAAGAATAAATATTTTTTTCGAAAACGGACTTTATATATTTTGTGAAAAAATCCTTCGATTACGGCAGATAGAATTTCAAAAGGTGCGATTCATTTAATCCTATTTTACATGTTTAAAATAACTTAAAATGCATATGATATAATTTTTTTACATTTTTCCAGTACATATAGGCCCAAGAGAAGATAATTTGTCGGAAGTGGGCTTAATTTTATATTTTGTAAAAAAAATGCTGCGTTAATTTTAATTTCCTTTTGCAAGTGTTAAAATCAATTTAAGATGCATTTGTTTTCCAAATTTGACATTTTCTCAGGATATTTATGCATACACAAGCAAACATATTTTGTCAGATATGGACTTTATTTTACATTTTATTAAACACAATTCTTGCGCTTACGGCAGATAGGATTCTCAAAGGCGCGATTCTTCTAATCCCCTATAGCATGTTTAAAATCACTTAATGCATATATTAAATCAAAATTTGACATTCTCTCAGAATACACAAGAGAAAATATTTTGTCAGAAATTGACGAAGATTTTACTTTACTTAACCCTTAGGCTATTACGTGGGCTCCTTGGTGGAACACTGTGATCAAAATGAATTACTATTGAAAAATTATATCCCATTTTTCTTTTTAATATCTGCTTGACGCTTTTATTAATTTTAAATGAGATAATACCTCATTTTTATTATTAGTTACAAAAATCTCAACAGAAATCTGGGTAACTTAATTAATTCTTATAAACGAATATTTTATTAAATAAACTCTTATGGTTATTTGTAATGCTAAAAATGATCATTAAAGAGACTATGTTTATTTTAATGTATCATTATATTTTGCGGAAGTAGGAAATATATATATATATATATATATATATATATATATATATATATATATATATATATATATATATATATATATAAGTACAGGACATCATTTTGATCAATTTTAACAAATAATCAAAAATTCCAAAAAAATATTTTCCAATGTGTTTTCAACTCTTAGTTTTTTATTTATAGTCTAATAACTCAATGCAATATGGCACCTGTATATATCATCATTTTTATTTTTCGTTTACAGAAATTTATGTAATTAGAACGAATACCTTCGACAAGTTTCAATTTAATGCTAAATAATAGATTATTTGGTATTTAATTAAAGCACCTGAGGGTTTATTTCTTAAGAAAGGAATCTGGTTGCTTGAAGCATCGCGAACTGAATAAATATTGTATTTCTTTCATTTAAGAACATAAAACTCCGTGTTTAAATTAAATATTAATACGAATACATCGCTCATGCAAAGTCAAAATAGGTACATGTTGCAGAAATAATATTTAAATACTCATGAAAACCACAACAAATATTCAAATTAATAATTACATAACTAAAAGTATGAATTAAATAAGCTAATGCCCAGCAAATATCAACTTTAAATTAATAACTGTATTTTGTGACACTAACATTTACTTTATATCTTTCATTCTGCACAATTTATCTATTTTGACGTATGACCCTACTGCATTACAAGTGTGACAAGCGTGCCTTTTCGTTAATCAATTAGATTCTGTTTCTTTAAATATTCTATTTTAGAATGACATGTTAAAATGTTTACAAAAATCCCAGTAAATTTGATAAACGATCAATATAGTTTTATTTGTTTCTAATAGATTGTAACAAAGGTGTTTTATATGGAATCTTTCTTATTTGGACTATGTTTATTGTAAATGATTCTTTTATTAAAATCAAAATTGATTCTTATAATAGTTGCAGATAATAATTTATTTATTTTAGTTGCCGAAAAATTGCATTTGTAAATACTCATTCTACATTTTTTTATTGCCATACTTATAGATATTGTTTGTCTTAATTATAGCACGAAGTTAAAAAGAAACTATATTTTTTATGTATCTATCTAAAAGAAAACTACTTATAAGAAAATCGAGTGAAGGCCACTGCAGCATTTACTTTTCCTTTTCCTTTTACTAAAGGTTTTGTTGCTTGATATCTACATAACTCTTTGATTTGCGTTACCAGCAGCATATAATAGACATCCTAATTTAGATATTGCCAAAGGGCTACCAGTTAATCGTGTATCGAATTATCACCAAATTAGGACACATCAGCACTGTAGACGGACACAGATTATTGTTAAAGAAGTCTGCTATTTTTATTAAAAAAGAAGAAAATCAATGCAATGGACTTGGTACAAATAAGAGAACTATTGCATATAGATTTTATATACTGATGAACTATTTTATATTTCAAAAATGCTGACCGCTTAAATTTTACGACCCTTATGACACAAATCTAAGCTTGAATAATTCAATTATATTTTCAACAAAAACAGTTAACACGTTCTCTGTCACTTCATTTGTTGTTATGGAGGGTCCCCAGTGTCATACTATTTCACCACACCAAGTGTTCATATAATTAGTATATTACGAATCCTTTGTTGGTTGTTGCTTGTGATTGTTCATTATTTTGATTCCTCTATTTAAAAATAAATATTTTATATATATTGATTCATTTAGTTAGGAAAAAATATGACACATAATTCACTTCATGAGGATCAATTTTTCTTTCGCTTTTTAGTTCGCCGTACGAAGTACTGAAGAAGCTAAAGCAATATATATATAGGTATATAAATCGGTCGTGTGTTTGTAGCATTCTTGGATCAAAAATTTGCTTAACAAAAAGTGTTTGTCTCGTCGCCCTGAATGCAAAAATAGATATAACTTATATACTTGGATGTTTGTCGTCGCTCACTCGCTCGCTCGCTCGTAAGACCAAAATTGTGCCCTCTACTTCTCTGAAGGTACCGGAGAGATTCAAACAAAATTTGGTACCCCATCCCATTTGAATCCGCTCGCAGTTTATATCCAATCGCCCGTATACTTCCCGAGTTATAGGGCCCCAAAATTTATATCATATATATATATATATATATATATATATATATATATATATATATATATATATGCGTGTATACATATATATATATATATATATATATATATATATATATATATATATATATATATATATATATATATATATATATGCGTGTATATATATATATATATATATATATATATATATATATATATATATATATATATATATTTATATATATATATATATATATATATATATATATATATATATATAAATATATATATATCATATTTTCCTACGCCCAAATTTTAGGTATACCAAATTTCAGTAAAATTGGTCCGGTATCTTCAAAGAAGTAGCTTACGATCGACCAAGCGAATGAGCGAGATACATTCATCCATGTATATGAGTTATATATATTATTAGATTTAGGTGACGAGACAAGAACTTTTTGTTATGAATTCTTTTGATCCGAGCATGTTACAGACACACGACCAAACACTATAGATGTCTTGTACTATTGTACGACGAGCTAATAACATCCACATCAGAGTTAAAACTTGAACAAAGAGATATTTCTTGTGATATGGTTCGATTTAGTTTAGAGATATATAAAGGTTTCTTCCTAATCATTTGGTATTCGAGTCGAGGCTCTGTCTTTTAACGCAAAACAAAACAAAATGTGTGAATAAAATTTGCATTTAATTAATTACAATTCAGAGCAGTGAAGGAAGAAGCCATACAGTTTGTCGGTTTGTCGGCCGGTATACTTTTGTGTATCGCATCGCACTTATCAATTTTATGTACTAGACACATTTATCTTTTGAACTTACAACTTCTCGCTTGTTTTATTATGTAACTGGTGTAATAACAAGTCGTGCGGTGCGGCACAAGAACTTACAAGGGATTAATTAGTTAGAAGACGCAGAAAACCACGGCGAAAATATATCGTGCAAAAAATCTCTAATTTGATTAGCCAGGTTTTATAACAAAAGTTATTCCTTACTTAAAATGCAATTCTGGCAAAATAGAAAATTCATTATATATTTATATTCTCTTTTATGCTTTAGCTCACACATATTGAAGTCAAAGTCAAATACTTAAACGAGACATGTTACGTGCTCACCGAATTTCACTTTATTAATATACATAAATGAACTGATGTATGCGAAACATACTCCCACTTCCTACTAAGAAGAACTTACCTACAAGAAATAACATGTATATTTTCTTTGAAAATTGTATGAAACATTAATGGCTTCCGCCAGAACTTTAACCAGGAACATCTCCGATATCTCGTCAGTATCTCAGCTGAGCTTCGATGGCCTGGCTTTAATTCTGGCGGTGGTACCTCAATTTTACACTATTTAAGTATAACCAACGAGTATAAATTAAACAATTTAAATTCTTTGTTATACCGTCGTTATTATTTATATTCCGACTCCAGTACCCGGTAAACATTAATTGGTTATATTTTGGTCATAACACCATATAATGATACTTGAAACATCAGTTGTCCGAGACATCTTTTCGCAAATATTATATGTACTATTTCCAACCATTTGAAAAATTACATTTATATAACGTTATTTTTACAAATATATATTAAGCATATTATTTTGGTAAGCTTGAATTAAAAATCTTACATTTGTTAAAATATTTAAATTACACCGTACTAAATCAAATGTATAATTATTATATTTAAAACGTAACTTATCGTGAAGTTTATTAAATACGTTTAAATTTCATTTATTCTGCGACACATAAATTACGTTAGTATGCAATCATTATTATTAAATCTATTATCAAACATCTCAATTTAGTAGGCTTGAATTAGAAATCTATAATTTACAGAAATACTTAAATTACACAGTAGTAAAACAAATGTATAATTATTATATTTAAAACATAACTTTTCGTTTTAAAGACGTTTAAATTTTATTTATTTTCCGACGCATAAATTACGTTAATATGAAAACATCTTTTTTACATCTATTATCAAACATATTAATTCAACTTTTTGAAAATATTGTTATTACGTTCGTTCTATGCACTATTTCCAACCATATGAAAACATGCTTTTAGGAAACATATTTTTCATACATAATAAAATCTTATTTTAGTCATTTTGAAATTTTACATTTGCTAAAATACTTAAATTACGCCGTAGTAAATCAAATGTATAATTAATATATTTATCACAGAATATTTCCCGAGTTTATATTTAAAAAGGTAAAATATAATTTATTTTGTGACCCATAAATAACGATAATATAAAATCATATTTTTTACATCTATTATCAAACATCTTAATTCAACTTTTTGAATATATTGGCACACCAGGCAGGCACGTCAATAGTCATCGTCCTCACACATTCAACACAAGTCATATTCTATATAATCAACTCTTTAGTATTATCTAAAATCTCATTTAATAGGTCTAGCTCATATTCTTAATTTTACTCTATAATTATACTTCTATACCAAATCTGATACTTCGTCCATATATTAATATCAATAATAATTCAATAAATGAGTATAACTTCACACATTGATTCATTCATATTCATACTGCATATTCAGACAAATACATCAACATCAATACATATAGTAGAATATTCAAATATCATACGTTATAGATTAGCTATCAACCTCATCTCAAATAATAACACACATCACTTTTATCACTCAGTAAATCACTCTCAATACACGACCTATTTCACTGGTAGATAGACTGTAAATTGTTATTACGTTCTGAAATAAGGAATTAAAGAAGACTGGTGCTCACATAATATCCTATTTAATAAACGGATATAGTTATTACACATATATTTGAAACGCATCGTACCAGGTTTTTTTTGAAAATTATCTTTTGCAAGCCTTAAGTAAAATGTCTTTAAAACTATATATCAATTATGTCGTAAAAACGATTTCAGTTATACATAAAATAAACATTTTGGCGATAACATAAATCAAACGTTTGTGTTAGTCTCTGCTTAAATATAAAAAAACTCAATAATACTATCGTTATTATATAGTATGCAAACACTTTAAATAACATTTCCTTAGTGTGACATTAGAACGTTTTTATTTAGTCAAACACAAACGTTTATAATACGATTAACGTATATGCAGATATGTAAAAAAAAAAAAATGTTTTTATGCATTATGTTTACCGGGTAATGGTATTTACAAATATTATATCCACTACAACAACTTCATTTGTGTTAACATGCTGTACGAAGTACAGAAGAGCTGAAACATTCGGTCGTGTGTAAGTAACATACCAAATTTGTGCCCTCTACTCTACTCTACTCTACTCTTCTGAAGGTACCGAAGCGATTAATACCAAATTTGCTATTCACATTTGAATCCGTTAAAATACGATCGCCCGTATACTTCCGGAGTTATAGATCTTAAAAAAATTACAAAAAATTCTAAGATATTTTATATCTACAATAATTTCTAATATTGGTAACCTAAAGGCCTTAAAAAATTATTAAATATAATTTTTATTTTAAAATATGCACTTGTTTTTTTTTATTCTTGCAAAATAATCTAAAAAATATTTTAAGATTTTTTATAACTACAAATTTTTTTCAAATTGTTAAGCAAAAGGCCATAATAATTAAAAACAATTATATTTTTATTTAAATAACGTGGAGTGGGAGGGTGTAGTCCGCTACTCGCATCGCATATATTACTTATAAAGCAAACTGAATGCATAGGTGCGTTGTACCTAAGCTTGTTTTACAATGTACGTATTTGCACATTGTTGTGTGTATTTAGTAAGCTAGAATATTTTGATTAGTTTTCATTTAAGTATAGTAACTAAATTTGTATTGCCGAAATCATCCGTCGTTAACAACTCGATGTAAGTTGTTACATCGTTCCCACGAATTGCCAATTTATACCATTACCGAAACGGGAAAATTTACCTTGATATCCATCTTTTAGAGAGTACCAATTAGCAACGGTAATCGAACGAAGGGTTGCTCGTAATTGAAGCAATAATTTAATTTACAATAAAAAAGTGTGGGAACAGACATATGTTCAAACTAAATCTAATGAGGCAACGAGTAAAAAATATTACACTGTTTCTTTTTCCTTCTTTTAATGATTCTTCATTTAACGACTTCATCATGCTTATTAGTTGTAGTTTATAATGGTGGTTATTCAAAATTTAAGTAATTCCTTGATTATTGCGTCAACTTTCTAATCTAAAAAGAAAAAATAATTGCACTGTCCTTCATTAGACTTTCTACTCGATACAATCTCAAAATATGTATTTAAAGTTTCTGGTATATTTATATTGTTTTAAAATAATAATAAAGCGGTTATCTTAGAAAGAAACAGCACATTATGTATTTAAGTGTACGTAACAACTAAATAGGTTCGATTTTTATGATGAAAAAGTATCATATGACTAGATAAATTAAACTGAAAGTTTCCCGCAAAAAAGAGAAACTCCGAGCGCAGTCATAAATATTTAATATAAATATTCCTCTTTATTTCCATTTTAAGTTTATTTCTTAAGAGGACCACTAACTAAAATTATGAATTAAAACCAAATTCAAGGATAAATTTCCAATATAACATTAAAGTTGATTTCCATTTAAAATTGTTTGAAAATTTTGCATAATATATTCATGAATCTGACTTCAATCAATACCAATCAGTTTGTACTTCGGAATTCGCATTTTGGAAGGAAAGGTGGGTCTAGGGTATACGAAAAATATGTGAGACTCAATTCACGAAATAAACTGATTCATGTAAGACGTTTCATATAAATAAAATGTTTGTGATTTTGAAGTAGTTGAGCTTTGTATAATATAGAAAAGTGTCCTCTATATCTATCCAGAGCCTCTTGTCAGTTTCCGTGTTTCCAAAATGCTTGTATTCGTATGCCAATTTTTTAACTCTGTTTCAACATTTATTACAGCGAATTTTGTGAAAATCACCTGGCTTTCGAAGATAAATATTTTATCTCATAAAGGTGATTAATGAATCACGAGTAAATCCTGCGCCCTCATCATGATTTCGGTTCACTTCGTTTTGTTTGCGAACTGCGAGCCGGTGTTGTGCTCTATTTTGTGTGTGTATATGTTGGTGCGCCTGGCCTGCGCGCTTATTTGATGAGGCAGACATCAATGGCGGTGGTAGTGGCAGTTGTGGTGGTGGGTGAGGTGAGAATTAATTCTAGCTAGTCGAATGAGAGATATTGTGTGTGATATGTTTGGTTGAATAAGTTACTGCGGCAAATTGGTAACATACCTATCTACCCGATAACGTAATGAATTGAATATTTGTTTCGGTTTTGGCATTGTGTCAATTTTACCCACCAAAAAATATCAACACACAAATCATAAAATACGGTGATCGGTGTCAGTAAACAATTTTTAATTATTCTTTCAACGATTCCGCGTAAAACACCTCAGGTTCATTTTTTACACTTCTCAAATCTTGCTCTGATCTGTCTCATTGCACAACGAATATTTGTTTACTGTTGGGCCTTATTTCGGATATCCGATCGAATATTTTATTTATTGCAAAATTAAGAGTTATTTAATTTTGCGTTTATTTAAAGAAAATATATTTAAATTCTAACCTGTTTATATATATTTGTCTGCAATCATTTACAAAAATCTGCAGTGCCCTTATACTCGTATATACACTTTAATTTTAAAATATATAAAATTTGTGCCCAAGTAGTAGGATTGAAGTTTGTGAAATAATTGGAAGTGCGGCTAATAGTGTATTCACAGCGAAACAATTAGTAATTTTGCTTAGATATTGCAATTAATAATTCCAGTTTGTTTTATGACAAACAATGCTAGCGTTCACAATAACAAAATTTATAATTAATTGTGGTTATTTTGTTGCTGTGAATGCTAGCAATGCTTGTCACATTACGAACTGAATTATTATTTGTTATTTGTAATCTTAATTATTAAGTGGGTCACTGTAAGTACAGCTTAACTTCCGACTATTTCATAATTTTATCTTCAATTGATTATGCTACACACCACGCGCACACACAAACACACACACACAGACAAACACATATACACGCATATATATAAACACACACACACATGCATGCATACACAGATGTTATCTAGAAAATAGTCTATATCAATTCTGTAATGCTCAAAATATGTGTCTCTATTAAAATCCGTTAAGTTGACACTTCCACATTGGAAATTTAATATCAAATGTATATTCACTGAAAAAAATGTGTACAGTTGTCAGTTAATTAACATTTTATTAGGTTCATCTGACGATAGCACCCCCAAAAATGAAAACCTATAATATCAATAAATAATCAAAAAGTGCTGATAGACAAGATTTGTTACAAGGCACCTATGCTTTCAGCTCGCAGTAATATATGCGATGCGAACAGCAGACTCCTATGCTCCCCCACAGTTGATGCGAGCAGTGTTCTCCACAGCCGAAGCGTACAACTGACTCTCTTCTTCACCCACAGCCGATACGCATCACGATACACTTACAACGTTATGCTCACTTGTAAACTCAAATACGTTTATCGGCGCGCATGACGTCACATTCGAAGCAACCCAGCGCTAATATACTTGTGTATACACTGTTTTTATTGTATTTCGCTTTGAATTTACACAAAAATAAACTTTATTTATCAACAATGCCAGGTTGTGCGATTGTTAATGATAAAAATTATAATAGACGAACTAAAAATAAGGATGTTAAGTACTTTCCATTTCCCAAAAATGAGGAATTTAAAAAGAAGTGGATTCATGCATACCGACAAGTGAAAACATTAATTTTAAATATGGTAAGGAAGAAATAAATTTATTTGGATGAATTATAATTCATTACTTAAGTGAACAATAACACCGTAGTTTCACGGTACAAACATATTAATATTGCATTGTTATACTCAATTGCAACTGTCTTTAGAGGTGCAAACATATTAATATTATATATTGTCCTAATCAATTGCAATTATCATTAGAGGTACAAACATATTAATTAATATTGTTTTGTTATAATCAATTGCAACACTGCAAAAAAAAAAAACAAGATTTGGTACGCGTAATACGCACCAACGCGTAGAGCTCGCCATTTGGTAAGATATGCGTTGCGAGCAGTGGTTTTTAATTATTATGGCCTTTTGTGAACAATTTGAAAAATTGTTATGGATATAAAAAGTCTTACAATTTTTTGTAGATTATATTGATAAAAGAAATTTTTTGTGCATATTTTAAATTTCAAAATTATAATATTTAATAAATTTTTTTGGACTTTGGGTTTAAAATATGAATATAAATTATATTTGTTGATTTACATGCAGCATTTTATACCGTATAACTTATATTTGAAGCGTTCTTGTCAATCATAATTAACCATATTGCCATACTATCAGATGGCGATTTTAAATCAGAATCAAACTATTAAATAATATATTAGGGTCGTCCTTAAGTTAATCTTAATGAAATATATTTTATATTAATAATTCGCGTCACCTTTTCGAATAATTTTTAATATTCATAGACAAGATGCGCCAATATTTGCGTTTATGTTATAGCATTTGTTTGTTCCGATAATTTTGATACCAGCTGTTTTGTAATACCACTAGCAACAATAGTTAAAATATAGCCGAAAACACCGGAAGATAAGCTTTGATAACTGCCGTAGAAAATTAGATAAGACATAAGATATCAAAATTTACTTATGGTAAAAAAATAATACATTCATTATAAATATTATTATTTCGTCGCAAAAATCGTTCTTTTTTACTTAGTACTTAGAACACTAAAACCTCGAGATTTTAATGGAAATATCCATTTTGACCTTCCCTGAATCGAATGTGACTATTTTCGCAATCCCGTCAGTCGTCAGTCATATATAGTAATAAAGAAAAATAGAAATGTACATGTAAACTAGTATGACTTCGAGCTTCTGCTTCGAACGTGACGTCAGAAGAGTGCGACAAGGTTGGAGCTAGCATGCGCGTGAGCATACCGTTATAAGTGTATTGTGATACGTATAAAATTTCAATTTTATAAATAATTGTTTTTAATTATTATGGCCTTTGGGTTTAATTTTAAAAATACTGATTAAAAATTCTTATAATTTTTGTAATATTTTTTGATATTTTCAAAAGAATAATTAGTGCATATTTTAAAATTAATATTTATTATTTTTAATATTTTATTACGACCTTTGGGTTACCGATATGAAGAGTTTTTTTTTACCTTAGGGCAGTGCGTATACAACTACTTGCTTTATACTCATTGCTTAGGGCAATACTAACGGGGGCTCCAAATTATTATTAACTGCAAGCGGATTCAAAAGGGAAGCCAAATGATATGTGTATAGTTCTTTTCATGAGTCGTGAGCGTTATGTCATATAACAATTTAAGAATTGCCCCTAATAAAATAACAATGCTACGTCCAATTCGCTGTATACCGCCTGGCGCGTGCCACCAATGCATAAGCGTACTGAATTTAAACAAAATTATGACAAGAAGCGGAATTTATTCTCTTAATTCAAAAGAATTGTTTATTATAAATTCACTATTGTTAGTCAAACAATTAAATTTTAACTTAATAGTATTTACATGAGCGACACAGTTCGTCCAAAGGTAAGATAAGGTAAGGTAACGGTAATAGGGATAAAATATTCATTAGTAGTTCTACTAATGAAAATATTATCCCACCATATTATTGCATATTAAATCCGATTGAATTAATTTGGGGCAATTTAAAAAGGAATATACGAAGAAAAAATGCCTCTCCTACAAGTAGTGATAGTGTATTAAATTTGATACGTGAAGAAGTTAACGGTTTATCTCCACAAATTTGGACAAACAGTGTCGCTCATATAAAAACTATTGAGGAAAAATTTAATTGTATAACAAACAATGGTGAATTCATAATAAACACTAATACCTCCAGTTCTTCTGAATTGAGCGAATAAAGCCCGTTCTACATTATACAAGTTTCATACTAGAATCTAGTACAAGTTTTAATACTAGAATCTACTATGGAATTTGGATACAAAATAGTTAAGTACAGTGTGATGTAAATAGAGATATTCGTGTTCTTTGTCTAAAACAGTTCTGCCAATGTTTACAACAAATTTTTATAAATTTGACATTGGTTAAGGGCAGATAATTAATTTTGTTGTGATAATCTGGCAAACTAACCGAAAATTACAAAATAACATAAATATATACATATTACTCTTATTTTTATAATAAGATTATACCTTATACAACACTGGTTGAATATCATATAGGTTAACTAACGTTTTGATAATTTCTTGTCACAACAAATATAAATTTTATTAAACATCAAAGCGTGTAATTTTTAACTTTTTTCCATAATTTTGGTTATATTCAGAACTACTAATTAATATTTTATCCCTATTACCGTTACCTTACCTTATCTACACAAATTTGGACGAACTGTGTCGCTCATGTAAATACTATTAAGTTAAAATTTAATTGTTTAACTAACAATAGTGAATTTATAATAAACAATTCTTTTGAATTGAGAGAATAAATTCCGCTTCTTGTCATAATTTTGTTTAAATTCAGTACGCTTATGCATTGGTGGCACGCGCCAGGCGGTATACAGCGAATTGGACGTAGCATTGTTATTTTATTAGGGGCAGTTCTTAAATTGTTATATGACATAACGCTCACGACTCATGAAAAGAACTATAGCATATTTGGTATAAATCGCTTCAATACCTTCAGAGGAGTAGAGGGCACAAATTTGGTCTTACGAGCGACCGAGCGAGCGACGACTAACATTCTGTGTGTGCGCCTGTAAGAATATCAGATCAAAACATGCCCTAAACTTAAAGTTTTCGTCACGTTGTTAGTTGTCGCTCATTACATTTGGCATTAAATTTCCAATGTAAGGGTGCTAACTTAACGGACTTTCAAAATTTCGAGTCCATAATATTTCATTATTACAATGCTTCTTTTAGACTTCATTCAAGAAAGAAAAAGTAATACAAATAGTAAAATAATTTAAAATAAAAACAAGTTTTGGTACAATGCACCTATGCGTTCAGCTGGCCTTATAAATAATATATGCGATGCGAGTAGCAGATAACTCCCTCCCACCCCGCGCTATTTAAATAAAAAATAATTGTATTTAATTATTATAGCCTTTTAGTAAACAGTTTGAAAAATTTCTTAAATATAAAATGTGTTACAATTTTTTGTAGATTAATTTGATATCATTAAACAATATTTTTTTGAGCACATTTTAAAATTCAAAATTATAATTTTCAATAATTTTTTATGGCCATTGGGTTACCAATATGTTAGTAGATACGGGCGATTAGATTTAAACAGCGAACTGATTCAAATGGGATGTCAAATAATATGTGTAGAAAACTTTGTTCAAATCGCTTCGGTACCTTCAGAGGAGTAGTATGCACAAATTTGGTCTTACGAGCGAGTGACGACTAACATCCAAGTATATGAGTTATATGTATTTTTGAAATCAGGGTGACGAGACAAATACTTTTTGTTTAGGAAATTTTTTGATCCGACACACGACCTATTGCTTTAGCTCAAGAAATTACGCTGACTAATCGCAGTATTTAGAACGGCTCTAAATTTTGAGGCCCTGTAATTCCGGACCTGTAAAGACGATTGGATTTAAAATGCGACGGGAACTTTACGGGTGTAGAATTTATATGTATATAAAATTTCATTAAAATCGGCCCGGTAGCTTCAGAAGAGTTGCGATCACAAACTCAGGTCTTACGACCGACCGAGCGAGCGAGATATATACATCCAAGTATATGAGTTATATAAATACAGGAACTTTTTGTTTAGATTTTTTTTTTATCCGAGCTTGTTACAGTCACACGAGCGATTACTATAGATCTTTTATACATTCTGTACGGCGAGCTATAAATAAGTGTTTCTAAATATTTTTATTTAACAATTTGAAAAAATGTTATAGATATAATTTTTTTGATCCGAGACTGAGAATGCTGCAGATACACGACCGATTGCTTAAGCTCTTTTGTACTTCGTACGGCGAGCTAAAAAGTTAATGAAACAAATTCTCGTTATCGAAACAAAATCTATTTGTAGTATATGGGCAGAAAATAAATGTTGTTTGTATCATGAATTAGGTTTAACATATTTATAACTTGAAATACGTAAAGCATATTTTTGGGTTTGCTAGTTTCCACAATTTTGATATGGAAATCTTACTGTTGAGTGAGTTGACATTCAGCTGTCCTCGATCGGATAGTCATTTCTGAAAGAAAAAGAAAAAAAAATCTCTTGCTGAGTTTTTTAAAAGGTCATAACTTCCTCCCAATTTATTGAATCGAGACCCACCATAGGGCAAATGTGTTGTTTATGAGCTGAACTTTTTAATGCCGCAGTCAAAACAGACCTAAACCTAATATTGCGTTAGTGTCACCTTGGTTGGTGCATTTTTGTTTTGTTTTTTGCAGGCATTTGATCTTCCGTTTGCAGAAACAGCAGTTCCGGTTGAACCAGCATTAGGCTAAATTCGTTTTAAAGTAGATTCTTTAACCTGTAATTTGCGACTTGTTTTGTAGTAATCGGGTTATTTTTCGTGAAATTACATGAGTTTAAAATTCACGTTTTTTACTAGAACGCCGGACGACACAATATTTTTAATCAGATTCAAATGCTATTTGGTGACATATCATAATCTAACGTAGTATGTATTTTCTCTCCTATGTTTTTCAAAAACCCTAAATATCAGAACACCCTCGAAAACCCAGAGGCATATTTTAGTGCTAGTATATAAAAATGTATCAGAATATATTTTGAAATGAAACAAATATAGTCTAAACTCAATTATATGATTATTAAAGTATATTTCATATAATTTTATTACATAGAACTGAGCAACATATTTTTCGAAGCAAACAATGAGGAAACATACAAATTTTATATAATAATTATGTATCTCTGTTTCTGCATTAAATTATATTTTAATTAATTTTCTCATCAAACTATATAATACTATTGTCACAATTTTTATTTGTGTTTACGCTGAAGCGCGATGAAAACTACCGCTACTTACGCGGTGCAACTCGCATAAATCTTCGTTTATGCATGGCTGTTCCATGCCAAGTTACACATATGCGCGCATATGCGTTCCTTCGACAAAAGTTGAATATACAGAAAACCTATCTAGTGTTTACGCTAACTTTTCCACCATGCCGCGTCAACTTGACGTGGCATTGTCGACCGTGAATATTTCAACTTTACGCATAGCGCATGGGTGAAGCTTATAACATAGGAACACAAATGGCCAGCCTAGACTGTATAATACAGATACCTATATTATTTTAGTTTAGTTATTAGAATAGAGACCATTATTCAAATAAATTAGAAAAATTGTATTTAAAAAAAATTAAAAGTTTGAAAGCAAAAAAAAAAAAAACCAAAGAAAACAAGATCAACGCTGACAGGACAAATTGACGTAGTAAATTGTGAGTATCCGTGATATAATTACAATTGATAAGGTTTCATTTTTAATAGTAGTTCCAGATATTGACGTCAGAGAAGAGCATATAGTTCAATTATATGCCACAAAAATCGCCACGACAAGGCAAAACTTAGTCGGATGCATAACCGGTTACTTGGTCGTCTATGCGTTCAACTTTTGTCGATGGAACGCATATGCGTAACTTAGCATGGAACAGCCATGCGTAAACGAAGCTTATGGCAGAGCGCGTAGAAACCACAAGTAGTCCACAATTACTTCCAGTAGTTCATTTCAACCAGCACAGCGTTACACTAACCCGAAGTGATGATAAAGATTATAGTGTAGTGAATAATAATGGCAACAAATTACAATTACTTTAAAAATATAGAATTAACATTATTAACAAAATTTTGTGAATATATTTAACGAAAATACATTATTTCAACACAAATTATTTATTTATACTTAATTTGCTCTAATTTCCTGTTAGAAATGATAAATAATTCGCTGTGGCATATATATATATATATATATATATATATATATATATATATATATATATATATATATTATTAGCAAAAATCTTAATTAACTGTAAGAAAATATAGAAAATAACGGTTTACACCAACTAATACGATTTATTCCCACTTAATCTCAATCGCGAGCAGCAGTTTCATCTGAGCGATTCAAGTATCGGCGTCAGACTGCCGAACATTGAATGATAGCGGCTCGATCAGCCTAAGCGGAAGCTTTACGCAATGTTACATTACCAAATAATTAATCTTAATAGGTTACAAAATAACAAGTGTATTGTATTCTTAACACTATGTCGCTAACACGGCCATACTGACTGAAGTTTCGCATTCGAAGCTTAAAGATGAAGCAGGTCACTCGCAGAGGATTCTCAGTCTCAAATGATCGATTATCCCGGACTTCGAGAATCGAGGCTTGCAACGTTGTTCCCAGAAGTCCACTGAAAAGGCGGGTTGTCCTAATTACAAACAGCGGACAACTTCTCAAAGCAAAAAAAAAAGAAACACAATTAATTATCAAAATCATAAAACACAACTAGCAGGGCCCCTCATCACTGCCTCGGCTCGTCCTCACAGGGTAAGAGACCGGCCAATTCATAAAACTAGTCAGGGCCGCACACCCCTGCCTCGGCTGTACCTCACAGGGTAAGGGACCGGCCAATTCATAGGACAAAACACAATAAATACAGCACCCCAGTAACATATGTCAAAACACAAAAAACAGGACCCCAGCAACACATAAGACAAAACACAAAAAACAGGGCCCCAGCAACACTTAAGACAAAATACAAAAAACATAACCACAGCAACCCTTAAGACAAAATACAAAAAGTATAACCACAGCAACCCATAAAACAAAACAACTGTATGGCCACAGCCACTTCCTCGGCTCTACCTCACAGGGTAAGAGACCGGCAAATACAAACCAAAACTCATAGATCGCAATTGGCATACACGAATGCACCATTAACAGACTGTGTCTTGCATCTCAGCCTCCTGTCTCATCAGTACCAGAAGTTCTTGCATGTCGCAACTCAAGGACCAATCGGCTGGCCATTTGGCCATTTGGCCGATAACGTTCGCACCAACTTTCTTCAATTCGAAACACCCGTCACTGACACATTTGACCATATCAAATGGTCCCAGAGACTCACGTGTATTTCAGAAGCACGGTGCATCAACACAAAGTCACCCAACAAACACTCAACCGCGTCTCTTTTTACAACGTTGATGCCCCTCACACTCCTCAATCTGTAATTAAACACATTTCCAACCAATTCGCGATCCGACCTGCGATTACGAATTGGTGTCTGATCTCATAGAAGAGCTTGGATCGGAAGTACAGAACTTTCAATTTCCAGTAGCAGCTGTAGATTCATTATTTACGTGGTTTTTTGTATGGTGCAGTTCAGAACAAGCTGAATTTTCCACAAACCGCTCGACCATTGTGACTTAATTATTGTTTCTATCCAAATTAAGTTCATTACGGTTCTAAAATAGCGTTCCACACAATTGTCGGTTGTAATGATATCTTTGAATGGTTCTAAAAGAGCTAATAATTTAGAGCGGTGCTCTTTGGGCAGTGGAGCGTTAATACTGTAACTGGTTGGATTTTCAATTACCCTATGTATTCCTGGAAGTTAAAGACGTATGACCTTTGAACCTTGATGATCAGTAATTGTCGCAATCGAGTGATCATCGTAAAGATCGCGACCGATGTAAACTTCATACCTGTCGAGAGACGAACTGGTAACTGTAACTGCTGTCTTCTCGCCAGTAATCTCTGTTTCTGCCGTGAACATTTGCGTAGTTTCTACATAACCTGAGCCAATGTCTTTCAATTATGATTTGCAAAGTAGCATTTTGTGTTGAAAAATGTGAGCAAATTTATGTGCGATCAACGAGACGTCCGCACCAGTGTCAATTAGACCGCGAAACTCGTTGCCATCTATGACGATAGTAGTTGCCTCAGTAGAATTTCCGTTTGAACAAAAATTGATATTTCTTCATTTATCAACGTCGGCTTTGAGGTAACAATTTTTGATCGAGTGGCCTCGCTTTGCACAGAACGAACATATTTCTCGAGGCTCAGTAGAGGAATTAGTATGTTCTTGTCGTTCCAATGTTTTCGGGGCAAATCTACAGTTGATACGGTTATGTCCAATTTCGCCGCATTGGAAACATTTTGTTGATTTTTCATATTCATAATTATTGAAACAGCGCTTCTTACGTGGAGAAGAATGCGACCGGTTCGCTTCCTCAGTTTTAAAAGGTTTTGAAAAAAATGTTACGTAACTCAGTAATTCCGTAACAGTTTGGCAATCACGATTTGTTGCTGCACTTCTAACATCCGGTTCGGTAATGCCGTGGACGATTAGTTCAACCAAGTCCGCTTCATTCCATGATGCGCGCAAATTTCTGAGTAAAGCTACTTTATCATGAACATAAGTTTCATAATTATGTACAGATGCAGATTTGAATGCAGATGCTTATTCTAGCATGCGACAAAGATTTCGGTTATAGGGAAAAGCCTCTAATAATTCCCGCCGAAAAGTTTTTCAGTCGCGGACATATCGGGTGCCCACCTTTCATACTAACGCTTAGCGGTATCAACCAAAAACCGTCCAACTCTTACCAAAATCTGCAGGTCTCATAAATCAAATTCGTTACTTATGGCTTCCACGTAATCGATTCAGTGTCTGGATCAATCTATTCTGGCGATGTTCAGTTCATCTTCAACGCTTTTGCAAGAGCACTCAGGATGGTTTCGGTGGCTCTGTGGTCGTCAATCATCCTCATCCGCAGCTTTAGCCACCGTGTACAGTTGAAAACTCACTCCAACTCACTCACCAAACACTGACACAACATCCACAAATACACGCACTAAACTCAACTATGGACCGGGAGCAGATCCCACTTCTGATATTAGCAAAATTGTTAATTAATTGTAAAAAATATATAGAAAATAACGGTTTACACCAACTAATACGATTTATTCCCACTAAATCTCAATCGCGAGCAGCAGTTTCATCTGAGCGACTCAAGTATCGGCGACAGACTGCCGAACATTGAATGACCAGTAGCGGCTCGATCAGCGTCAGCGGAAGCTTTACGCAATGTTACATTACCAAATAATTAATCTTAATAGGTTACAAAATAACAAGTGATTAAATAATTGTATTCATAACACTATGTCGCTAACAATATATACATATATATATATATATATATATATATATATATATATATATATATATATATATCTATATATCTATATATATATATATATATATATATATATCTATATATCTATATATATATATATATATCTATATATATATATATATATATATATATATATATATATATATATATATATATATATATATCTATATATCTATATATATATATATATATATATATATATATATATATATATATATATATATATATATATATATATATATACTCCGGAAGTATAAGACCTATTGAATTTAAACTGGTTATCTAGACTTCTAGGTATATATAAATTGTCGGAATCAGTAAGACAAACCGGATATCTGTGCAATGTTACAGACCCACGACTCAATACTATAACCCGTTTGTACATATGATTTCTGACGAATGTTATTTTTTAAAAAGAAATTATTAATATTTAATATATTGTTTAGTGAATCCAAGCAAAATTATGAGCCATTATTTTTTTTAAACAAAATTATGTGTTTGAGTATCAACAAATTAGTTTGCTTATGGGATTTTGTTGTAGAATAAAATAGATAATATACATGTTTATTATCGATTTATTAAAGATTAAATCAAATAGACTCTCAATACTATATCAGTATATTAATATAAATAAATATTTTTTTATTAAACCTAAAGAATATTATTAAAATTACTTTTGAAATTCAAAATAAGTGACCGTACTGATAGACTAGTATTGTAGCAAGTAATCACTATTAATCATGTTATTGTCTTTTGCATTATATAAATAAGGTTTCTTCATTTAAACATAAATGGTTAAATAATAATAATTTAATTGATTATGCGGCGAGCTGATGACGATAGTGCCGTACCGGCACTATCATGATGAATTGGCAGGCGGTTTATGATCTAATCCTTTTTCGTTTGATCTTTTGGTAGAAGCCCCGGTTTAGCAGAAAAAGTCTGATAATCCCTAAAGCTACAGTTAATATGCTAAAAACAAAAATTATGAAAGTCTGCAAACTTATTTTTATATACTTTTTTCTAATTGATATTTTTTCAATGTTAAACTGTCTGCTAAAATCAGGTTTAGATGCATTTTATCTAATTATATTTTTTGCCAAATAGTCGACAGATTTTGACGGCCGCATGATTTACAATCTGACCGCTTGCCAATTCGTCATGTCACCACCGGTACCTATACTTTTTTTTTTTTTTTAAAGAATCAAGGATAATCTATAAATATCATAAAATATGAGCACTTTCATCTCTCTTGTAAATTAAACATAAAATAGAATAATGAGCTTAGACCAAATTCATAACCTTCAATTTTGTTTCGTTCGTTCGGTCGCTTTCTCGTAAGACTAATTACCTGCAAAGGTACACATTCGCTTTTAACGAAATTTGATGTACATATAATTTAAATGCCGAAAAAGTTCCCGTTGCATTTTAATTTCAATGTCCAGAGTTATAGAGCCCCAAAATTTGGAACTCTCTTTAATACTGCTTTAGGACATAATAATTTTACATTTACAAAGTCTTTGTAAATTGTATATCTCTTTAATGTTTTAAGCTCGCCGTACGTAGTACCGAAGAGGCTTAAGCATTCGGTCGTGTGTCCGTAGCATTCTCGGATCAAAAAATTTCATTAAGAAAAAATGTTCGTCTTGTCGCCCTGAATCCAAAAATGTATATAACTTATATACTTGGATGTTAGTCGTCGCTCGCTCGGTATCTCGTAAGACCAAATTTTGTGCCCTCTACTCCTCTGAAGGCACCGGAGTGATTTACTCCAAATTTGGTACACATATTATTTGGCATCCCATTTGAATCCGCTCGCAGTTTAAATCCAATCGTCCGTATACTTCCCGAGTTATAGGGCCCCAAAATTTGGAGCCCCCCTTAATACTGCCCTTATAAAAATAATTGAATCATTTAAAAATTCTACTAAAAATTCTAAGATATTTTATATCTACAAGATTTTTTCATTTTGTTAACCCAAAGCCCGAAAAAAATTATTAAATATTATAATTTTGAATTTCAAAATTTGAACAATTTTTTTTTTAATTAATATAATCTACAAAAATTTGTAAGACTTTTTATATTTATAAGATTTTTTCAAATTGTTAACCAAAAGGCCATAATAATTAAAAACCACTGCTCGCAACGCATATTTTACCTAATGGCGAGCTCTGCGCGTTGGTGCGTTTTACGCGTACCAAATCTTGTTTCAAATTAGAAACCTGAAAATCAATAAAAAGTTATATAAAATAATAACTTTAAAACTAATAGCATTGTATTTGATTTGAGTTTTCGTATGATTGCAATAATAAATTTTATTCAAACAATAGCTTTTATTTTCATTATTGTTTTTATAATTTTATCTCTTAATTAATAAGTGTGTATAAATAGGTTTTCTTTCTTAAAAGCAACAGTGGTTAAAAAATTGTTTTCTACTTAAATGTAATTACATTTTTGATTTTACGTAAAATCAACTAAATATAATATACCGCGAGCCGAAGTGTGTTAGGACAGGAAAATATGTTGATTAGATTTGTTTTTAAAAAGATTTTTTGTGTTCCTTGATTCCATGTAATTTTAAAGGATCTCTACGTTTATTTAATGTAAACTTCAATTACTTAGTTTGTCGTTGCTATGAAATAAATATTTCGGAATTTTCATTTTAAGTACAAATTGTATAACAAATAAAAAGCATGCCGCTGTTACGCTTTACATATTCCTAACCCTTTGAAGATTTTGTTAAATTAAATGCGTATTCAATCTCTCTTTTAATTATTCTTATACATGGAAAAATTACATTCTTTAATGAAAACTCTAGCTCCTGCATAGCTAGTCAAAGTGAAACAAATTGATGTAATTTTTACCCTTATTACTATATTTTACTTTTAATTAAATTATTGAACATGTATATTTATTTTCACAATTGTTGCACACGATTCTGCATGAAAAGTTACAAATAAAAATATGACACTTACACCGGAAACTATAACTATAATAACCCAATAAAAAATATATTTGTTATTAATGTGCTATTTATAAATATGTATATAAAAACATCGATTCTCTCCAGGAGTTGTGGATTTGCTCGCGGTCTGTCGACAAAAATGTGAATGTAACTCACCTCGCCATATCCATCCCAAGGTTAAATTCGCAAAGCGAAACGCCACCAATTTCGAGCTAATGCTATATTCTGCATTTTCAATATTGTTTGTTTACTTGTAATGACATATGCTACATTTTAGGAATTATAATTAGAGTTTTATCTTTTTATTTCAAAAATTAAATCTGCAGTGTCTTACACAGGACTTACTTATACGTATAAACAAGGATAATGTGTAGATTTTGTAATATTAATGTGCAGTTATTTCGATAAAACTTTCATAATATTGTTTAACTTTTGTTTAAAAATATTCCATTTGCTGACACTGCCCATATCATGAAACAATTTGCTAAATACGTATCCATAGATACAGCATATATATTTACCAATATCACAAGTGATTCTTAATTGAATACCACTTTTAAGAGAAAACAAAATTTATAAGAAATTTTAATATAACTTTTTCTCTAACTCATGCCATTTTTGAGTTTGCAGAATGGTAGCAGGATTAAAATTTAACTACCAGATTTAACTTTGTTTTCAAAAATAGGAGGCTTTCTATCAGGCTATATAAATACAAACCTTAAATTCAAAGTTTCATATCTATATTGTATTACGGTGTTTACAGACAAGTCCATTCACACACACACACATTCGGAAACAGGCATAGACTTCATCTCAAATATATTCAATAAAAATGCAGTAAAGCTTAGAACGTGTATTTCGCTAAAATCACAAATACGAATCTTTTCCTGATTAAAATACTTGCTTTTGGATTTCTTCCAAGAAACTATTTATAAGAATATTTGGTATGATAACACCTATAACCGATATAAACACACATGCCGTTATAAATCGTCAAAACAAGCTAAGGTACAGGCAGCTGTGCCTTCAGCTCGCCGAATAAATGCAAACATCGCAGAGGGTACGAAATTACATGTTAAGACGATGAGAAACCCATGTGAAAAACGACGTTTTTCTGCGCCTTCACACAGCCCTTATTTTTGTTAGTATCGAATTTTGAAAAAATGTTCTACGTTTGGAATGAATGAAACTCTGAAATGATCGGATTAAAATTTTCAATTTTGGTTCCACTTTTTAAATAAAAATGTATAAATATGTCCAATTTTTAAACAATTCTTACAGATATATGTAAGCCAAATTCAAAAATCTAATCCGATCATTTCAAAGTTTGTTATTTCATTTCACATCATTGAAAATTTCAATTTTTTTCTATTTAAAACGAACTCCCTGTGAAGGCGCAGAAAAAGTACTTTTTCGTGTTATTTCTCTAAAATGTGTGACTGTTGCAGGGCGCCTCTATCGTTTATAAAATTAACTATATTGCTAGAAGTGAATTGGCACCGCCCAGTACAATATTTTCAAAAGTATTTATACGATGAAATATATTTCATAGACAGCATGTAGTATTTTGTTCTAATAAAATATTATACAATCGAGAATTATATAAGGTGGTACATTTGAATTTCTAGGGTCTTATTCAATAATGTGTTACACTAATTTTTTATAGGTTGAATTTAGAGGGTAGTTCATTATAAAATCCTCGCCCCTGAATTAATTATATATATATTTATTAAAATTCAGAGTGAACTACCCTTGGTTCAACCCTTAAAAATTGAGTTCGACAATCTATATATATATTGAATCAGATACAAGGAACTCTTGAGCGCAAGGAATTCAAATTGGCCATTCTTAATTTGCTAGTATTACCCTCTACCCTTAAAAGGACAAAATTAGAAGAATTTCTTAAATCTGAAATAATATTCGGCAATTCCGCTTAAAGTGAAAGTGACCTAGGAAATATTTAAGATGGGGTAGGTTTATCCCTTAAAAAATTGCCCCTCATATATGCATGCCGCACATCTATGTATACAAATTTTAGCTCAAGGAATTCAAATTTGCCATTGTTATCTTCCTTGGATTACCCTTTACCCTTAAAAGGACAAAATTAGAAAAACTTCTTAAATCTGAAATAATATTCGGCAATTCTGCTTAACGTGAAAGTGACCAAAGAAATATTTTAGAGGGGGTAGGTTCATCCCTTAAAAAATTACCCCTCATATATGCATGCCGCACATCTATGTATACAAATTTGAGCTCAAGGAATTCAAATTTGCCATTCTTAACTTCCTAGGATTACCCTCTACCCTTAAAAGGACAAAATTAGAAAAACTTCTTAAATCTGAAATAATATTCGGCAATTCTGCTTAACGTGAAAGTGACCAAAGAAATATTTTAGAGGGGGTAGGTTCATCCCTTAAAAAATTACCCCTCATATATGCATGCCGCACATCTATGTATACAAATTTGAGCTCAAGGAATTCAAATTTGCCATTCTTAACTTCTTAGGATTACCCTCTACCCTTAAAAGGACAAAATTAGAAAAACTTCTTAAATCTGAAATAATATTCGGCAATTCCGCTTAACGTGAAAGTGACCAAAGAAATATTTTAGAGGGGGTAGGTTCATCCCTTAAAAAATTACCCCTCATATATGCATGCCGCACATCTATGTATACAAATTTGAGCTCAAGGAATTCAAATTTGCCATTCTTAACTTCTTAGGATTACCCTCTACCCTTAAAAGGACAAAATTAGAAAAACTTCTTAAATCTGAAATAATATTCGGCAATTCCGCTTAACGTGAAAGTGACCAAAAAAATATTTTAGAGGGGTAGGTTCATCCCTTAAAAAATTACCCCTCATATATGCATGCCGCACATCTATGTATACAAATTTGAGCTCAAAGAATTCAAATTTGCCATTCTTATTTTCCTAGGATTACCCACTACCATTAAAAAGACAAAATTAGAAAAATTACTTAAATCTGAAATATTATTCGGCAATTCCGCTTAACGTGAAAGTGACCAAAAATAAATTAGAGAAGATATTTCTTAAAGCCACCCCTCATATATGCATGCCGCAAAAAAAATTGAGCTCAAGGAATTAATATATATTCTTCCAAATAATTTATACAGCGAGCCGAAGATATTGGTGCCTATGGTACCTATATTTATTATATTATCATATATTTTTACTAATGATAATGCCCAAAACTGTTTATATTTTTTTGTTTATTTGTAATAGCAGGGTGCTTAGAATCCATGCATAAGAGCATGACTCACATTCGTCAACACAAGTAAATATTATTTTAAATCGCAACAATTACTACAATGTTCTATTTCAATTTTATAAAATTATGTGTTCACTTTGTATCTAGCTCTGTTAGCAGCAAGTTAGTTTTACATAAAAAATGGGATGACATGTTCTGGTTGAAGCACATGGAAGAAAAATTAGTTAAATTTTATACATATTGCCTTCTACCTGAGTTAGTAGATCCACGAATACCACGTAACGGACATATAAGGGATCCTGATTACATAATTGCAGCAATGCGAGAAAAAGAAAATAAAAAAACTGTTAATCGAAAATTATTTTAAAATTTCCATATAAGAAAAACATCGTAAATTTTTGAATATTTAAACCTAAATATTGGGGTCCTATAACTCCGGGAAAATACGGGCGATAGGATTTTGACTACGGTCGAATTCAAATGGGATGCCAAAGAATATGTGAATACCATCTTTGGTTTAAATCGCTCCGGGATCTTCAGATCTTCCTGTATCTCAAATGGCTAAAAACGGCCCCATACATTCAGAGATGATGTGCGGCCACAAATTTCGTAGTGAAATGGTAGACCAATTATCATTCATATACATATCTATTCTGTTGTTATTCTTATAATATATAAAAAATATTATTTGTTGTAAATATAATTCTATTATTAAAATATGTGTTTTTTTTTTAAAATAATAAACGTATTTTTCAATATTGAATATATAATTCATTTTTCTGAAACTGAAAAAAAAAAACGTTCCAATAGTTATAATATATTGTATGAGCATTCTTGTTTATATATTTTAGAACGATATCGTTATTTGTATATGTAGAATAATAATGCATAGTTGTGTAAAAATCAGATACGAAGCATACGGAGAGTCAATTTAATTCTGAGTGTACTTTGTGCTCCCACTCCGTTGAGTTACCCACTACGTCACACAATTAGCACCGCCCAACAAGCTACACGTGCTATACTGCCCTAACACCCGACCCGTCCCTCACGTGCATGCAAGACGGGTTGCTCATCCTCTTAAGATACGGATCCCTACCATTACGCGTATACATATACATATGTATAATATTTTAAATTTAAAAATAATTATTTTTAATTATATTTGCTTTTGGGTTCACAATCTGAAAATTTGTTATTGATGATATAATAAATCGTACATTTTTTTTAAAAACAAGCTTAGATCCAACGCACATATGTAATCAGCTCGCCGTTTGGGTAGAATCAGCGAAGTTAAATCATATTTACAAACACTAATTCATCATGGATCCCTGCAAAATGTTCATACTTTGCAACCAGCATAGCCGAAGTTTTGTACAAGTTGCAAGCATAACAATATCGGTGATTGAACCATCTATTGCTGACTAGATTTACTAATTTATACAAGTAGCGAGGTTAACAATATTGGTGATTGTGCCATCTATTGCTGACCAGATTAACTTTTTACCATCTTTTATGGTTTCTGCGCATAAAATCTAAAAGTATGAAAAAAAGTTATAGACATAAAAAGTCTCTTTAGATTTTTTTTTGATATACTCAAAAATAGAACGCGCATATTTAAAAATTTTGGGCCCCTATAACTCGGGAAGTACACGGGCGATTGGACTTAAACTACGAACGGATGCAAATGGGAAGCCAAATAATATCTGTAGCAAATTTGGTTCAAATCACTCTGGTACCGCCAGAGGAGTAGAGAGCACAAATTTGGTCTTACGAACAAACGACGACTAACAGCTAAGTATATGAGATATATATTTTTGAATTCAGGCCGCACAGTGGTTCCAAATTCCAAAAACCTGGCCATAGTATGAAGGCATTGTCCGATTTATATGAATATTAGTATATAGAAGTTTTTGAGGTCGCTGATTAAGAAACTGAATTTAAATATTTGAGAAACAAAATGGCGGATCTAATATGGCTGACAAAAAGTATATATGTTGAATTTTCATGAAATTTCGGATATAGAGGTATTTGAGATTGCTGACTAAGAATCTGAATTTAATAATTTGAAAAACACAAATGACGGATCCAATATGGTTGACAAAAAGTATAAAAAATGTCGTATTTTCATGAAATTTCCGATGAAGAGGTATAATTAAATAATTTAATTAACATAATTATATAACAATTGTAATTAATAATTAATTAATTATTATTATTAATTAATATAATATAATAAATAAAGGCACTGATTGTGGGATTTAAAGACTTAAGCTCGTCTGTATTTACATGGATTTGTATATTATATATTATAATGATATATATAATAATGGAACCATTTTACATAAAAATTAAAATAAAAAAATTGTGCAGTTGGGGGGCAGCTGATTAATTTCTGTTCTTAAGAAAGGAATATACAATATGGAAAAATTTGTTTGAGAGTGGGATGTCGTGGGACTTTTTGTATATTTTAACATTAACGAATTAAACTGAAAATGCTAAAAATATTGTAAATGTTCCAATTTTATTGTAAAAATATTATATAGCTTAAAAGTATTTACTTTTATTCGAAGATTCCATTTGACGAAATTTTCATCAAACCACACTAACAAAGTTAAAGCCAACTTGGTGTTGGGACTAAAACACAGAATTGCAAAATATGTCATCCTACACTACGAAGAAACCTAAGAAAGTTGGAGGATATATTGACCCGAAATTCTTATCCTAAACCATTATTAAAAAGAAAATTATACTCCACACGGAATAACAATATTAACGAAACAGTTGACAATAATAAGGAAGTAAATGCCGACAATGTCAAGGAAGTCGCAAAACCAAAAATTTATAAATCTTTCCCATACATACCAGACCTCACACCTGCACTCTTAAGCGTATTTAAAAACGAACACCATTTAATATTTGCACTCCGCAATGAGAAAACTATCAATATGATTTTCTCAAAAACTAAAGATAAAATTGATCTTTTTCAACGGTCACATGTAGTATACAAAATTCCGTGCAGTGGTTGTACTGGGGTTTACATTGGACAAACAACACAAAAGTTAATAAATCGAATTACACAACACAGAAGTGATGAAAAGTCACAATTAAAACAAGATTTGGTATGCGTAGAACACACCAACGCGGATAGCTCGCCTTTAGGTAACATATGCGTTGCGAGCATTATGGCCTTTTGGTTAACAATTTGAAAATATGTGTAAAAAGTCTTACATTTAATTTTAGATTATATTGATAAAAAAAAATTTTAGTTCATACTTTAAAATTCAAAATTATAATATTTAATCATTTTTTTCGGGCTTTGGATTAACAAAATGAAAAAATCTTGTAGATATAAAATATCTTATAATTTTTAGTAAAATTTTTAAGTGTTTCAATTATTTTTATAAGGGCAGTATTAAGAGGGGCTCTAAATTTTGGGGCCCTATAACTCGGGAAGTATACGGGTGATTGGATTTATACTGCGAGCGGATTCAATTGGGTTGCCAAATAATATGTGTACCAAATTTAGATTATATTGATAAAAAAATAATTTAGTGCATATTTTAAAATTCAAAATTATAATATTTAATTTTTTTTTCGGGCTCTGGGTTAACAAAATGAAAAAATCTTGTGGACAAAAAATATCTTAGAATTTTTAGTAGAATTTTTAAGTGTATCAATTATTTTTATAAAGGCAGAATTAAGGGGTGCTTTAAGTTTTGGGGCCCTATAACTCGGGAAGTATACGGGCGATTGGATTTAAACTGCGAGCGGATTCAAATGGGATGCCAAGTAATATGTGTACCAAATTTGGAGTGAATCGCTTCGGTACCTTCAGAGGAGTAGAGGGCACAAATTTGGTCTTACGAGATACCGAGCGAGCGAGCGAGCGACGACTAACATCCAAGTATATAAGTTATATACATTTTCGAAATCAAGGCGACGAGACGAACACTTTTTTAAATGATATTTTTTGATCAGAGAATGCTACAGACACACGACCGAATGCTTTAGCTTCTTCGGTACTACGTACGGCGAGCTAAAAAGTAATACGCGATTGAATATGTATATTTATTTAGTTTTGAGCGAGCTTGGCTTGTAACCTGCGTGACCCTCTGATTAAAATGGGTGTCGAAAGCAAGGTGCGTCAATTTGGGAGTTATAATTAGTCGTTTATAATAGCATAGATACCAACCTATATATCTACAGTAAAAGAAGTCTCTAAATCGAACATTCATTTTTGGGACTTAAGGCCAGGTTTTCGGGAATTGAAACCACTGTGGCCGAGACAAACACTTTTTTCTAACTAAAATTTTTGATCCGAGAATGCAACAGACACACGACCGATTGCTTTAGCTCTTATGTACTTTGTACGGCGAGCAAATTATATGATATTTTTAGCTAACCGTATGAGGTAAAGATGTCGTGTGTCTGTTTAAGAATAATAAAAATATAAAAATAACTTTAACAAAAAGTGTATGACTCGTCGCCTAGAATCCAAAAATATGTGTAACTCATATACGAGGATCAATCAAAATAACCACAAATTTCACAAAAATTCTAAAATATATTATATCTACCAGATTTTTTCATACAGCTAACCCAAGGACCACAAAAATAAAAATTATAATTTTGTATTTTAAAATATGAATTTTTTTTAGTATATCAAAAAATCTACAAAAAATTACAAGACTTTTTATATCAATAACATTTTTTTATTTATACACTTATATTACAACCATATTTATATTCACAAACTATATTTATATTTACTATAAAACATTCATTTCACAACGCCATTCACACATATTCACTCTATAGAATTCCATTACAGTATCATCGTTGTTAAATAACTTTGCGAGTAGTGTGATATTTAGATTCCCAGCTAACGTCACAACATAAATTCCATCCATTAATATTTTAAGAGAAATTCCATATTAATAGATCTATTCTATAGGTAAAATGTCAATCATATATCCAACTACTTATTCCGACGTCAACCCTTCATTCGTACCCAGTACCCTATTCTCATCGCACAACCTTTAACATTAATCTTTCATGGGACTATATCTTCGACTCTCCATTCAAGCACCTATCCTATCTTTATGATGTGTTTTTTCTGAACATTTATTATAATATAGCGATAATAAATATATAGATTACAATAATAAATTTTACGATTTTCGATGCGAAAAGATGTAGTATTTACGAATTTCTTTATTGGTACAGATTTTTGAGGATGATGTTTCACTGAAAGCTGACCCGCAACAAAGTTCTTAGTATAGCATTTTCTTAGTATAGCATATTCGTTTATGTAGAATTGTTTGATATATATATATATATATATATATATATATATATATATATATATATATATATATATATATATATATATATACATATATATATATATATATATATATATATATATATATATATATATATATATATATATATATATATATATATATATATATATATATATATATATATATATATATATATATATATATATATATATATATATATATATATATATATATATATATATATATATATATATATATATATATATATATATATATATATATATATATATATATATATATATATATATATATATATATATATATATATGGCTGATTTCAAATAAAAGGTCATTTCTGCCTTACATGAAAGTTAAGGTGGCGAGGTTCGATTTCGGATTTGAAACTAATTTTTCTACGTTGTCTTATATGTGATATTAAGGGGGAACAACACGGTGACGGCCGAAAAAATTGCTCATTTTCTCGAATTTTTTTCTCTGAACTGAGAAATAGTAGATTAATGGGGTTTGCTGCATTTAATAAGGTATATATCTAAATTCTTTTAAAATTTTATTTATTGAAAAATAATAATAACTTGATGCTTTTCTGGGCGTTCTCCAGAGGCAGCTCAAAGAAAAGGTAGCATCATGTTATGGTTGTAATCATCTGATAATTTTTTTTTTATTTATCTTAATCTATATAGATAATTTCAGTTGTACGGAGGGATTTGCAAAAAAAATTTTTTTCGCAAAATTGTGGACATTTGAAATAAATTTCCTATTTTTTTCCCCACTTTTTTGTCTGAAAAGGATACTAAATATCAAAAATGAAAACAAAATTCTACATACAACTTAAGTAAATTTTATAAGCTTCAAGTTAAATTAATAAAAAAAATTCGATGTAAATTGTTGCGTGAGCGTCCAGTCCAGCCCCTTAGCAAAAAACAGGTTTTCGAGAGAAACGCGTTTAAAGCGCCGCAGCGTTTGATGTCGTGTCGTCCTGTTCAATTTCAAAACGGTTTGAAGGATAATATTGTTTTCTATTGTCCTGTCATTGTCGTTATATCCACTAATCACACTAAAAATATTATGAACGACCATTGTCAGCAATGTGCGCGTCAAATGAAAATGCGGTGTACCTTTGTTATTTGTACGAATTTCAGCCTAATATTTTAGGGAAATATTCTAATAGATACATTCCTTAAAATTATATAAAAAAGAAAAATCGTTTTTTTTTCTAACCGTCACTGTTTTGTTCCTCCTTAACGAAAATCGTAGTGGTCACGCAAACAAATTTTTTGTTTCTTTTTTCTTTTCGTAATATGAAATAAACTATACATCTATTCTTGGGGACATGACAGGACATTTAGTAGATGGGGACAGGACAGGACATTTTGCCTTTTTCTGTTTCTTTACGCCAAGAGGTTAGGATTCATGCATCGAACATGACCGCATGTCGTTAAGGACTCAAACTTATACATAATTATGAATTTATTACATATTTCAAGTATTTTCTTATCATATTCTAGCCTTGCTCCCAAAATTATACTTTAACCACTAGAACGCTCTATCTGCTTCATTTACTGTTAGTCATCCATATTGTTATTGATGTGCCGGTAAAACAGTTAGTATTACCACATAAGCACATGGTTTTGAGCGCGCAAATATGAACAAGTATTTTTAAAATTAAAAAAGAGAAATGGGGGACACACCTTAGGTAATTTTTTTCATACATATTTAATCATAAGCGACTTGAAGTAATCAATGATTATGAAAATATACATCTTTTGATAATAAAAATATACATATAAAAGTTAATGAAAATACATTCTTTTAAACAGTAACTAAAAATAAATGGGACATCTATTGCAGGTAACATGTTGAAGGTACCCCCAGGACAGGGACAGGACACTACATTTTGCCTAGTTTTTAGCTTGCCTGCTCTTTTGAAATTGTGTTTTACAAATTGTAACTTGAAATATCATTAAAGAACGTTTTGTTATACTAAAATAATCCCAAAAGTTGTCATGATATATACTAAAAATATGTTTTTTGATCGAGGGACGTGAAAATGACCTTTTATTTGAAAGCAGCCATATATATTGTTAGCAAGATAGTGTTATGAACAGAAATATTTAATTACATGTTATTTTGTGTTACAAATCGCTTTAAACTTACTTGTAGATTTGTTGTAGTCGGAGGCTGGTGTTCACATAATATCCTATTTAATAAACGAATATAGTTATAACAGACATATTTAAAACGCATCGTAACATTCGGCCATCCTGAAAAAGTCCTCGTCCCCGAGGACTGTCCTTCCTAAGACATGTTCAAAGACTGATGACCTTGCTCATAATCTGGGGTGCACATGTTTCATCCTATTGCATTCTGTGGTTGCAGTCCTTATAGCTGTGGGGTTAGTTGAAATCTATACTTTCATTCGTGAACTTAGTTTCCAAGAGTGCAATCTGTGAATTGGTGTGGAACACCTGCAATATTCGATCCATTCTTTGATTAACAAGTCGTCGTACGATATTTTCTTGTTCTCGGGGGTTTAGATCATACTATATATAAAACGGGGTGTCTGTTATGCGGCGTAAATTCTACAGCATTGCGCAGTCACGTCATTCGCGAAGTTTGTTTGGTGCGTTCCGTATAACGTGAATATTAGTTTACACTGCTACTTCCTCATCACGATTAAGATGATATAAAAGCTCCAATGTAGTAGTTCTTCTTGTAGTCATCCTTCTAATGGGTTTTCATATTTCTATACGTTGTTATTTTGTAATATATCATTTCTACATCGAGATGTTTACAAACTTCTTTACTTCATTTCTTCACTTTTAATGTTCTTTTTGGTTGTTCGATGTCTAATCAAGTCCTGATGTTATCGTGATCTTGGTGAATGTTTTAGTAAGGTATTCCAGGTCCTGGCTTTTGGATGTAGTTGATACATACCATCAGGTTACTATCTGAATCCACCGTGCAGGTCATTGAAAATTGCTAGTGAGATCTCATCTCAGAATAGCCACTAGATGAACGTTGTAATTTTGATATTACTTAACTTGATGCCAAGAGTTTATATTCTAAGCTTCTTCGAGCACTCACTTTCGTGTAAGATCTTAATCTTCCTTTCTGCTAAGGAATTCCAGAGAAATCTCTTTTTGGTTTTCTTCGAACACTTGCTTTCATGTTGGATTAAGTTTCTATAAATCTATTCCAATGTGAGCCTTTGGGTTTAAACTTACTTGTAGATTTGTTGTAGTCGGAGGCTGATCGACGATATTTAAACACTGATACCTTTTCTGCATGGCACTTTATCTCAATAAAACCAATAATAACATCATACAATTAAATAAGTATAAACATACAAAGATTTATACGTAACGGCCCGCGGAATCCGGGCTATACTCTATTTAGACTCTGAAATTAGAATACAGGTTTGAGTATAAACTCAGTGAGAAGTCAGTCTATAATTCTCTCTCTCACACACACACACTCACACAGGGTCATACCAAAACCCCATATACGTTTAACCCTCAACCGTCAACGCAAGTCAATTAGTCAACGTCATACGTAAGCGTATAGGTTACGTATGAGGGGTCTTCCGGGTGCGACACACGCCACACCGTGTCCCGTCGTTGGGACCACCCCCCTGGTGAACACATCAACCAGTGGTGTCACCGTTGGGATCCCCAGACACTCCAGGCTGGCCACCGTTGGGCCCCGGATCCACCAGCCAGGCCAACGTTGGGCCCCCGAACACACCGTTAGCCAGGCCTTTGTCAATAGTCATCGTCCTCACGTACTCAACACAACTCATATCATATATATTCAACTATTTAGTATTATCTCAATACTCATTTAATATGTCTAGCTCATATTCTTTACTTTACTCCATAATAATACCTCAATACCAATCCGGACACTTCGTCCCATCGTCCATATATAAATATCAATAACAATTCAACAGATTAGTCTTTCACACATACCTAGTCATACTCCATATATCTCAACATTAATACAAATAGTAGAATATCCAATTATCAATACACGTTATAGATTAGCTATCAACCTCACATATTGATTCATACCAATTCATACTATTCATAATATTAATATATATAGTAGAATATCCAAATATCAATATACGTTATAGATTAGCTATCAACCTCACCTCAAATAATAATTCACAACACTTTTGTCACTCACTAAATCACTCTCAATGCACGACCTATTTTACTGGTAGATAGACTGTAAATGGTTATACGTTCTGAAATACAGAATTAAAGAAGGCTGCTGTTCACATAATATCCTATTTAATAAACACACATATTTAAATAGCATCGTAACATTTGTAACCTATTTAGATTAATTATCTGGTAATGTAACATTCCACTTACGCTTATCGAGCCGCTACTAGTCAATCAATGTTCGGCAGTCTGTGGCCGATACTTGAATCGCTCAGATAAAACTGCTGCTCGCGATTGTTTATTATTTGGTGTAAACCGTTATTTCTATATATTTTTTACATTTAATTAACCTTCTTGCTAATATCAGAAGTGGGATCTGCTCGCGGTGCATATTTGAGTTTTATGCGTGTATTTTTGGGTGTTGTGTCAGTGTTTGGTGAGTGAGTTGGAGTGATTTTCATCGGTACACGATGGCTAAAGCTGCGGATGAGGATGACTGACGACCACAGAGCCACCGAAACCTGAATCCTGAGCGCTCTTGCAAAAGCATTGCAGACGAACCGAACACCGACAGAACAGATTAATTTGCCGGTGTTTCATCCAGACACTGATGACGCAATAAAGTGGATCGATTACGTGGAAGCCATACGCAACGAATTTGATTTATCAGACCTGCAGATTTTGGTAAAAGTTTGACGATTTATGGGACATACCGCTAAGCGTTGGTATAAAAGGTGGGCACCCAATACGTCCAAGACTGGAAAACTTTTTGGCGGGAATATTTTACAGGCATTTTCCCGTAAACGAAATCTCGGTCGCATGCTAGATGAAGCATCTGCAATTCAAATCTTGATCTGTAAATAATTATGAAACTTATGTTCATGATAAAGTAGATTTACTCAAAAATTTGCGGGTATCATGGAAAGAAGCGGACTTGGATGAACTAATCGTCTATGGCATTACACCACCAGATGCTAGAAATTCAGCAACAACTCGTGATAGCCGTACTGTTACGGAATTAGTGAGTTACGTAACATCTTTTTCAAAACCTTTTATAACTGAGGAAGTGAACCGGTCGCATTCTCTTGCACGTAAGAAGCGCTGTTTCAATAATTATGAATTTGAAAATTCAACAAAATGTTTCCAATGCGGCGAAGTCGGACATACTGTAGATTTGCCGCGAATACATCGGAACGATGAAAGCCGTAATGAACTTTATTCGGATAGAAACAAAAATTATGTCAGAATGGTCGAGCGGTTTGTGAAAAATTCAGCTTGTTCTGAACTGCACCATACAAAAGAATCACGAAAATGGCGCCGCTACAGCTGCTACTGGGAAGTGAAAGTTCTGCATTTTTGATCCAGGCTCTTTTACGAGATCTATCACAAAATCTGACACCAATTCATGGTCGCAGGTCGGATGGCGAACGGGTTGAAAAAGTGCTGAATTCCAGATCGAGGAATATGAGTGGGATCAACGGTGGAAGAAGAGACGCGGTTGAGTGCTCGGTGGGACATTGTGTTGATGCACCGTGACTCTGAATAGCACCAAGCCACTCCTATAACCAAGACATTCCTTAGGCACTGATATCTTCTTTACCTAATGAAGACTTAAACAAATATATTTAGGAATAATATAGTAAATCAAGAACAGTTACAATGGAAAATTTTGTCTCAGAATCCGCTTAATAAACCAAATTTGATATCGTTTCATATATTACTCTTGAACAAAAATTTATATAATATATATATATATATATATATATATATATATATATATATATATATATATATATATATATAAATTTTTGTTAAAGTTTTATTTATGAACCGATATCAAATTTGGTTTATTAATCGGTTTCTGAAACAAAATTTTCCATTGAAACTGTTCTTGATTTATTATATCATTCTTAAATATATTTATTTAAGCCTTTATTAGGTAAAGAAGATGTCAGTGCTTAAGTAATGTCTTGGTTATAGTCGAATTCGGTACTCGTCTTGAAGCATTCTTTAACAAATGTTAAACATTTTAAAAATATGGGCAGGCCACAGCGCGACCGCTTTTTTCTTTTGAGAAGAAACTGTAATATATCTACAGTCCTGCGTCCAATTAATTATAAACAAATTTTGTTGCCTAAAAACAAAGTAAATGACCTCCAGTCCTTATTATCATTAATACACCCATCATCTAGACATTTTTACGAATCGATGGCACTTGTTGGTATAAGCACAAATGTTGGTATAAGCTCCAGAAAATTGTATATGCTATTAGAATCTAACATTAAAATTGGATACAGATAACCCGTTGATGAGATACGAACTCGACCGTTTAGTGGTGACCTAGATATACTCTCCGAGTTTTCTAGGAAAGATTCATATTTTTTTGTAAGAAAAAAAAGTTAATGTAGAAAGAAAGTGGCCTAAACCCCAAATTGATACCTCCATGGTAACCTGACAAAATAATTCATAATAAACATGTTTTTCTTGAGTCAAAGATTGTAAGTACACCTTTAACTGATAAATAATTTCAAGAGGTTTGAGTTGACTAGAATCTTTATTCTGTTATCACAGAAAGTGTTACAGGTGCATTTGCCCTTAGGCTTGTCTCAAATACTCGCTAGATCATTTTTCTCAGCTTGTTATCTATGTTACAAAGCGAAGCAAGGAGATGTGTGTGTTTATTATTTTACATGTTTCCGCATCCCTTACCATATGTTTCACTGTGCCATCCTCGTAGACTACCTGCCAGATACTAACCCTCGCAGATTCTCGGAAGCTACCACTGCTGATTTTGTATTTCTCTCATGCTGTAATTGTCCAATATTCTTATTATTATTATATCTGCATATTCTTGATTAAATACTTTACTAATTATCATCTCGTATTACTATATAATTTATATTCACATTCTCGTAACTCTAATTATTCGTCATTAAATATTTACTTATTATTATTAACTCGTTTATTATGTTTGTATATTTGTTAATGTATTTATTAAGATCTGTTTACTTTCTTATTATACCTACAGTGAAACTATTATTAAATCGCGTTTTAGTAATACATATTACTCTTTAATATTCACATTTATATTAATATTCCTGATTAATTTTAGCGTAACTACTCTTATTCCACTTATATTTTAAAATCGCACTATACTACATATCTGTCCCACCTGTTAGTCACTACATTTCCCCCGAGGTACTTGCAATTTTCTCTGCTTCCTCGAACGATGTTAGAGTGAACAACAGAACTCTTAGATGGACCGTCATATAGACACCCATGCGAAATTGGTTTAGCATTTTTTCTGCCAATTTCTTCTTGATGAACCGGTTTTTCATATACATCACTAAACAATTTCACTATTTTAAAAGAAGCAGTTTTCAGACGAACTGCTTGCACTTTTATTGTTGCTCTCGTACATTGTTTGCATTAACGAAATGCGTAATAATATTGTCCTTTCGAACAAATCTCACTTTTAACGCACTTGCTATTTCTCGATATTATGTTCAGGACCCACTTATTACATTTTACATACATTACACAAATTTCACGAAACTTTTCACAATTCGGCACCACATTTAGTGAGAGTCAACGTTAGTTGGTTTACGGGTATCGTCGAAGTTTTGCTATTTAATAAAATTTATATTTAAAAAAAATCTAAATAAATATTAATTTTCTCATTTCCCCAATTAATCTGGATTTCCATTTTATTAGTCATCATTTTTACTTTTTCGATTGCTGCCCGGAATAATTTTGCAACAAAAATTAGTTTTTTCATAATAATTTTGAAATACAAAAATAAAGAAAAATTTAAATATATTTTTCTTAATTTTTTAATCCCTTTAATAATCTTTTTCTTGTTACTTTAATCTCTTTTGTTCCACACATGCTTGGTAAGGTAACTTAAAACTGGTCGTACCAATGTTCAATTAGGACCTACCCCACACCTGACACCAATGTAAGAATCCGAACTATATTTGCGATGTACTTATATGAACATGTATAACCGATAGTTACTGTTCACGAGTTCGTCTTTTTAAGTGTGATTAAAGAAATTAAATACACTAATTAAACAAAATATATTTTAATTAACAAAACATTAATTACATTCAGACAAAATGTAAATTATTAATCACAGAGTTATATTAATCAAAGTTAAACAAAACAAATGATTTAGGTAGATTGAACAAATTATAAGAATACTTTAAAGTCAAAATAATTAATGCAAACAGAACTATTCTTCAGAACATTTACTTAAAAAAATTTCTAGTCTCACAAAGCCCAAACGCAAAAATATTCAAAGTAAAAATAATTTAAATCAAACAAAACTATTTTAAGTTTCACAATACTAAAGCTAAAATATTCAAACTTAAAAATCCAAGAGTAAAACACACAAAAAAAATGCTAAGATGCTTAAACCAAAAATTACTTTAGTCCCAAACCGCATTTAATTCACTACACAACACGCACAAGCAACCGACGGGCAAGACGTGGCACAGTGGTCCCAATCGATGAATTGGTGGCCACGGGCACACAACTATTTTATTACAAGAGATAGATTTTTTATTTTTTTTGCATCTTAATCTGTATTAAATTTACAAGAATATGTATATTTTTAATTGTTTCTATATGTTTCATACTTGGTTTAAAAAAATAGAAAAGAAGAAAAAAGCTATATTTTACGGAATTACACGTTCTATACCGTACTTATTTAATTTTAATTAATTTTATGATGATGTATATGTATGCACGTATATAATTTTAATAATGACTTAATATATAAATACGAAATTTACATATTTTACAAGCCCTGACATGAGTTATTATAAAATTACATACTTTTAAATACTATATTTACTATTGTTGAAAAATAAAAATAAAAACATTGTAAATACATTATATAACAATTAGTCAATACATTTTTAATAATTAAACATTAGAACAACATACATATATATATATACAAATTATAACTAAATATTTAACATTTTTAATAAAATTTAACTTAATAACAAATGTCACTTAAACTATCTTTATTAATTATTAACGTATGTCTTAAACTTGTTATGTATGGATCAGAGGTGAAAAGAAAATTATGAAGTAAATCTTCATTTGTTGTTTGACATCTACATTTTCTAGAATTAAATTCCCTCAATCACGTAAATAGCATAATATAAAAAAAATCAGGTAGGATAATATGAATATAACAAATAAATGTAGAAATAACTAAATTGCATAGTGAGAGATTGTTCATAGGGAGATATTAGTTGCTCAGCGTAACCTGTGTAACGCCTTACGACTATTGCGCGCGCTCACTTAAAATGTAAATATTTTGTAGTAGCGGTCAAAAGGTGGATTTTCTTTCAATACACCGTCCTTTATTAATACTTCTAGTATTTATTGAAAGAAAAATTGGAGCGGCGCCTCACAGCGCCAACTCACTTCTATTCCATAGAAGAAATGAAAATAGAAAAAAATATATGTCGCCATGTTTGATCTTGTAGTGTAGAATCAGTTTCATAAAGTATACATTTTAATTTTTTCTCTTCAAATAGAAGGTTGTAATTATCTAAATCTGCTTCATTTTTAAAAATCAGTTTATTATTAAAAAAGTTATAGCGTTTTGTATTTCATATAGAAAATATTTTATTTCTTCGATTTAAAAATGTCTCATGTTCAGTAGCTTATAACAAGTACCACCGTACAAAAAAAATTAAAAACTATATGGCTTTTTCTTATCTAATCTATCCTTAACAAGATAGGATATAAGAAATATCATAACAAAAAATTTTAGACTTTTGACTTCTGGCCACCAATTCGTCGATTGGGACCACTGTGCGTCGCCATATGAACAGACTCCCCATTAGTGCGTTAAACTCCTGCTTATATATCTAAAATCAGCCACCCACCGGGTGAAAATGTAACAAATTCACTCCCCGAGTCCTAGTTCTTTAGAGATTCGTTTAAAATTGTGCGTAAACCTGAGGCTGAGTATGCTTCTACTCTTCCAGATAGATTTCAAAGAAATGACCAAAATTCTACAGATAGCAGAAGCACACGTGCTTGACTGCATATTAAAATATAAAAATTTAACTGAGAATCTTTGGTTTCTTTCAACTTGTTTTGCTTTGAAATTAATACTATAGGTTGCAATTATTTCAGATAATTCATACAACAATAATGTCAAAGTGATAATATGCTGACATATTTATGATATTAAATTCATATAAATTTACTACAGTTTGCTATAACTCACTGGTTTTATAATATTAATTCGTTATTTGTGATTTTACAAGAGAAAAATATCAAAAGAAAGTTGGAGAGTTATGCAATTCTAATATGAAGATTAAGTGCAATATAGGTTCGGTCCTATTTTCCACTAGTTTCTATTATAAAAATTGCTGCGAATTATTTGACTTTTACTAAGTTTACATATACCAGAAGCGATTATTAAACATAACTTTGGTACGAATACAGTTAATATGATTGATAGTAATTGCTAAGAAATCAAATTTGATTTGACGTGGGAATAAAGAAATGAATTGTTCGTTACATCAATTAAATTTTTGTAACCGTTGAATATTTTACCATGAAGAATATCAGAAGTCTTATTATAACATATATACAAAACCATAAATCCTAAATAAATAAAATCTGTATTTTTGTATGCTATGTTAAGGTTGATATGTTGGCAGTCAGAGAAATTTGGTAGGTATAGCAGAAAGCTGAAATATTGTTGGTACGAACATTTCGTGAAAGCTCATTAAATAGCTTCGCGATTTTTTTGTCACTGGTGTTCGTTGAGCGGAATTGTTAAAATAAAAAGTGTCTGCGTTGCTACGACATCGGGTATTTGAAATGCGAAAATGTTGCGTTGTTAGAAAGTTCGCACGTAAGCCCAGTTAAGCATACCACAGGCCTACCGCTCGCAGCTCACGCATTCGAACAACACCTCTATGTCATGCGTGTCCGTACTTGTTTTCCGACCCTGGTTCGAGATGGCATTTACTTCAATTTGGTGGATGTTCCGTTCGTCGACCGTCGCTTGCTCTTGTCCCTACTACTCGTTGGTACGGGTATGGGTACGGATGCGGGCGCTGGTTGATGCTGTATGCCGTGCAGGACAGAACCATCAATTTCTAAAGCTGTGGGTTTCTCATCAGTGACGCTTTCATATTACCGGCAATTTGCACGATAACGCGTACCACACGACCCAATGGGTGTTACAAATGGGGATATTTTTTAAATTATTATACTCACACTCTACGACAAGGGTTTTGGCCTGGCTTGAGAAGAATCTTCGTACCATGTTGATTAATTATGGATTAGTTATTATTTTATCTAGATTTGATTTTATCAACCAAAAAAACAACTAATTATTTGTATCTTTTTGTTGGATGTATTGTATCTACGATAGTATTTACTACCTTATACGAATGTATAAATATTGTAATAAAAAGCTTCGAACTATCCCTGAATTGAATCTGTGTGTATGCGTGCGCGTGTGTGTGGGGGTGTGCCTTTGTGTGTGTGTGCGGGTGGGTGTGGATGTGTGTGTGATCGCTCTAGAGCAAAACCTGCTAAAGGTAAAATTATGAAAGTTCAACCATTCAGGTTCATTCTAAATGAAATTCGACGAAATATGTCGATATTTAACATACGGGAATATGTGTATTCGTTCACAGTATTATCTTTACGTTTCCCAAGTTTCCGTTCATACTGATCTTGTTTCACTGCAATCTAGCATGAATCTAAACAAAGTAAAGCAAAATTATATTAAATAGATAGTGGAAGTATAAGAAGAAAAAGTAAAAACCATTCCAGCTTTTTAATTGTAATTAATATTCATTCAATAAAAAATTCCATCGTAATGGTGGGTAATTTTTTTTACTTCTAATATTATACGATACCTGTAAAAACTTGAACATGCTATACACTGTAATGAGACATACAGACACACACCCACAGACAGACGACATCTCGAAATTAATTAATATCAGTTTGAGGTGCTCGAAACGTGTATTTTCGTTAGAATTTTTCCATGATTACGATAATTCATTTAGACTTCGCCCAAAAGAGTAAAGATGTTCAGTACAATTTTTAATTAAGCTAGGAAAGAAGTGAAATTTGAAATTCTTAAAATTGTCGCAAGGCTCGAAGGTGTTTATTGATAAATTCGTACTCCTACTAACCTGGTTTGACAGTTCCGCCCCACATTGACGAGTATGCCTGCATAGCAGGTAAATAAAATGCAGGTGTATTGTCTGCCGATGCTTTTAAATATTAAATCAATCTTGGAAATAATCAATATATTGACAGCATTGAAAGGTTTCCTACAAGAAATGCTATTTTCAATCGATTATGTTACTATATAATATGTACACTCACATATATACACTACCGTTCATAATTATTTGCCCATCTTTATGGACAATATTTAAATAATAGATATACAGATAAACTTGTAAAAAAGAACTTTCTATTACAAGGTATTTTGCACAGTTACAATAAACCATCAGGACTATCTAGTCCAATTATTCATATAAACCAGTATTAAAATTACGCAATTATTTCACAGTAAATGATATTTTATCAAATTATGACTGTTTAATTAATAAATAGGTATTTCGAATACGTTGTTACCATACTTTTGCTCATAGTTACATTTCTTATGACTGTAAAGCTGCTGCAAACATTGCAATCCAATATACCTCCAGCTCTGCGCAAATTTTATAAAAAGAAACTACTAAAAAAAAAAAACTGTGCATATTTTAAAATTACTATTTTCAATATTTTTGAATTGCTTTTGGGCTCACAATATAAAGAAATTTTGAAGTTATCTTGGAATCTTAAAGTATTTCAAATTAAATTAAAGGACAGTATTAAAAAGGGCTCCTAATTTTGGGACCCTATGACTCCGGAAAGATAGAAGTGATTGGTTCTAAACTGCGTGCAATTATAAGAATATGTGTAGCAAATTTGGTTTAAACCGCTCCGGTACCTTCAGAGTAGTAGAAAGTACACACTTTGTTTTACGAGCGTGCGAGCGTGTGACGACTAACATTCAAGTATATGATATATATATATATATATATATATATATATATATATATATATATATATATATATATTTATATATATATATATATATATATATATATATATATATATATATTTATATATATATATATATATATATATATATATATAAATATATATATATATATATATATATATATATATATATATATATATATATATATATATATATATATATTTCTAGCAAAGAGACAAGAACTTTATATTAAGACATATTTTTGATCCGAAAATGTTGGAGACATACAGATTGCTTCGTACAGCGTGCTAAATAGTATATTTTGTAGCAAAATATGAATTAAAAATTAAATTAATCAAATCTATATTTTTTATGTTTGAAAATAATGATATCTGAACAAGAAATATATATATATATATATATATATATATATATATATATATATATATATATATATATATCTTGCAGGAATCCCACTGTATGTCTATTGTTAAAATATCGTTTATAAAAGTGGATAAATACATATGAAAGGCCAGTGTTATAACAAGCGATGTATGCATTTAAATTGTGACATTTATTTCGCTCTTGTTTCAATATTTGTTAATAATTATTCTTATTGTTTGTGTTGTAGAAACTTCTGGTGAATTAACCGGGAGGATGGAGTGGGGCAGTATCTTATTTTTCGTCTTAATAACTTGGAACATCCTTCAACTGAATGGTGAGTAAAATCAATACAAGTTCTCAAATATTGTTCAATTTTCTTGGTTCGCAGTTAGTCTCACACGACTGATTCTATTCATTATCACCCCAAACTGTTTGTGTGACAAGTTTAGTATAATCTGACTTATTTATAATCCACCAAATGCAAAACACACATACCCAACAATAGGCTGCTCTTGCTGTATATACTTGTATACAACCAAAAGAACAATGTTATCTATATTACATTGTCGATAACATTGACAATAAATTTTCATATACATATAGGTCAATGGCGTTTATTAAACGTCAGTGTTATCCGCTTTTTATCTAAATACAAAAAAATTGTCAAATAATAACGAAAACTATTTTTACATCTGCAGTTTTTATCTCTTTGTTGTATTTTGCATGCACAGTTAAAAATTGGAGTGGTGTATACATCACTTACAAATTACACCAAATATTTACGTAATATATCCAAATTTCGCGAAATTTACTTGACTTTTAATGTACCATATTTGTACTATAATTCAGTAAAATTAATGATATTGGGTGTAACTTTAGAAATGATAAAGGCAAAAATTATTGCTAGGAAGCAGTCATTGACGTTTCGACGCCACATTTGTCTTTTTCAGGAGTTGTTTGTCTTATTTTTGAATATTAATTTTAACATTTTATTGCGTACGAATTAAAAAAATGGCGAAAATACTGTAAAAATATCCATATCAAACTACAGTAAAATGTTGACACTAATATTTATAATTATGATAAACACCCGAAGAACACACACGTGGAGTTGAAACGTCGCGTCGGGCTTAGATTAAATTAAATGAATTTTTAAGTAAATGGCTGCTTCCTTGCAATAAATTTTACCTTTATCAACTTTAACAGTCGAAGAAAGCAAAATCAAATTTAGAAATGATGTTAAATTTCACCAATTTTTAACAATGCATAGAAATATAAAAATAGAAAAATAAAGTATACGATTCTAAACAATTGGTAGCCATGTAAGAAGAATCTGTATTTTTTTTTAAATATTTCAATTCAATTACAAATTGATTGAATCTATAAAATAAAACGAACATAATTTCTGGTGGAATGGTTTATACGGTGCCATTGCATCGTGCAGCTGACACATAGTATACAACGAATTTTGTATGCTGGATAATATAGGTGATTGTATATATGTCACTTCGGTAATGTGAGAAACAATACAATTTCTGCTTCCGGAACGAAGTTCCTGAAAAGTAATTGCAACAGATCGGACCAATGTAACCGCCGAATATTTCTGGTGTTCAGATAAATTTTTGCCCGACAGTTTGAAATGACAGCCGCTAATCTTGTTCACTCAAAAATTCTCTCAACAACTGACGCGATGAAATATTTTACCCTAGGTGTTTATGTCACTTTTGAAAAAGAATTATGAAAAAATGAAGACATTCAAATTGACAAATATAAACTTCATCAGCTTTTGAACTGTCAGATGAAAACAGAATATACAGATAATTTAATGAAATCTAGAATGTGGTTATTGTTCATTGCAAACAAATATTCATTATTATAAAATATAACTTTTAAATATCGTTTTCAGTAATATATTTAGTAATTAGCGTATTTAATATTAGAATATTATATATAATAATATTTCACATATAGTAAATTATTTTTCGTATAATCGTATTAGACCTTTTTAGTAGAACATTTTAAGCTCTAAACTTTAGCTAAGATGCATTTTTATATAAATCAAACAATTATTATATTTAAAACCAAACGCAAAAGTTACTTGAATGAAAATTCAAAATAAAAGTTCATTTATGCGTGTTTCCGCATATCGATGCATCTTACGATAAAATAGCATTTGGCCATGTTTATAGATAATTAAACAATGAATTAATTATATTCTATTTTCCTATTCTTAATGCAATATTTTTCGAGATAAATGCCAAATATTCTCAATTATAAGCATTTTGTCCAACTTCACCCCTATACAGGCTTGAGCAAGCCACTCAAAATTTTGTGTAAATTGTCTTCTTTAATAAAATAACTATATAGGGGTTGGAAAACCGAAATGGGAAAGAAATATTATCGCACCTATAGCTAAGAAAAAAGAAGAATATATTTATATTTATATATATATATATATATATATATATATATATATATATGTTTTTTGATTTTTCATTTGACTTTTTCCCTTCCATTACATCCAGAAATTTGCAGCTAAAAATTTCAGTTTAAACACTTTTGTTTTATTTGCACGAGGGACGTTTAAAAAGTTCGCAGCCGATTCGATGTCTACTTTCGTCATGTTGATGTTTGGTCTCTTATACCTATAACATTACCAAAAAATTTTGTTCAATCTGTCAAACTGTTTTCGAGTTACAGCTTTATCAATGTGTTCATCCGTCACTGACGATTGATGGTAGTACGCCAGAGTCCAGACTCTCTATGCTTTGTTTTAAATACGCTATCCATATTTTAACTTTGGTTGTAGATTCACCCAATGAGTTAAGCATGTTTTCAGAGATTGCTATAGGCTTCAAGCCTTTCTTAACTCGGATAGATAGATATTTTATTTGTCTATATGACTTTTTTAAGGTATTAGATAAGTCAGTACAAATATATAATAAATTTAATTTTCACTTAAACTAATTAACATTTAGATATTCCGAAACAGCATAGTAACAGTTATTACATAAGTTACTTAATTCTAATTTAAATTTATTTACATTTGAGATACCTTTAATAGAGTTAGACAACTTACTGTACAACAGAATACAGATGTAAAGAGGATATTTTTCTATTTTACATAATTTACGGTGTTGTGTTCTTATAAAATTATTAAATCTAGTAATATAATTGAGCACATCTGTGTACTTGGCAAATTAGGTGTTACATTGTCTTACGTAAAATACAGCTATGTATATGTACAAGTTTGGTAGTGTTAAAATGTGTAACTTACGGAAATACTATTTACAAGACGTATTATGATACAGGCCAATAATATTTCTCACTGCTCTTTTTTAAGGGGTTACATGAGTTTTAAAAATAATAATAAAACACTATCTTTCGGATTTTTTTTTTCACAAAATGAATAAACATGGTTTATTCTAAGTTATGGCATATACAAGTTTGAACAAATTATAAAATTATAAAAAAGAATTCATAAGAAAATTAAGCCAATAACAGCTAGTTTACGGAATTCGATGTTTTTTTACTGTAGGCAGAATAACTCGTGATATATCTGAAAACAAAAAACATTTTTTTTTTCTGTTAGTAGATGCATATGGCTTGTATTCAAACGAAGGGTTTGAAAAAAAATGATATTTCAGTTTTTGACATTGTATTTAACAAAAAAAATTGATTTTCGGTGAAAAATATTTATATTTTGGTAATTTTCTATTTCATGTAGTAAATGAAAATAAAAATCCTTCGTTCAAGTACAAGCCATATACATCTACGAAAAGTATTGTTGTTTTTTGATTTCAGATAAGCATATCACGAGTTATTCTGCCTACGGTAAAAGAACATCGATTTCCGTAAACCAGGTGTTAATGGCTTAATTTTCAATTTTTTTCTTATGAATTTTTTTTTTTCATAATTTGTTTAAATGATTTACTTTTATATGCCATAATTTTGAATAAACCATATTTATTAATTTCGTGAAAAAAAAAATCCGGTAAATAGGGTTTTATTTTTATTTTTAAAACCCATGTAACCCCTTAAGATTAATTAGCAATCCGTATATAATAATAGAATTGTGCATAATGTACAAATAGTATTGACCTGATTTGTTTAAAATAACATAAAGCATGGAAAGTTTTAATCTATATATAATGTAATTATTGAATGTTTTTTTTTTGTTTCATTATACGAATGTATATAAGGAAGCATTGTAATTATGAAAAATGTCTAATTCGTGATTCTAACGGAAATGCACGTTTTGAGCATCTCTAAATCGTTTCTGACTATTATTGAAATGATGTCTGTGTGTGTGTCTGTTTGTATTCCTTGTATCCTTTTACAAAAACGGTGGATTATAACGTAATAAAACATTAAACTTAGGACCTGTAATGTGCCCGAAAGAAACCCCTTTTATTTTTTAAAGCAATATCTTAACACGTTCGCTACGCATGACTCATGAAAGTTGCCGCTCTCCTTAGCCCAGTGCGCACGACTCTCATAGGGGACAGAAATATCGGTTCTTTGTACACGGCAGCTTGACATTAGCATATGGGATAAGACGCAACGTGAACGGTAGCAGCGAACGTGTTAACCGAAAATAATGGTTTACTCTAGTTACAACTTTAGTGACTCGTAAACAGCATGAGTTAGAGAAAAAGTTACAAATATTAAAATCTACATTTACTGAAAAATCTAATTTTAAAATAGCCTTTTCACAGTTTTCGTAGTTACAATACTTATTGACATTGTTTCATATACATCGTAGAATCAATTTAAAATAATATGAAGCAATATTATAATAATAGATAGTAATACAAGCCGACGATGACTAAAATTTAGTATTCAAAACTTTGTCATTAGTATGTGGTTATTATTTAGTGTTTATATTTAGCAACAATAACGTCTTCAGAACGTTTTATAATATTCAGCCATAATGAGTTATTCTTATGAGTTATAAAATCGATATAATTGCTTGATATATACTTAGATTATAACCAAAACAACAAGGCATGCGTTTGGTGATTTGTTAGACCAGATTACTAAAATGTATCCACTTGGAGATGGTTGTAAAATGATTACTTGCAAGCCATAAAATAACTAATTCCATTTAGTTGTACATTTGTCATTATGTAGCCACAATTACCATAATATATACAAAATGTGACTAATAACAGTTGAAGAATAGTTTTTCTTATCTTCAACTAGTGAGGTTATATTTGCGAAATAATATGAATGTAAGTGCTCAAAAAAATATAAATATTATACTACTTTCTAGTAGGAAAGTGCATGTATCTGAGTTACTTAAATAATAACCAAAAATATGTTCAACTAATTGGATACATTCAGCATTCTTTTTAGGAACCGCTGCGTCTAGTGTATTTCACAATAGTTATAATTATATTAGAAACAGATGAAGCTAGCTCGAGCATAAATAAATCGGGTGAATTTTATTTTCCCCCAAGTAATGATGATGATAATAAATTTGATGGCATCATGCTTACACAGAACCTGAAAATATGCAAACCTGAATTTTGAAATACGTACTTAACATATAAGTTGACAGAATATAATAACGAAAATTTGTTAAATGACATAACCTAACATATTCTTTATACTTTGGTTATGAAAACAAAAATATTGCCAAATAATAACTATAAATGTACTTGCGCATAGATCACATCCCCCACTTTTGACACGAAATGACAATGAAATAAATTGATTAAAAAATATGAAACATATTCCAGAAAATAATAATTTGATAATTAACGTTTTACCATAGCTATTTAGCAACACCAGTTCTAATTCGCCATAATTTCTATTTATACATCTGACATCCATCTTCAAATATAATGTGTATCATGAACAACAAGAGTTACTAAAATGAGTATTACGTTTCTGTAACGATTTTAAAGAATATTACGTACAAATATAGCTATTTTGCAACCAACACAGTGGTTTTTATTTTTTTAATACGCAAAATGATAAACACAGATTTTTAACTTATTATTTGTATGTATATATATTTATATATAAGTGCATTAGTTTTTCGTAAGTATATTTCAGAGATACGCAGTAAAACTAACAGTGTTCATACAATTGTCATGCACAAAGAACTTAAATCGAATAAGAAAATAAAATTCCTCATATCTACAAATATTGTCTAGTAGAACTACAAACCGATCTTTAGTCATCACATGAGTTATTTGGAACACTTTGAAGACATTTCTCGTTAAAAAGTAATATATCATGATAACCATAGAATAACTGAATTATAATGATATATTAATCGAGTATATGGATATGGTCATGGGAACGTAAATATGTCGTCATAATAAGCTTATTATTTGGTGAGAATAACAAATGGCTAGCTAATAAGTTGTGACTATTTGGTGGTCGTAATGTATGACTAAAATATTGTCCTCGTTTTGAACATGAATACAAAATGACAAAAATTTCAGTACGTTTTTGTTGATAGTTATTATTGCCATAGAGTTATTTGTTTTGTTAGAACAACGTTGTGATAGCTTAAATACAACTACGTGTGTTACTCAAGAATGAAAATAAGAATGTGAAAGCCTCACCAGTAATTTTTTGGTTATATAGGATATTCAATGTTACTATTATAATTTGGCGATATTTATGTACCTATTATTTTTGGAACGAAACTTGTAAATACAAAGTTAATAAATTAGTATGAAATGATGCATAACTAAATTTTATTTACTAAAATGAAACTGATAATTGTAAGCAACTTTCAATATGCCATGGAAATGAAACAAATAACAATTTCTGTGTTGTTCAATCTGACAGCACTTAATAAGGATTTATTCATTGTTATTTGTTTCATCTTCATTGCATCTTGCAAGTTGCTTATTTATTATGGTGTTTTTCTCGTAAATAAAATGAAACATAATTTTATACTAATTAAAAAAACAATTTTACTGCAAACAAGTTTTGCTCTAAAACTAACATGTAAAGAGATATTACCAAATAAATGCTTATCATTGTATTTCCTATATAAAATAAAATAGACACCCGATATATACGTAGAATATATCTTGTATTTTGCATTCCTTTATATAAAAAATGTACTAGAAAAGTTCTAGCGTCAATATATACATAATCGTCCAAAGCAGATATATAAAGCGTTATTTTTTCCAGACGTCACATCACCCTTAATTGATATCGCAGGAGTGTTCTAAATATATTTTTGTCAATTCTTACTTAAATTATGCAATAAATTAATAGTGCTGGTATCTGATAAATTCGTGCGATATAGGGTTGAAAAGGTTTTATTTTTTGTTTTGTGTAATATAAAAATGTTTTAAGTAACTTTTGATGAGCGGAAGGATTTTGTAAAACGCAATGAAATACAGCTAATGAGAATTTAAACTTAATTCAGTCAAGCGGTGTGACCCGTAACTCAGAGCCATGCACACCAGAACCTAAATTCAATAAAAAAATAAAAACGTTTTAAGCTCAAACCGCGATATAATTGGTAAAGCATAATTGAATATGAAGGTTATGGTACGAGTCTGATGTTTTATGAAAAATAAAATATGAATAAATGAATTGACTAGCTTTAAATAAGAGATGTCGCATTTTTTCCTCAGATAAGAAAAGTTGGAATTAATACGTTTTTTATTGCGCTGTATATTAGTTTCGGATTTTGACATTTTGACTTGGTTTTAATTTAATTATTTTGTATTTTGCAGTTGGCAATACATACAAATGTAAAGATTTGTTCGTTTGTCTTATGCTTTCTGCTCAGCACAAATTCACGTATCAATACTTTTATTCGGTAATACAGGTATAAAGTAGTATTGTTGTAAAATTTTAAATACTTTTGACAATCATATGTATTAGAGAAGTAACTCAAACAAGTAATGTACCAATGCCTTAAGTTCGCCGTATAATAATTTTTTGGATTTTTTTATTACTTTCTTGAGCGAAGTCTAAATAGAAGTATTTTAGTGTACACGTTTTGCGCTTTACTGATTACAGCCCCTTCTTGCGCAAACACTTTATTGGGCCACCAGTACGTGAAATTGGTCTCGGATTATATAGACAAGAAAGTCCATTGCAGTGTACTGCATAATTTTTATTGAAGATAACTTATTTATATCTACTTTACACATTTAAAAAATCAGGAATATGTGAAATGAATTTCAATACCGAAAATGTTACAGATACACGACCGAATACTGTAGTTCTTTTGTACATACTGACGATGAGCTAAAATATATTTGGTGCAATATCGAACACGTTTGTGCAGTACAGACGAACAAATCTTTAACCTCACAAACTTTACAATCAACAATTAACCTTGATATGCCTGAATTTATGTTTTCTTGATTGCCAAGAGAGAATTTTACACAGAAAACGAGATGCGACTTCCAAATAATGAAAATCTACGGTTTCATAAAGCGAATCCATCAAAAAATATATGCAACTTCATTATTTTGAGGTACAGACTACAGATGTATTATAAGCTATTTTTCCCCACGCCAAAAATTGTGTGGTTGTTTTTTCTTTTGTAGTTTGTAAAGCTACCGTTCGCGAAGTCACGCTCTGCCGACAATGAAATGAAAAGTATTGTATCTATCTGTACTTGTTTCCGTACGTGAAAAATGTGTAAACTTGTGTTAAAAATGTTTGTATCTTCATCTTGGAATGATTTCACAGTAAGTTTAATAGTTTCGTTTTTTATAACTTTTTTCTTCTTTTGTTCTTTTTTTGTTGTGAATAGGTTTTTGGTGTGCACGTTTCAACCAGTTAAACAACAGTGTGGTACATAATTTCTTCGTCACGACTGTTTATTCATAGAAAATAGTTTGGTGTTATTGATGATCTAGTACTATTGAATTCAAATTAAAAATACCTGAACGAAACAAATGGAGCGAAACCACGAATTCGTTCATGTCGTTGTACGTGAGTTGCCTTAAGAACACCCGCAATAGGAATATATGTATGTATATTGTGAGATGTGACGCCGTTAAAGTATATTGTATAATCCGTTATTCTATCGAATTTCCTTCCCGGGCAAACCAATTTATTAGATTGAAATAAATGTTGGGAACGGCATGACAAATTCTTTTTGATCAAAATGTATTTTAAAAAAGTTCTTACCAGAATATATTATTCACCCACTATCGCCTAATTCTTCACAATTCCTTACAATTTATAGAAATGACAAATTATTCATTTACCATTTAAACTACGGTTGGAAAGTTTAGAAACGATAAAATTCTTGCTTTTTATCGCTATTAAAGAAAGATAGAAAAAAGAATTACCAAACATTCTTTATACAAATACGCATCTATGATTTTTTAATTTCATAGTACGATTAAATTGTTTTGTATAGTTTTTCGGTATTAAGAAATATAACTATGCCCAGATATTATTCGACGTCATATCTTGGATTGTAGCTCAAATTAGTATAATTTAAATAATGATTTATTTGAATATACCAAGTTAAATGGTAGTGCCGTATTTAAAAATAACCAGCAGCGGAAAGAATTTTTTTCGAACTTGATGTTTTATCTGAATTTGTGAAATGCTACGACTATATTTTTCGAAGAATACGAGCTCTAAAGGCAACTGCAATTTGTACCTCAGAGCTAATAGTCCACTTTCAATGTAAATGTCATATACCTAAGCAGTAGATAATTACTTGCACGAAATTATAATATTTTTTAAATATAATTTTCGTAAATAAATTATAGTTAACTAAAGGCGTATATATATATTTCAATTTATAATTTAAATCTACATTTTGCATTTTGAAACCGAAAGTTCAGGTGTTAAGAAACCGAGAAGTGAACCAACTCCCTTTCTTTCTGTTTTAAAAACAGTATATATATATATATATATATATATATATATATATATATATATATATATATATATATATATATATATATATATATATATATATATATATATATATATTTGAAAATATCTATATTACATTTACAATTCCCTAGTTACCATATAAATTGATAATGTGTCTTGGCAATTGTAGAATAAATTTAAAACACAAACAAGCTATATTACGTAGAAGTGAAAACTAATTATAAGAAAGTCGAGTGATGGGCAACTTTGATTTTTTCACTGGATTCGTAGTTTAACCATTAATTAAGATTAAATTTCAGAGAATTCTGGTGTTGCTTCTTTACAATGAACTAAATAAAAGTTGTAATTATAAGAATAAAACTGCATTCACACCGAGCCAATTAGTAATTAAGGTTCGAAATTACAATTAATAATCTAGTTGGTTTTATGACAAACGGTGACATGACGAATTGGCAAACGGTTTATAATCTAAAGTTTTGCGTTCGATCTTTTGGCAAAAACTCCGGATAAGTAAAAAAGGTCATAAAAATCCCTAAAGCCACATTAATATGCTAAAGACACAATTTTAACTGTTCATTTTTACTTTCGGTGGTAATAAGTTGTAGTGAATAATTCTTTTCAGTGTGAAACTGTCTCCAAAAATCGGATTTAGTTGTATTTTATTTATTTAAATTTTTTGCCAAAAAGTCGACTAATTTTGACGGCCGCATGATTTGCAATCTGATCGCCTGCCAATTTGTCGTGTCACCTGACAAACAATGCTTGCGTTCACAGCAATAAAATTAATGCATTCATTATAAATTGCGTTCGAATATATCATGATCTAAATTAATCGAATCTTTGAATCAAGACCTTTATTTCGTGAACTCAAAGCTTTCGCTATATTACGCTCATTCCGAATCATTATATTCATCCGTTTATTCCGAGGGCGTAGCCGTACCTTTTAAGAAATTAAGCGTAGGGATATAACTATAAACTGTAAAGGTAGTACATATTTGGTATTCTATCTGACGGTACGCGACGCAACAGAATAACGAAATGCTGCACACTTGAACGGTAACCCTATATTTATACTTTGACGTATACGTTACGTAAATGATTGTGCCGGCTTTATCATCATGCATGTTACGTTATAAGACTTTATTGCTGTTTCACCACCGCGTCACATCACATACGAAACACCCTGCATCACGCAGACACATACACACCCTCTCTCTCTCTCTCTCACACACACACACACACACACTTGTACCGGCACGTCTACACGTTTTACACATCACCTAGATATCAATTAATCCTGTGTGGCGTGTGAGCGCACGCTGTGTGCTGTGAGTGTAATGTAGGATAGGATAAGAGGAGAGTGGGTGGGTTAGGTTAGAACTGTTCCCTGACAGCAGCACGTTACGACAAGCATTTGAACATTAGGCAAGTTGTTAAGGAGCGCAAGTATGTCCTACAATATATCTCTCATTCTCGGCAGTAACCGTCCGGACTTTTCTCAGTGTTGCCAGATTTATGTTTTTGCTAATGTTCAAAGAACTTTCTCGCGCACACTCTACCCTACTACCCGCCACCAGACCTTTGCTTTGCTGGAACTAGAAACTACTCCCCCAAGAAAGTATTCTCGTTCGATTCCTATAGTCGATTACACGATTTCGGTCAAAATATCTATAGAATTATTATTTTAAATTATTTATAACCCATTGATGGATCTATAAACGCAATTTATTGACTGGTATCCAAAACCTTTACATTACACTGGCTAACAATTAATTTGCTGCTGTGATAAAAATATAGATTTCTTAAGTTTCTTTACCCCTGAAATCGAATCAGTATTTAAAATGAACGCGAGCCAAAATTGAAAAACGCCGTTTTTGCAATTATCAGGCTAATATATCTTCTTAATGCGATATGGTAGTTTTATTTAGGTAAAGTGAGTTTATAGTAGTATGCTTAGACTTCATTTTAGTTATTAAAATTAGAAAGGATTGTTTGAATTTTGTGCTTGATCGATTCATTTGTTTGGGTGAGCATCATTTCTGCTATGCAATTCTTTATGGGTGTCGTACACTAAAGTCGCTACTATTTCCTACTATTCCTACAAATATTATAGACATAAAATTTTTCGAATCGAAATATGAAGAAATAAATATAATTGTATTAAATTATAACAATGGGTTGTGTGTTTTTTAATGTAAAGAATATAAAAATTATTCTCTTATTTACATTTAGCAACATAAAAACCAGTGTTTTAATTTAATATTAATAATAAACATAAGGTGTTGTGCGTATTTACGCCAATCAATTAAATTAATAAAATACGTACAATATTTTACGTTATTAAGAATTTTAAGAAAAAATCGTAAGCACAAATACAACAATTGTAATACAAGAAAAGGTTGGCACAATATTGTTGTTAATTGTACAATAAAATAGTATTATTATAGTGGTGTATAATATAACATAATGGTGTACTACTGTATAGTCTAGAGATCTCAATTTTGTTTTATATAATTTAACCTAAATCTAAATTCGGAAATAATTGAACAAGGGCTTCAATTAATTTCTCATTTGCAAACTTAGAGCTTTTGAAAGGACTATAAAATTGCAATTCATTCATTGGTTTTTAAATTGTTTACTGACTTTAATTATTTACCGTACCTACTGGACCGGAAGTCATTAAAATAGTGATTCAATTCTCATTTTCAGAATCATCGAACTAAGAACACGTAATTATGCAACAAAGTACTATACAAATATATGAACTTATACATATAATTTTTTTTTTCTTTGCATAAACTTTGAATTATTTACCCTACTTAATTTAATTTTCTTCTACTGTATATACATCGAAAATCTATTCATATTTTTATTACTATACAATGGAAAATTAATGTAAATGATATCTCAATCAAATTAATATCAAGTATAGGTGCAGGCATCAGTGCCTTCAGCTCACCATACTACAAACTTATAATCAACAAACAAATATGAATAAGAACGTGTTTACAGTTTACTCCTGCTTCTATTTCAATATCTCGGAAACGACAGAATTAGAGAAAAATCGAATCTTATAAAAGTTATATTCAAATTTCTAACAAGTTTTGTTTGGATTTTTTTTTTCTTTCTAAAATATTCATGTTACATTTGCGTTTCCCTAGTTACCACATATATTGATTTTGTTTCACAGCAATCTAGCATGAATTTCAAACAAGATCAAGCAATATTATATTAAATAGATAGTGCTAGTATAAGGGAGTCGAGTAAAGACCACCCAAGCTTTTTTTAAGATAACAGTTTTTGAAGAGATAATCCAACCATGTGTATACAATTCATTGAATGACAGCATTGAAATCAATTGTTTTATCGAAGAAAAAAATATATATATTGACCTTATGTTTAACTTTGAGAAAATGTATATACTTCATATATTTTTATTGTTTTCTAAGGTAACAATTATCGTTATTCGGCACTTAACACTCCGAAAGCATAAGAGCTACTTGAGTTAAAATGCAACATGGCTTAATATTTATTATATACTAAATAACTATTCATATTATACTTGTAGTCAATACCAAATTTGATTAAAATCGGTACAGTATCTATTTACAAATTTCCTTTGAAGCCGCCAATGTTACAAACACACGATCGAACACTATAGCTTTTTTAGAAACAGTGCGAGAAGCTAAAGTGAAAGTAAGGTTGAATACCCCTGACTTTTGGAATATAAAATACTGAATTTAAATTCAACGAAAGTGTGGTGATTTCAAATAAAGTTTGGTCACCTCCACCAAAGAACTTGTGGCATAAGCTTGAACAAGAATTTATATCCATCCATAGCAGATCTCCCACACCACCACCACCATGTTTGGATGTGGTGATTCCCCTTCACGTCCCTTGATTCTGTGTATACGGATGAACGGGAACTTGACTCCGTACATTCGTTCCGGTGCCTTGTTCCGAACCGAGCTAAATTCGCACTAGTGCAGTACGATGGCCGCAGTTCTCATGTAACGACGTTTTTACCCACTGATTGAAGCGTAACCACAAATATTAACCCAGTTCACCCGCGTTTCATATAATTGGCCGACCATGGAAATTTGTCTATCACTTACAGACTAACAGTACATGTTTCTACGTGCGCGCAAAGTATTTTGAAAGTTATGAAATTGTTTGGTCATGTGTAGGAAATTATGACTGAAGTTGAGAACACCCAGATAATTCTTTACACATTTAAGCCTGGGTTCACGACTTGCATCATATATTAACGCGAACTATAAGATAAATCTGTATAATTATTTTACACACTGATGACTGCATAGGTAATAATCTGGAAGAAACCAATGGATCCATTGCAAAACGGTGCTGCAAAGACGAATGCCATCTTGTCAGTTGACATGCGTTGGCGGCTGCTAGTTACTAGACTCAAAATGGTGGTTGGATCAAATCCTTATTAAATGATATTTCATATTGTTTATTAACACTAAGGTACCATACTGGTGTGTAACAGCTGATATTTGCTCCGAAACACGTTATACAACGTTTTTTGTATATTCTGCAATAAAATAGATTGTATAAATCACGTCGGTTATAAGAAAAATATTGTTTTAATATGAAAGCAAACATGAGTTTGGAAAAATGCTATGTAATTAACATATAAATTAAAATTTAATTGAAACAAGTCAAATTTCATTACTTTACGATATATATAAAAAAGAAAAATAATATTACATTATTTATATATAAATTTACATTATTGTTCCCAGTTACGTCTAGATTCATCCATCTAAAATAAAATACTTGCTCATTGAAAATCTATGGATATACCGAAACAATATATATATATATATATATATATATATATATATATTATATAGGTAGGTTTTCTTTTCATTTAAATATAAATTGGGGTTGGTTTTCTCTGAAAAGTAGTTAGTTATTTAATAATATTTTAATAAAATTGATGGATGATGCTGTTGACACTTGGTGAAACATTTTAATAATAAGATAAAATAAAAGCAATCGCTGCAGTTTCACAAATGATTTTACCATAAGATGGTTTAACAGACAAAACTAGTCGAGTGTATTTGTTTTATCTAATTAATAATAATATTATGTTTACAAGTCTCAACATTTTGACATCACATGTATCGTCTACTGGAGTGTATTAGTTACTAATATAAAAATCTGCAGTGCTGATCAATGAACTTTCTTGTCTGTAAAACCAAATTAATAGTTTCTGGTTTACTATAAAAGATAATTCAAATATTTCGATAATAATATCATAATATTGCTTCACATTTATTTACATTTTTGACATTTGTCAATACTACAATTATCTTCTGTCCTCTATACACGGAGAGTAATGTATAGTTGTAGTAAACATAATTATGTTTACCTTTAATATAAAATATAGTTAAATAGCTAAAAATGGGACAGGTATACCATATAGTAATAGTAATAATATAAATATAGTAAATTTCTTAACTATATATATGTATATATATATATATATATATATATATATATATATATATATATATATATATATATATATATATACAAATAGTGCCCATCAGTATTCAGATATTTCATAAAGAACGAATACTGCTATTATATAGAATTACTAACTATGCGAATAGTTCTGTTAGCTATTCTTATGTTTATTCTCTATTTGAATATATATACTATTTAGTTGAAACAGTAAAGTGTTTCATTGTGCTGACTATAACGTTTCACGTATATTTAAAGCAACCAGACACATATTAGAAATTAACTATTCGCATTATAGTGATAACGATACACATTTAAGTATCTATGTACTACTATCCATTTTTTGTCAGTGTAGTCGAACATTATTTTTTGTTTTCTGTCACATACCAGATACTGGGATAGAAAGCACTTGCCAAATATAAATTATGAAGAAAATGGTAGTCGTTTGAAAATAGGTGTAATTTTTTGTCAATTTTTTTTCCGCTCTTCATTGTGCTACAAACAAATTAAAAATTAACATTTTATAAATTCATGGCTTTACAAAATGAATAAGCTTTTGGGTTTGAAATATCCGAAGATGATTGGTTGTTCCGTTCAAACGCAACTTCACTCGGGGCACCGAAAAATGTAGTTTCAAGATAAACGCATTTAAAGTTATCCAGCCGAGTCTCGTAACCTGTATTTCAATCCGGGCGCGCTCGCATTAATTTCACTGAAACATTTCCAATACTTAGAATATCTATTAACCGTTGTAGGGCTTTATTCTACACACTATAGTGACAAAAAATGTAAAAAAAAGAAAACAAGTTATTTCATTGTCATGAATGATAATCTCCCCTTAAAATAATAATAATAAATAACCCTTTACCACACAGTCTTTTAAAATACCAGATACTTATTTCGTCAACTAAATAGTCATCATCAGTAGCAAAAATAATGAAGAGGGAGTGTAGCGAAATATCTAAGACTAAGACAAAACCAAGTATACTAACTTATGAACTAAATGTTTCCTATATATATGTATATATATACTGGCCAGCGGTTATATATGGCCAACTTAGAGAGCCGTGTATTCTAATGAACCATAAAGTGCAGATTTCGGGAGCCTTTCGCAGAGTTCATTATCTAATCTGAATTATTGAAAGTGAATATGCATTCCAAGGAATCTAATTCTTTATTTGAAGACACGGATTTCACTAGTTTTAAATTATCATTTCTAATAAGATGACATGTGGAAAATTTATGTTGAGCCACACTAGATTTATCAGGACGGTTATATTTGAAATGGCATTTTGTTTTTTAATTCTATTTTTCATATCTCGTATAGTTTTGCCTATTTATTTTACTCCACATTCATCACAATGTATTTCATAGATTCCGGACTTACCTTGATTTTTAAATATTATCTTTGGGATTACTTAGATTTTTAATAGTATTTTTGGAAGTATAGGAGATGTCGAAATGAAATTCATTAAATATGCGAGTTGGTGGCGTACTTATTAAATGGAAGTTCTTTGTGTAAAATGAAAGGTAATATTATTTTTATTATTTATAGCACACTAAAAAAACAAAAATTTGGAAATAGTTTTTCTTTTCACTCGGCCGCCATTTTGTACAATAATAACTTTTACACCAAATGTTGGTATATGAGTAGTAAGGAGGGCACATCGCGTAGACAGGGGCGTGGCTTATATACGTCATGCGCGTACTTCACAAAATATTTTGAAATTTTTTTATAATTTTTTTTTGTCTGTAGGTGATTTGCGTGTGTGTGTGTGTGTGTGTAAACTATTTATGACTACGTAGGGGATACGAGTTGTTCTGTTGAAGGTATCTGACTTACTGGGTACCGTCAAACCAGCGTTGTGTTTGAAATAATGCAATATATGAAACGTTTATTACTATATCCGCCACTGTTGGTAATAAGTATACATACATACATATATATATATATATATATATATATATATATATATATATATATTAAAATATAACAACGTTAAAAATATGAAAATTACATGAATTTTGTGTGACTGTATTATATACATGTTGTCCCGTTGCTGGTCTCCAACGTACTGATTACCGCTGGTAAAATATAGTTCTATAAATATCTTTATTAAAATATAACAACCTTGAAAATATGAAAATATATGTGTGACTGTGTGGAATACATGTTGCTCTGTCGCTGGTATCTGACATACTGATGAACACTACCTGTGGTCCGCTGGTACAATACGGCGGGGTCACGAGAGCTGTAAAGATAGCGAATGCTGGATAGTCTGTAAAGCGCTTAAGTGGACGGAAATAAATTTCAAACTGTGTGGATTAATTATGTGGAGAGAGAGAGAGAATAAATTAATTTTTGTATGAGGTTGATGTGTGTGTGTACGTGAATGTATTGTATGTAATAATTTGGATAGGTTAATTATGTGTGGCTGTGCTGACCTCTGAGAGATTCATTCTTTCCAAACGTAGAACATTTTTTCAAAATTCGATACTAACAAAAATAAGGGCTGTGTGAAGGCGCAGAAAAACGTCGTTTTTCACATGGGTTTCTCATCGTCTTAAGGTCGTTCAAAATTAACAATTCTTTTAAATATATAAGAGACTGAGGGATTGGAACGCTTGGAAATAAAGAGTTGACGTCAAATGATACTAAAATTTCACCTTTTTCTAAAGTTACATTTTTAATATGATTGATAAATTCCATTGATTTTGAACCAAAATTTTTTCTTGTTTAATAGGTTAACTTTTAAATTCATTAAGGGGAGGTTTACGTAACGATACCAAAAAAAAGCATGTTTTTCGTGAATTGTTTTCTCGGATTAGGTAAATGATATTAACTCCGGGGTTTTTTTTGCATGTATTGGACGATAATTGACAAAATGGCATGTTTTTACTTAGATTTTTTTGGTATTGGCGGGCTGCAAGAAATATATATTATTGATGGAAATGCGTGAAAGTTGTCAATGCTCCAATAAATTTAGTGTACTTTAATAGAAAACAAAGAAAACGAAAATCGAACAATAACTTTTTGAGTTATCTTTCCGCCCGATAAAAAAGGGCGGTTTCGTAAAATACGCCTCTAAGGTTTTGAGTTCATATAATTCAATAAAATCAAAAATTTTAGTCGAAATATGAATAAGCAACATGCAAAAATCCCGGAATTGATATTTTTTACCCAATCCGAGAAAAAGAATCACGAAAAACATACTATTTTTTGGGCAGCGTTACGTAAACCTCCCCTTAATTAGCCATTTCGACTGTTGATAAGTTGGTGAGTTTATACAAGATACAATTGGTTTCATAGACTTTCCGAGATTATGAATCTTAGGCAAACAGTAAAATTTTGGTATTACGGGACTGGAAATATTTAATCTAAATTTTATATTCGTAGTAAATAAATTTGGACATTCCTTAAAAATTGTTTTTATTTAACTGATCATTTTTGTTAGTGGATTTTTAGGTAGTCTTTCATAACGACCGTCTGTAATTATTTGATTAACTCTATTAAAATAATCCTGAATGTCTAAGATACTATTCTCTTTGCCAGCCTTCATGTAAATGCAGTCTTTGTGATTGAATCTTCTAATAACTTTGAATTCGGAACTATAACGTGATGAGGATGTTTCTTTGGTTTGTTCCAAGTTGTTAATTATTCTTAATTTACAAGGTTTTCTTATGAAATCTTTTGATGACTCATCTAAATATTTAATTGAACTTTCTATACTAGCTACGATGTCAATCATCGGTGGTTTTGTGTATGGTAGTCAATGTTATAAATCTTTGTTGAGAAGAGCAGTTTCATTTTTGTTAAAAGATTTAGAAGACTGGTTACATATAATAGTGATGTCTTTTTCTGAAGATGTTTGAAGTATTTTTGGGCATATCGCATTAAATTTACTATTAAGAACTTCAATTTTTTGTATGAATTTATTTTCATTAACCTTAAAAAACTTTTTATCTGAAAATAACACCATTCTAAGTCCACAACATCATTTAAATCTGCCGTCAATTTTAAATGAAGTTGGTATTTGTCTAATTCTAACTTACTAAGTTTACTATATTTATATTTTATTTCTAAATTCAGCCATTTGTGTTTTGCAGTTTCGGAAACTATTTTACTCATTTTACTATTAGAAGAAATATTAGTTTTCATGCATTTTGGAAAGATTTTTGTTTGGGTATCATGTTAGAAATAAAATATCAGCGTTAATATACTTAATTTTAGTACTTAAACTTTGATATCTATTTAACTCCGTTGACCGGGAAGCCATAATATTAAGAAATAAATTTGGAGTATGTAACTTTACTTAAAATAATAATATTAACTCTCACCGTGCACACTATAAGTTACTCCCGATTAGTGCACACTGATTGTCACCCGCCTGAATTTCAAGGTAATATATCTCGAGTTCTATTGGCCTAAATTTCATTTTCAATTTTCTTGTATTAAAGCTTTAACTGTGTAAAAGAATAATACATAGTAAAATATTGAATATATTGCTTATAAAATATATTTCTTTACAATTTTTAAATAAACTGTTTTATAAAATATGAAACAAGCTACCTTTTTTCAAAAAAATTAAAACAAGATTCGGTACGTACAACGCACCGATGCGAGCAGCTCGCCTTTAAGGAAAATATGCATTGCGAACAGTGGTTTATAATAGTTATGGCCTTTTGGTTAACAATTTGAAAAACTGTTATAGATATAAAAAGTGTTACAATTTTTTGTAGATTACATTGATAAAACAAAAAATTTAATGCATATTTTAAAATTAAGAATTATAATATTAATTTTTTTGTACGGGCATTGTGTTAACAATATGAAAAAATCTTGTAGACATAAAATATTTTCAGTAGAATTTTTGGGTTTTAATTATTTTTATTAGGACAGTATTAATTTTGGAGCCCTATAACTTTGATCCGAGAATGCTACAGAGACACGACCGGCGAGCTAAAAATACCCCCCCCCCTAATTAGATAGTTCCAAACATTTAGAAAAGGAAAATACTAATTACTTGATATAACAGGAACAGAATATCTGTGTAAACTGAAAAATCCTACTTTTTTATATGTCTAAAAAATGTGTATTTTATTTGTATTTTAATAATTTTACACTATGTTAGTACGTTTTTGTTAATTTTATTAAAATATTTATTTTTGAGGTACATAATTATATAATTTAATTAATTATATTAATTATTAAAATTAAAAATATAAATAATAAACATTATTGTATTAATGAGCATGCAGCAAAAATTTTTGCTTTGTGCTCTCGACTTATTGTTTTTTCACAATTTAAGCAAAAAAAAAAAAAATTAAAACAGCTTGGACTGTAAGAGCTTCTTTTAAGTATATCTGATCTATTTTCACCTAATAAATATTTAAACAATGCATAATCAACCACATCGTTTAAACAATGAATATTTCCCTTATTATCATGAAAATCTAATTTTTGATGCACTAATTGGCACCAATTAAGCACTAAATATTAGGTTAGAAACTAGAATTAGTGCCTTACTTTGGGGTGCCAACTTCACGTACCTAATTTTAACATTTAAATCCTTAAAAAAATACATTTTAATATTTACATATAAATACCTATATTAATGTTTTTTAGCCGATCTCTGCACACTGGTTGATTGTCAACTTGGAGTGCGTACAACTCTGAAACAAAATATGTTATGGATATGATTTTAGTAGCTAATGATACCCCTACCTTTCTAGTTTTCCCCTCTCTATTCCAGGCTGTTTTAGAAAGGCACGTAAAGAAAATATCGTACCAGATATAAATCGACTAGTGTGCACCGTGAGGGTTAATATTAATAAACCCTTTACCACACTGTATTTTACAATACTACTTTCTTTGCAAGATAAAAAAACACTATTTTTGTTACAAACTGATTTAGATATGTAAAATAGAAGAACAAGAACAATATCAATGATAATTAGATGAATTAACCAAACGCTTATCGTTATCCACTCTATAACGCGGTTTGCCGATCGTAAACAATTTGCGCATATTGTGAATTATAGTCTTGCACAAATAATTGCAAATAGAAGTTTTATCTAAATATATTTATAGAAAAATGAAAAATAATGGTAGACAGATGTCTATATTATCACAATTCAGAAGATTTCTAAAAACGTGAGCAAAATGTTCATATAGTGACAAGCAACGAGTTTATATTACACAGTAATGTATAATATTAACATGTTCTTATGAAAATATTCATAAAATATCGACAAGCGACGGAGTTAGCTTATATTATTTTAACGTATTAGTAATAATTTTTCGTTTTCAGCATTTTCGGAAGCTAAAATATTTGTGTTAATCTATTATTTAAAATTAGAACTTAAATGTATGTACTTACCTATGTTACTAAGAATTGAATGTGCTGTCGACCTTGTAATGTCTCAATGATATTTCAGGGTAAATCCGTTGATGCAGATATGACGTGGATCTGACTATAACAACGGGGTTGGAGTTTCATTCTTGTAGCTTTCATTTACGAATCGTTGAAAACAAACTTAACCCATTCTTGTTCCTGTGTTTTGTATTGTGCATATAACTAAAGTGCAACTAGACAGTTTCGTTGAAACTAAACGCTATAGGTTTAAATTTATGACTTTTCCTCTACTCACTTTATACTGAATGGCGCTTCAAAATGTGTACATAAGAAATAAACTAGGCGGTTAAGTTCTTCTCTTTCTGCTAGTTATATGAACGTAAACTAATAACTAAGGTATCAATCAAACGCTAAATAAATTTCGAATCAAATGATACAAAATAATACTAATTTGTTAATATTTAAACATAAGCAATCTTAGGCACGGGCACCAATGCCTACAGCTCGCCACATAATTAATTGTTGGTAGCAAATACAAAAAATATTAAGATGAATATATCTTTGTAACCATTGATTTTTCTTAAAGAACAATACATATTTATAACCACTGATTTTTGAAATGATTATCCATACATGTTTACTTACTGGATTAGTAGACATAAAACATAATAATGAAGTAATTGTTTCTTTATAACAAGATTTGGTACGCGTAAAACCCACCAACGCGCAGAGCTCGCCTTTAGGTAAAATATGCGTTGCGAGCAGTGGTTTTTAATTGTTATGGCTTTTTAGCTCGCCGTACGTAGTACCGAAGAAGCTTAAGCATTCGGTCGTGTGTCTGTAGCATTCTCGGATCAAAAAATTTCATTTAAAAAAATGTGTTAGTCTCGTCGCCCTGAATCCAAAAATGTATATAACTTATATACTTGGATGTTAGTCGTCGCTCGCTCGTAAGACCAAATTTGTACCCTCTACTCCTCTGAAGGTACCTGAGCGATTCACTCCAAATTTGGTACACATATTATTTGGCATCCCATTTGAATCCGCTCGCAGTTTAAATCCAATCGCCCGTGTACTTTCCGAGTTATAGGGCCCCAAAATTTGGAGCCCCTTTAATACTGCCCTTAGAAAAATAATTAATACACCCAAAAATTTTACTAAAAATTCTAAGATATTTTATGTCTACAAGATTTTTCATTTTGTTAACCCAAAGCCCGAAAAAAATTATTAAATATTATAAATTTGAATTTTAAAATATGCACTAAATTTTTTTTTAACAATATAATCTAAATTTGGTACACATATTATTTGGCATCCCATTTGAATCCGCTCGCAATTTAAATCCAATTGTCCATATACTCCCCGAGTTATAGGGCCTCAAAATTTGGAGCCCCAATAATACTGCCCTTATAAAAATAATTGAATCACTTATAAATTCTACTAAAAATTTTAAGATATTTTATATCTACAAGATTTTTTCATTTTGTTAACCCAAAGCCCGAAAAAAATTATTAAATATTATAATTTTGAATTTTAAAATATGCACTAAATTTTTTTTAATCAATATAATTTAAAATTAAATGTAAGACTTTTATATCTATAACATTTTTTCAAATTGTTAACCAAGAGGCCATAATAATTAAAAACCACTGCTCGCAACGCATATTTTACCAAAAGGCGAGCTCTGCGCGTTCGTGCGTTTTACGCGTACCAAATCTTGTTGGTTAACAATTTGAAAAAATGTTATAAATATAAAAAGTATTACATTTAATTTTAGATTATATTGATAAAAAAAATTTTTAGTGCATATTTTAAAATTCAAAATTATAATATTTAATCATTTTTTTCGGGTTGTAAACAAAATTAGTGCAAATTATGATTTTCATTAATCTTTTATGGCATTTAGGTAAACAATATGAAGAAATCCTGTAGATATAAAATATCTTAGATTTTTTTATTATTTATTGTCTTTTGTTTTAATTATTGTGCCAAATGGCAAACAATATTATGAATAAAATATGATTTGTACCAATTCTAGGTATATCTAAAAATAGGTATTTACGCACAAGAGCGAATATCAAAAAGTAGAATAGTAATATAAAGAATCCAAAACAGCGAAGAGTAAAACAAGGAATACACATAAGATAGAATGGAAAAAATAATGAAAAATACAACACAGGATATTCATTAAAGTGAAAACTTTAAAATAATAATAACAAAAACAGAGAACTGAGCAAAACAACAAATGACCTAAAAAAAGAGCGACCAGAAGTAAAAAAGAAAAAATAAAACACAGTATGGTCAAAACAGTGACTGTTAGAATAGAGAATGCTCAAATGAGCAAATTGCCAGAGAGTATTCGTTGTTTTTCATTCCCTGATTTGAGAATCGCTTTATTGCGATTCGCTCTTATGTAGGAGAATCCTATAAATAGTGTTAATACTATATTTTTTTTAAATCTATATATTAGTTGTCTACTGATTTATTTGTATGCTTAACAATATGGAATATATTTCTTTGGATGTTTTATTTTTTGTATTTCTATGTCTATACCTTTTAGACAAAATAATTTGCAAATAAGAAATATAGCCGTATAATATTCTATGGAAACACATCTAGAATATTTAAATAATCCCTATACGAAGACTGGAACGTAAGTTATAAAAAAGAAAATAACAAAGAGATTCTTTTTAATGAAAATCGTTTTTAATAAATGTAGAAATGATTAGAATTCAAAAGAAGTTTCTCTAATAAAATAGACATAGAAAAAAGTACTTAAATTTCAAGAAAAAAAATTGTTATTTTCTTTTCCAAACAAAACTCTCGCAGCAGAAGAATAAAAATCTCTACAGTAAACAGACTAAGCGCGTAAAATATTACCTAAACTAAAAACATGAAAAAAAGAAAACTAAAATTGATGTAATTGTCCAATCAAACACTGAACATAATTTTGATACAGTTCGCTGCAAAATTAATTGATGCGATCTATTTGTTTTAGCACGTTGTACAGTAGTACAAAACAGCTATAGTATTTGGTCAAGGAACCAGTAACATTTTTGGATCAAACACATTTTTACCACAATAAGTTGTCACGGTACCTTGTTTCCGAGAATGTATATTAATATATGTATAACACCCAGTATGTGAACGCATTGGACGAATTTTGAAATGTATATGTATATGTATATATATATGTATATGTATATGTATATGTATATGTATATGTATATGTATATGTATATGTATATGTATATATATATGTATATGTATATGTATATGTATATGTATATGTATATGTATATGTATATGTATATGTATATGTATATGTATATGTATATGTATATGTATATGTATATGTATATGTATATGTATATGTATATGTATATGTATATGTATATGTATATGTATATGTATATGTATATGTATATGTATATGTATATGTATATGTATATGTATATGTATATGTATATGTATATGTATATGTATATGTATATGTATATGTATATGTATATGTATATGTATATGTATATGTATATGTATATGTATATGTATATGTATATGTATATGTATATGTATATGTATATGTATATGTATATGTATATGTATATGTATATGTATATGTATATGTATATGTATATGTATATGTATATGTATATGTATATGTATATGTATATGTATATGTATATGTATATGTATATGTATATGTATATGTATATGTATATGTATATGTATATGTATATGTATATGTATATGTATATGTATATGTATATGTATATGTATATGTATATGTATATGTATATGTATATGTATATGTATATGTATATGTATATGTATATGTATATGTATATGTATATGTATATGTATATGTATATGTATATGTATATGTATATGTATATGTATATGTATATGTATATGTATATGTATATGTATATGTATATGTATATGTATATGTATATGTATATGTATATGTATATGTATATGTATATGTATATGTATATGTATATGTATATGTATATGTATATGTATATGTATATGTATATGTATATGTATATGTATATGTATATGTATATGTATATGTATATGTATATGTATATGTATATGTATATGTATATGTATATGTATATGTATATGTATATGTATATGTATATGTATATGTATATGTATATGTATATGTATATGTATATGTATATGTATATGTATATGTATATGTATATGTATATGTATATGTATATGTATATGTATATGTATATGTATATGTATATGTATATGTATATGTATATGTATATGTATATGTATATGTATATGTATATGTATATGTATATGTATATGTATATGTATATGTATATGTATATGTATATGTATATGTATATGTATATGTATATGTATATGTATATGTATATGTATATGTATATGTATATGTATATGTATATGTATATGTATATGTATATGTATATGTATATGTATATGTATATGTATATGTATATGTATATGTATATGTATATGTATATGTATATGTATATGTATATGTATATGTATATGTATATGTATATGTATATGTATATGTATATGTATATGTATATGTATATGTATATGTATATGTATATGTATATGTATATGTATATGTATATGTATATGTATATGTATATGTATATGTATATGTATATGTATATGTATATGTATATGTATATGTATATGTATATGTATATGTATATGTATATGTATATGTATATGTATATGTATATGTATATGTATATGTATATGTATATGTATATGTATATGTATATGTATATGTATATGTATATGTATATGTATATGTATATGTATATGTATATGTATATGTATATGTATATGTATATGTATATGTATATGTATATGTATATGTATATGTATATGTATATGTATATGTATATGTATATGTATATGTATATGTATATGTATATGTATATGTATATGTATATGTATATGTATATGTATATGTATATGTATATGTATATGTATATGTATATGTATATGTATATGTATATGTATATGTATATGTATATGTATATGTATATGTATATGTATATGTATATGTATATGTATATGTATATGTATATGTATATGTATATGTATATGTATATGTATATGTATATGTATATGTATATGTATATGTATATGTATATGTATATGTATATGTATATGTATATGTATATGTATATGTATATGTATATGTATATGTATATGTATATGTATATGTATATGTATATGTATATGTATATGTATATGTATATGTATATGTATATGTATATGTATATGTATATGTATATGTATATGTATATGTATATGTATATGTATATGTATATGTATATGTATATGTATATGTATATGTATATGTATATGTATATGTATATGTATATGTATATGTATATGTATATGTATATGTATATGTATATGTATATGTATATGTATATGTATATGTATATGTATATGTATATGTATATGTATATGTATATGTATATGTATATGTATATGTATATGTATATGTATATGTATATGTATATGTATATGTATATGTATATGTATATGTATATGTATATGTATATGTATATGTATATGTATATGTATATGTATATGTATATGTATATGTATATGTATATGTATATGTATATGTATATGTATATGTATATGTATATGTATATGTATATGTATATGTATATGTATATGTATATGTATATGTATATGTATATGTATATGTATATGTATATGTATATGTATATGTATATGTATATGTATATGTATATGTATATGTATATGTATATGTATATGTATATGTATATGTATATGTATATGTATATGTATATGTATATGTATATGTATATGTATATGTATATGTATATGTATATGTATATGTATATGTATATGTATATGTATATGTATATGTATATGTATATGTATATGTATATGTATATGTATATGTATATGTATATGTATATGTATATGTATATGTATATGTATATGTATATGTATATGTATATGTATATGTATATGTATATGTATATGTATATGTATATGTATATGTATATGTATATGTATATGTATATGTATATGTATATGTATATGTATATGTATATGTATATGTATATGTATATGTATATGTATATGTATATGTATATGTATATGTATATGTATATGTATATGTATATGTATATGTATATGTATATGTATATGTATATGTATATGTATATGTATATGTATATGTATATGTATATGTATATGTATATGTATATGTATATGTATATGTATATGTATATGTATATGTATATGTATATGTATATGTATATGTATATGTATATGTATATGTATATGTATATGTATATGTATATGTATATGTATATGTATATGTATATGTATATGTATATGTATATGTATATGTATATGTATATGTATATGTATATGTATATGTATATGTATATGTATATGTATATGTATATGTATATGTATATGTATATGTATATGTATATGTATATGTATATGTATATGTATATGTATATGTATATGTACAAAGAAATATTTGTTCTATTTAAAATTTCTATATATATTACCCACAGGCATAAAAATATTTAAGTATTATCATTACAAAATTAGTAAACTAATGTATAGCAGCGCGTACATACTGTTGTACAGTGAGATGACTCGAATAAAAACAGTATTGTTTGACATTCAATCAACTGGAATTGCTTTGTTATTCTGTTTTATCAAATTACCTATTCAACAATTAGTGGTATTAAATAGTTTTTCTTCACTGATCAAAATCCTTATACGGTAAGTTAAAAGCATTGGTGCCTGTACCTTTGCTTAACTATTTCACTTGTTTTATTTTGATTATTTATTGTTGTATAAATTCGAAACTTGATTGTTTATTTAAAATAAATATCAATACGCGTAGCAAGGTTCGGTAGTTAGACATTTACTATAACCGTATTGTGTATCTACCTGTAAATTGTACATTGATTCATTCTAAATTCACTTTGCCGGGTCCAAACCCGAACAAATACTCCACATTACGTGAAATCGTAGCCTTTCAATACCAACCTTAATAAAATTATAATTATTACAAAAAGTAATCTGCAAAATATTAGTAAACACACAACATCAAAATATGTATCTGCTACATATATATAGCATATAGTAATAGTATATATCTAAATTATGTTCTCTAATGGCACGTTCGGACCGACGCGACGCGACGTGGCATCGCGGCAGCGACAACTTGCAAAATGGCCGAAATCTGCCGCTAAATATTTTTGGCATTCGCACCGAGGTGGCAACCACCGGCGAATGTTTATTGCGCATGCCTAGAATCTAGATATAATATTTGAAAGAGATGTCATAAAATAAAAGACAAGTCCGAGGCTTGTCTGTCAAACCAACCATCAATACTCCACAATTACACTTGCAAACTGTACCATTTAGCGTATTATTTTATTAAGTTATGAATTACTGATACTTCAATTAATATATAGATTATTTCTGCAATATTAATTTTTTATCAATATGTATATTCTAATATAATATTTAATTTGTACTGTGTATCGATATTTATTTTCAATAACCAATTCGCTCGAATCACGTTCTCAGTTGATCTATTTGTGTCTAATGTCAAATTATTTGAGTCTATTTTGTTTGTAGGTCAGAATGTTGTCAAGCATAGTTCATACGGTTTATTGCGTATTATCTTCATACACGCGTATAAATGGTTATATAAATAACAAATTGAAGATTTTCCGATGCAGTTTTCTCATTATTGGTACATTTTATGAAGATACATTTCAAACAAAAGTTGTGCGAAATATAAATAACTTTTATTATGAACTTGACTATTTTTACAATCGCTCTAGTGATATTGGAGAAAGGACAAAAAGTAAACAAGCACTTCCGGTTTGAATATTCTTTTCAATAATAGAAGGTGCACATCTAGACCATACACAAGACTTAAATTTGAAGTTTCATAATTTTATGTTCGTCAGTTTTGGCTCTAGAGCGTTCACAGACATACAGACGTTACTCCAAAAATAGTCACATATGATTCAGGGAGGCTCAAAACATGTATTTCCATTGAAATATATATATATATATATATATATATATATATATATATATATGTATATATATATATATATATATATATATATATATATATATATATATATATATATGTATATATATATATATATATATATATATGTATATATATATATATATATATATATATATATATATATATATATATATATATACATATATATATATATATATATATATATATATATATATATATATATATATATATACATATATATATATATATATATATATATATATATATATATATATACATATATATATATATATATATATATATATATATATATATATATATATATATATATCTGGTACTTACCTCTCAATATAACTCCCAATTTGCGAACTAGTCACAATTACCAAGCAACACGAATAATAACAAACACAATAAAAACTGCATAATGTGGTATCGCTAAATACCGAACCTTTATTAGTTTAATAATGGTAGGTTACATTTATTTACCAATTGCAAATAAATGCAACAACAAAACAAAGCTTTAACTTTAAAATTAGTGGAGTCTGTTTGAGATCTGTTCTTCGACTGACTAACTTCTGGATCTCATCTCCATCCTCCAGAAGAAAACCGTCAGTGGAAAAATCCTCCCATCCGGTAAACCAAGCCAAATCTGCAGATGTTCGTTTAAGAAAAATACGTTAAAACATTAAAAATGACATTTAAACCTAAGCGCTCTGACAAATGGGCATTTCGTCGAAAAACGGTAAACTGGCCATGTACACCGCCTCAGAACTGGACACTTGTGCAGAACGGAAATGAAACAATAGGAGCAAATATTTAAGAAAACTAACACAAAACTAAGTTGACAGAAAGGATCAATAAATTACTAAGACGCGTTTAACATCTGTAGACTTGACTTGCTACAATTCGAAGACGATGCGGCTGCGCTTATCAAGAAACCATTTTGTAAATGTGGTAACCATGGATACAGCATATAAATACATAGCGTTCTGGTTAGATAGATAGACAAATGGAACTGGCTGATAAGATTTGGTTGTAATCTTGTAAAATAATCTGAAGACTGTATCAGTTTGTATGATGTGTATAGTCTTTATTTTCTGACTTACTTGTATAATATTTGTAGACTAATGGTAAAAAATAATATTATTATGGAAGTGTAGAATACATAATAACAGTAATTTACCTTTCCAGTTTAACATATATTAACCAGTTTATGTTTAATTTATTGCAAGAAATTGACACATAGACTTGAATATATGTTTTTCCCACTGTGTATTCAAGTTATTACGCAGTAAAAACTTAGCGAAAGTGTCATTTATTATTTATAACAACAAGAAATATATTTATTTTTACTAGGTTGTGGCATAAAACGCAAGCTTTCTTTACACACGTTTTTTGGGGTTATCTTATTCGCATTTATAAACTAATCATCGTGGAAATACATATTTGACATGGGTCAAAAAGGCATATAGTATTCATAAATAAATAAAAACAAAAATATAATGGAGCAACACAGAAACATACCATACAAGATAATATAGAATAATGATATTCTATTTTATTCTTTGTACATTAATGTAGCTATATTATCACATTCTAAATGTAAACATAATTTGATTATCACATTTATTTTTGTGCTTCACATATCGGACGGCTGTTGTATTTAATAAAGACTAATAGTCATATAATAAATAAATAGTCGCATTATTATTTTTATGCATCAAACGAGCTTAAACATGTTTATGTATATTTGCTTTATTTCTTATTAAAATCCAATAAACATTAATTAATGATGGTAAATATATTTGCTCCGTTTTCTTTCATCGCGCGCAAAGTAATCAATTCTCTCTATTGATTTCCAATTTTGTATTGTCTGTTTAAGCAAAAGAAACTTCCATTGTAATGCTTTCATATTTAATACAATTTTACACAATATATAATATTGGAACAATCCTCGCATAAATAAGGTTTCGTTCATACACCTTTAAACTTGAATATCAATAAAAATATATATATTTTCGACAAATAATGCCCAATATTTCGACATGTATATATATATATATATATATATATATATATATATATATATATATATATACATATATTTATATATATATATATATATATATATATATATATATATATTCCTCCTTTTTTACAAATTTTAGAGTTGTCAGAAAATTCTTAGAATATATGTAATTTTTAAATAAAATACTACTGATTTGTAGATTAAACAAGTTCCCGACATTATATTGAAGCTGTTTAAATTTGTCACTATCAAATTTTCAATAATTTAATACAAGAGAATTTCGGCCTAGAGTAGTACTCCTATAACAATAACCCAGGATCACGCGTTGAGCGGACAAATTTTTGTATTTTGCGGGCTGAAATTAACGGATGTGACGTCCTCACTTTTTCAGTCTATATATTACTCATATTCTTGGATGTTAGTTGTCGCTTGCTCGTATGCCTAAATTTGTGCCCTCTACTCCTCTGATGGATATTATTTGGTATCTCTGTTGAATCCGCTGGCAGTTTAAATCCGATATGCATCCGGAGTTATACGGCCCTAAAATTTGAAGTGCCTCTTAGTACTGCCCGTATAAAGAAAAAAATTAAAATATGCAAAAATTCATCACAAATGTGTATGAATTATTATGAATTTCAAAATATACACTACAGTTTCTTTTAGTATATTTCAAAATCTACATAAACTGTGAGACATATATATACATATGATATATGATTATTACATTTCAAGATGGATTCTTCATAACCGTTACTGCATATACTGAATTTTGAGGTTATCTAAATAATTGAATGCGAAAACTAATTCGAAATAGAAAATTAAGTAATAATTCACAATAACAATTATCATAATCTATTGTATATATATTTGCTGAAAAACAATTTATATTACAATATTTTCAAATATATTAAAAATTTTATTAAATAATTGACATTTTAAGGTTTTCGATCCTTTCATATATTTTAAGAAAAAATTCATTACTTATGCTAGTTTTCAATTGAAATTTGTAAATGAAAATTTTCAGCATAAAACAATACATGTTATAACACATAAAAAGTAATCTTAAGGCTGTCGTTTACCTTATACTTCGCTAAGTAACGACTTTATTAATTTCTAGTTTGTCGTACGATAGTACAAAAGAACTATAGTGTTCGGAAATACAGAATAGCTAAAGCAATCGGTTGAGTGTATGTAACATTATCGCATCAAAAAAATTCCTTAACAAAAGTTCTTGTCTCGTCACTCTAAATCTAAATATATTATCTCATATAGATGGATGTTTGTCTTATTCGTAAGACCAACTTTTGTGGAAGCATTTATTCTGGAGATTTTAACCGATTTTAACCATGATTGATAGGTATACATATTATATAAATAACTCTTTAGTGCCTAGTGATTTGAAAATCCAGTCCCTTATATTCATACGAACTTATAAGGACCTAAAAACAAACCTCCATCCCTAATTCGTACCTTAAGTATTTTGAATATATGAAATAAATTAAAAATAATACTAAAATATTTATGTTCTGAATTAATTACCTTCATTTTGCACCCATTAATATTGAGCTGTGCAAATTAATCGATTAATAAAAAACAATCGATTAATCAACCCGCGTTGCCTTACCTCTCAACTATATGCGTCGAGCGATATCAGTCTACTCACCTGAAGAATATGGAGATGATGCAAGCTTCTTCGTAATACACACGGATGCGGTTAGAGTTAAAGACGATTTTACAAATTAATACTTTAATGATACAATAATAAAACGATAAGTACGAATAACAACACAATAGGTCTGAAGGCTTACTAAATGAACTTATACTAATACAGTGATCTAACCGCAACTTGAACTGAGACCCTGAATGACACACGCCATCGGGGTTTTATACTCAGCTCTGACCCAAATCCAAACCGCTGACTTTGCAAACAAATCCTGACCTAGCTACATTTAGTTTACATTAATGTTTGTCCATTTCGTAGCCAGTTGCAATACTTGTATTGTTTTGCCTAGCTCAGCAAACCTAAACTAGGTTAGTATGCAACTTGCTGGATTTGTTACAATGCCTTCCCCTTAAGACTGAATTACATTGAAGATGAATTCAGTCCTTAGGTGGATTTAGGTCAGTTGCTCTACTTACTAACTAATGCTAATGAACAGTCTATATAAACGCACTTCACATCCTTTGATCATGGCACACTAAATTCGTTGCGTGCGAATCCACGGAAGTTCGGGTGGCCGCCCCCGACTCCTAGTTTGATAACGAGGAGTGAAGGTTGGTTCCGCCTCTGGCGTGTCTCGTGCTGGTTCGGGTTCGCTTAGAGTGGGGAGCGAGTTTTCGTCCAGGGAAACTGTCGGTGTTTCCCTAATTGGAATTGGTTCTGGACCGGATCTAGGAATATTCGGGATGATGGGGTAAGTGGGGATAATTGGCACCATTCTACTCTCTTCTGAATCGGAATCAAGTGAGTTTGCCAGTGGTACTTCTCTCAGTTGTTCCAGTTCTGCAGACGAAAGGTGGCAAAATTTCAGGCGGTTGACGTGAACCTTCATTTCCCTCCTACCAAAAATCTCCTTAATTTCCGCATTTACCCCCTTCATGTTTGTGATCCTATATGGGCCGGTCCATTTCTTGGCTAATTTATTTGATAAACCGGCTTTAATGGCCGGGTTAAATAAATAAACTCGATCTCCTTCTTTCAAACGTACCGGTGCAGATTTTTTATTAAAATTTTTGTGTACTCGATCTGTAGCTTTATCTAAATGTTCTCGCGCTTTCTGGTGTGCCGTTTTTAATTTTGATAAAAATTCCGACACGTAATTCCGATCTGATTCCTCCCTGGATTTTAATGGTCTAAATATTTCGTCATATGGTAACTCGATATCTCGACCGAACATTAAATAGAATGGAGTGTCACCCAGCGCGGCGTGAGTCATACTACTGTATGCTGACACTGCAAATGGTAGCCATTCATCCCAGTCGCGATGTTCTTCGTTTATGTAGTGTGATAACAGGTCCTTAAGTGTGCGGTGTGATCTTTCTAGGCTGCCGTTGGTTTGTGGTCTATAGGCGGTTGTGTAGAGACGTTCTATACCCAGCATTTCACACGTTTGCTTCATTATTTTGGAAACGAAGTTAGTGCCCAAATCCGTCAACAATTGTCTCGGAGTGCCATGTCTGAGAATGATTCCTTTCACGAACTTACGAGCGACAGTGCTGGCGGTCTGGTCTTTCATAGGAAATGCCTCTAAATAACGAGTCGCGGCGTCTTGAACCGTCAAAATGTATTTATATCCTCGGTCGGTGGTGACTAATGGGCCTACGACGTCCATTGCTATCCGATAGAAAGGCCTACTTGCTGGAGTAAACTTCATTAGTGGAGCTGGACGCATGTGAGGAGAAGTTTTCCTTTGAGCGCACGAAATACATTTGTTGATGTATTCCTTTATTTCAGCGCGATAGTTAGGCCAATAAAACCGCGAATTTACTCGTGCCCATGTTTTGTCAAAACCCCCATGTCCCGACAATGGTGAATCATGACATGTTTCGAGGATCTTCTTCCGCATTCGCTCCGGCACAACCAACTTATCCTCGAAACGCTCGTCCTCTGATTGTTTATATAGCACCCCGTCTTCGTCCATATAAAATCCTGATTCTTCATTTGATTCTGCTTCTTTGAAAAGTGATTGTAGCCTCGCATCGTTTTGTTGATCCAGTTTTATGCTTTCGCGATCCCAGATTACCGGTAAATATTCTTGTCGTGTTAATTGGCGGATTGGTTTTATTCGTGACAATGCGTCAGCATTCGAATGTACCTTTCCCGGTCGATATTCGATTTTGAAATCATGTTCGGTCAACAGGAGAGACCAGCGCATGAGCCGATTGTTTGGCTCTTTCATGTTCATCAACCATTTTAGAGGTTGGTGATCCACTATTGCGGTGAACGAACGGCCGTACAAATAGCAACGATAGTATTTTATACCCCAAACTAGGGCCAAACACTCTCGTTCTGTTGCTGTCCATAAGAATCGTGCATTCTTTTTGGTCAGTTCTGTCAATGGTTTTGCAAACTCAGCAAAATCTTTAACAAACCGACGGTAGAATCCTGTGAGTCCCAGAAAACATCGAATCTCTGTAACTGAAGTCGGAACTGGGTAATTCTTGACCACTTTGATCTTATCCGGATCTGGTTTAATGCCCACGTTACTAACAATGTGCCCCAAATACTTGGTCTCCGTTTGCATGAATTTACATTTCTTTGGATTTAGTGTAAGGTTGGCTTCCCTTAGTCGATCAAAAATAAGTTTAAGTTTATTTTTGTGTTCTTGAATGTTGTCCGAACTAAAGCAAATGATGTCATCCAAGTAAACAAAGCAGTGGGTCACCGTTAATCCCGCTAATACCGTGTACATTAATCGTTGCCAGGTGCTGGGGCTATTTGCGAGCCCAAACGGCATGCGTTTACACTCATAATGGCCCCATGGCACTGAGAAGGCCGTCTTCTCTCTATCGCGGGGGTCAACTTCCACTTGCCAATATCCTTTGGTCAGATCCAGTGTGGTGAAACGTGCCGCGCTCCCTAGCTGGTCCAGAGTGTCCTGAAGGTTAGGTATTGGGAAGAAGTCCCTTTTTGTGATTGCATTTAGTGCACGATAATCTACACAAAATCTCACAGAACGCTCTCCATCGGATGTTTGTTTTTCTACCAGTATAACAGGTGCGGACCAAGGTGACGATGATGGTGTTATAATATCGTCGGCGAGCATCTCGTCGATTAATTTCTTCATCGTATCCCGACGACTAAAAGGGACTCTATACGGAGCCCGAGCTACTGGTGCTGCGTCTCCTGTGCATATTCGATGCTGCACGGTATCGGTTTTACCTAACGGCTTATCTTTTCGCTTGAATATATCTGCATATTCATTTAAAAAACAAGATAACAAATGTCGGTCCGTCGGTTGTAAGTGACCTAGGTCAAATTCTTGCGTCAGCGAATAGTTTTCAATGTGGTTGACCGCACGCGAGTCACGTACGTTTGGTTCGGATTGAATTTCTGCTGACACTGCTGTCGCAAGTGGCATGCGGCCTTCCAAGGTTACTTCGCTGTTGTTTACGTTTAGTAATTGTATTACTACAGAATTATCTGTCGAATTTGCGTTCTCAATTAAGCTTCGCGCTACTAAAATTCCGTGTTCTCCCAATTCGATTGGCTCGATAACAGATAAGCCTTTCGCCTCCTGCTTATCAAGATAAGCTCTGGTCTGAACGATATGACGGGCTGGAATCGTCAATGTTTCTCGCAATCGGACAAAATTTTTAAATTCTTGTCGCGATTTCTTTATATTTTTCTGAAGGGTGCCCCCTTCGGATAAATTCGTGCGAACCTCGGTAGGTTCACCTGACAATGTTTGATAAAACTGAGAAGTGTCCTCCTCAATCAAATCCGTGCGAACCACCTGTGGTTTGCTTGTCAGCGGCTGATGATCAGGCTGAAGAGTGCCTTCGTCAATCTGATCCGTGCGTGCCCTAAGTGGCTCGCTTCCGGGCAACGGTTGATTCCATTGGGAAGTGCATCTCTCAATTGAATCCGTGCGAACCACCTTTGGTTCGCTTGCCAGCGGTCGGTGATCAGATTGATGAGTGTCCTCGTCAATCCGATCCGTGCGTGCCATGACTGGCTCGCTTCCTGGCAACGGTTGATTCCATTGGGAAGTGCTTCTCTCAATTGAATCCGTGCGAACCACCTTTGGTTCGCTTGCCAGCGGTCGGTGATCAGATTGATGAGTGTCCTCGTCAATCCGATCCGTGCGTGCCATGACTGGCTCGCTTCCTGGCAACGGTTGATTCCATTGGGAAGTGCTTCTCTCAATTGAATCCGTGCGAACCACCTTTGGTTCGCTTGCCAGCGGTCGGTGATCAGATTGATGAGTGCCCTCGTTAATCCGATCCGTGCGTGCCATGACTGGCTCGCTTCCTGGCAACGTTTGATTCCATTGGGAAGTGCTTCTCTCAATTGAATCCGTGCGAACCACCTTTGGTTCGCTTGCCAGCGGTTGGTGATCAGATTGAAGAGTCCCCCCGTCAATCCGATCCGGACGAACCACGAGTGGTTCGATTTTTGTCATATTATCTAACGTTATGTTGCTTGCGCCCCTTTCCAAATTAGTTACCCTTTGGATTCCTAACACAGCTATCTGACTACCCTTCAGCATACAAACATTCCTTGAAAAATCGATAATTACATTGTGTGCTACTAGAAAATCAATCCCGATTAATCCGTCTGTTTTGAAACAGAGGTCGTCCGGACATACTAGAAACCGATGTTTTAACTTATGTGTTCCATGATTTAATGTTACCATGGCGGCACCGTCCCGGCTCAGCGGGTTGCCTGATACATCTACAATTACATCGTTTGCTGGTTCTAGTTCTAGATCTAGTTTCGTAGCGGTAGAGCGTTTCAATAAAGAAACTGCGGCTCCTGAATCAATAAGAAAATCAAGTGAAAGTCCGTTTATGCTGAAGCTTAATCGTTTGCTGTGATCGACGTCCGAATCCGCGACCCGAGGTACTAATTTTGGAAGGTTTTTCGTTAAACTGTCCGGCGTTGGGTCTCCCCCGAGACAGTTTTGGCGTTTAAAGGACACTGGGGTGTCTCAGCTCGATGTCCTATTTTTATGCATGCATAGCATAGAGTCGATCTCGGCTTGGAACACATTTTACTAATGTGTCCCAAATCCCCGCAGTTGTAACACCGCCCCTTCATCTGGGGATATCTCTCATCCGTTCGTACTGAACCCTTTTCAACGTGCACCGGTTGTGTGTGTCTCTGATTATTAGGTGGTTTTGTGTTCGTAACGGCCCGTATAGCTACTTTGTGTGTATCCGCCTTTGTGATTTTAACCAATCGCGACAAGACTTCTTCGCAATGTTCCGCAACTGGAAGGGCTTCTTCCACTGTGTTAAAGTGTTTGTGTCTTCGAATTTCGTTAGCTAAACGCGTATCTAAACCGTCCAGAAACTGCTGAATTAAAGCAGCTTCTCTTTTAAATCGATTTCTAGTTACGGATGTTTCGTCCCTATCGTGCGTTTGAAATAAATTCGTGGCGGCTGCTTCTAGTCTAAAAGCGAACTTGCAAAGTGTCTCCTCTTTAAGTCGATACTTTTTTGAAAAATCGCGTTCTGCTCCGGCAGTATCTATCTTTCTCCCGAACAATTGAATCAGCCACGATTTAAATGCACCAACCGTGGTCGGTCTCCGGTCTGTTGGTAACGCGTAGTAACATGATTGCGCTTCCCCTTTAAGTTTTAATTTTATTGCGGCTACGATCTGAATTTCCGACCAGTTGAAACACTCTGCAGTTGCAGCTACCCCGTCGAAGAAAGCTTCTAAATCTGTCCCCCCTGAATAGTGTTCGATTGATTTTAAAGCGCTCATCGCGGATGGGTCTGTGAAAATGGGTCCAGTTACGAATCGTGGACTACTCGTCTCCTCTGCCCACTTCGTTCGAGGTGGTGCGGAAGGATCTTGGGGTGGTAAATGGTAGGAAAACGGTTTTCCAGATATGCCTGGGGTTTGTATGTCTGTATATATGGATGGGGGTGGTGCAAGGGTTCTCGTGGTCTCCGAGCTGTGTGCCATTGTTGTCGTGGTTGTCGTAGTGGGTGTTGTCTCTCCCGGTGCGGGACGATCATACCCCACTAACGGCATTTTTCTGTGATATCGCTACAACTACAGATAGTCAAGCCGTTTCGAAATACAGTACCGGTGATTGAAGATCACACGGAGTTACTGATCCTACCGACTGCGCCAATGTAACAAACGCGGGCTCTATATTTAATCAACCCGCGTTGCCTTACCTCTCAACTATATGCGTCGAGCGATATCAGTCTACTCACCTGAAGAATATGGAGATGATGCAAGCTTCTTCGTAATACACACGGATGCGGTTAGAGTTAAAGACGATTTTACAAATTAATACTTTAATGATACAATAATAAAACGATAAGTACGAATAACAACACAATAGGTCTGAAGGCTTACTAAATGAACTTATACTAATACAGTGATCTAACCGCAACTTGAACTGAGACCCTGAATGACACACGCCATCGGGGTTTTATACTCAGCTCTGACCCAAATCCAAACCGCTGACTTTGCAAACAAATCCTGACCTAGCTACATTTAGTTTACATTAATGTTTGTCCATTTCGTAGCCAGTTGCAATACTTGTATTGTTTTGCCTAGCTCAGCAAACCTAAACTAGGTTAGTATGCAACTTGCTGGATTTGTTACAGTTTATTTATTATGGTATTGAATATAATCGATTAATCAAATCAACCATGTTTTTTTAGAATCATCAATGATTTTACAATCATCAATGTTTTTATAAATAATCGATGTTTTTAAAGTAATCAATGTTTTTAATATAATCAATGTTATTAAAATTATCTAACTGTATACCAAAGATAGTTTTGCTAACAATCAATATACTCCGAAAGTAAACAAAATACCGCATCTTACTTGTATCCACTAAGTACATTAGGAAAATCTCACTTTCTGTATATGTCATTTTATTTTTTAGATATTTTAATGTTTTGTAACAATATATAAATATCGTATTATTTACTACAAATCATTGATTATTTATTTATAGTCAAATATGTTACTGTTAGTTATCGATTATTTGAAAATATTTATTAATTTAAAAATCAACGATAATTCATCGATTAATCAATATAATTGATGTTGTTTTTTTCATGAGCCATAGAAGAGAATTAAATAAAATAATTATGAAATTTAAATTATTATATAAAACAATTGGTTTCATTGTTTTGTTTTGATTTGTTTTACGTTTTATTAAACATTATTGGTTTTTCTTTTCAATAATCAGTGATTGTAATGTAGTTTCCTTTATTAAGAAAATTAGTGGCTATAATGTTTTTTTTTTTTTTACTGATTAAAAGGCATGGGTGCCTGCACCTATCCCCAGTAGCACACCATTATATAATACCAATATTGTTTGTCATATTTGCTCAATTGTACTTTATTACTAGAATATTGTATTTTAATATTGGAATTATATTTTTCATCAATATTGGCAGAATATTGCAAACGAATATTGTATTCTCATACGAGATATATATTAAATAAATATTGCATTTTCAAGGATTCCTTATATTATATGATTATTGCCCCACAATATAAAATAAGTATAACATCTTTATATTTACCCAATATGAGTAAATATGTAAATGAGATATTTATAATATGTTATATATTTAGATTAAAATATATAATAATAACTCAAAATAAATAATAAATATATTTAATAAGGTTTATTTCACATCAGAGATATAAATTCTATATACTGTTATAGTGTAAATATATAAAAGTCTATTAAAAAAAATTGTTAATAAATATAAAATATAATAAATAAATATATATTCTAACATATATTGGTAAAATTTTATAAAATATAGATAAAGGATTTCGACAAAAAAAAAATTGTTCGGCAATCTTTCCTTCCTTCTACCATTGCGATCTCTAGCCTTGCCAGGTACATACATATTTTAATTTGATATTTCATGATCTGTCGCATGATTGAAGCGATTGTATATTGCTTCTGGATAAATGACAAGGATACCAAGCTAATGCAGAACAACAGATTGAAATATAAAGTTAATATACGATATACAGAATGATATAAACTGTTAAATTTACAAGTAAAATACGACTTACCTTAATGTGTAAAATATTTTGATTTACGATTAACGTGATCAATATTGATTTCAATTTTAAACACGATAATACAAAATACCGCAAGATAACACGAGCACGAAATGATAGAATGAAGGAATCAAACTGAAACGGAAATGCGACAGGCCCTAGGATCATAGGGTTGTAGATCATCGCAATTATTTAACAGTGGCGTGCTGTTTGTATCTATTCACTTCTCAAATGATAAAGTAGTTATACAGTTAAGCAAGAAAAAATATTAGAATTGGGTATTAAATGCAAATGACTTGTTTGCGTTTGAAGACAGACTTAAAAATTATTTTTATTTAATTGCAGCAGGCTAAAAGTAATACGCCACTGGTATTTGCACAATATTTAGCAACTTTCCTACAATGCATTGTAATGGAGCGCATGCGCTCTATTGGGATATGGATGGTATACCAATATTAAAATTTTGTAACAATACCATTAATTTTATATTTCCAATAACTAACTAAAAAAATAAGCATATTACTTTAACATACACCATAAGTAAAATATATTTATGAAATACATATTTAATGATAGTATAAAATCTATAATTGCATCATATTATATATTACCAAAATTAAAAATTTGTTGTTCGATATACTAAAAGTTCTTAAACATATTTTATTTATATTGTACAAATATGTATATATAATATTGGCTAATCAATGTGCAACCCGTATACAAAGTCTATGAGAATCATAAACTTCTAATTTACAATATTGGTATTACATGGTTAATGACTGATAATACAATATAATTTATCCCATATGGTATTCATATTGAAATCACTTTTAAGGAACTAAATTAAAACATACAATATAAAACCAATATGGGTTTTCTATATATACCATATTTAGCGAAGATACTATATATAACCAATATTTATATTATATAGTTTTGAAATTTGGTGCTACTGGGGATGCTTGTTTTTCTATTATTATTATTTTTTAGTTAAGATTGCAAAAGTAATATGACAAGTTTATTCCATATATGTTAATATATAATATTTCCTATTTATATCCATTAAAAGCAGTCTCATAAAATTTCCATTAATGCTGCCGTTAACCAAGGAATAATTTTGTGATATATTAAAGGCACTACCGCAAATTCTATGAGACTATATACAATGAATATTATAGGAAATATTTGTTAATATATATAGAAGTAGGTATTCATACCATATAAATTCCATTTGTTTAATACATATTTATTTGAGTAGAATGCTAAGCAATATATTTTCACAATTATGGCATTTTAAGAGGGCACAGGCATATTTAGAATTTATTGAAGGCTGTCATTTACCTAACATATATTTCGGTAAGTAAAAAACTTTATTTTTATTCATCGTACGGTAATATAAAAGAGCTAATATACATTCGTGCATCTGTAATATTTAATATTGGCGGATTCAAATGAATTTTGCACAGTTATTCACTTGAATGTATTTCGCTCGCTTGTTCATATGTGCAAATGCTTTACCATTGGTCTCTTCTGTGAAGCTATCGGTACAATTTCATAATTAATTGACTGCGTAATTAATTTCCTTTGCATATCGCATTTAAAAATCGATATTTTCATTATTTCTTGTGTGAAACAGCACATTCATTTGATAATCTCTTTAAAAATGTGTGATTGTAAATTAGTTTTTCTTTTATCAATAAATATTATTAAAATTGTTTATCACCGAAAGTAAGTATAACCACGCCAAATGGCGAGCTAGAATCATTAGTGCTTACACTTATGCTTGTTTTTGTCTATGTTTTACGAAATTAAGACCCCTAGTTTATTTTGTTTATGTTAACAAATAGTTACTATGAAATTCATTAAAAATAGAAATTGAATTTTCCTCATTTACCTAGTAATATTTTCGTTCATTAAATTAGAAATAATAAACCGTGGTTCAATAAGAAAATTAAATGTGCAATCAAGAACTGAGATAATGTCTATCGTAAATATACCTTCACTGGTGTAAACAGTGATTGGAAATTGTACCAACAATATAGAAATAATATAGTCCATGTGATTAGAGTTGAAAAGCAAACAAAATAAGATGTTCGATAACTGTAAGAACGACAATAAACTTGTGAGGAAAACCCTTAAAATGTTATCAGCACAAAAAACGTGAACTTGACCTAATTATCTTAAAGGACAAAATGTACTGTGACCAAAATAATTCTAATTTAATCAATCCCCTTCAAAATACAGTACCTGTTTACCCTCATTTAGAACTAACTCAATTAACGAGTTAAAATCGATTATTTTTACTCAAAAAACCAAGGTGTTGATGAAGTAGAAATTGAATAGGATCTTATTAAGGAATTATTTTTCATTGTAGGCATTGAGTATTATTGATAAGCCTATAAAGATGAGTATTTCCTGATAAACGTGATTCGTCTATAAGGAGAATCAGTAAGATTTTGAAAAAGCTGTAGTTCTCTAATGGAGACTTTTTTTTTTTTTTTAAGGAGTACGTCGACTGCGTGGTCATTAGTACTCCGGTATAGTTGCTTATATTTGCATTTGGTTTTGTTTGATTTTTATTAAATTTGATTTTTTGTGTGTATTTTATAAGCTATTTATGATGTTTGTTTCGTTTAGGTATTGGAGGAGTCGATCCGTGGTGTCCTTGTTGTTTGATAGGGCTTCCGTGATTTGTCTCGGGATTTTGTATTTGTCACTGTGTTCCTTGTATTTTTGGCATTCAGTTATTAGATGATTGACTGTGATGATGCTGTTGCACAGATCACATTGGTCTGGTGGTGTCTTTTTGAAGAGGTATTGGTGCGTTATGCGTGTGTGGCCAATTCTGAGTCGTGTCATCGTTATCTGTTCTCTTCTGTTTCCGATGGGTTTCCATGGCGTGATATTGGTTTTTATGTCTCGTAGTTTGTTGTTGGTTGTGTTGGTCCATTCATTTGCCCATTTTCCTTTAATTTTTTCCTTGGCGTAGCTTTTATAGTCACATTCCTGGATTGGTATGTATAGCTCGTGTTCATTTATTGAGTCTTTGGCTGCTGTGTCGGCATCTTCATTCCCTGTTATCCCTATGTGTGATGAGATCCACATGAGTTTTATGGTGTGTTGTTCGTTGATCGCTGTATATAGGTCATCTTGTATTTTTCTTGCTAAGTTATGTCTTGGAAACATTTTAGTTATGTCTTGTAGTGCGCTGAGGGAATCAGTGCAGATGACGAATTTTTTGTTTTGAGGTCCTCTATTTGTGATGTTGCGTATGCTTTGGTGGATGCTGTATAGTTCGGCTGTAAAATGTACTTGTTGTTGATGGTATAGGTGATATTTCCGTGTTATTTTGCTTTCTTCTTCGACTATCCCTGCTCCAACTTTCCCGTCTATCTTGGAAGCATCAGTGAATATGAATTTGAAATTTTTGTGTTCGTTGTATATTTCTTTGTAGTATTCCTTGAATATTGTAGGGTTTGTGATTTCTTTTGGGTATTGGGTTAGGTCGAGGATGCATTGGGGTGGGGAAGATTGCCATGGTGGTATCTTGTTTAAGTAATTGGTATCGTTGTTCATGGATGGGAGATTTAGTTTTTCTATTGTATTATTTAGTTTGATTTGGAATGGGTATGTGTTTGGAATTAATGTTTTGTTTTGAATTTTTTTAAAGATGGTACGGTGGTTTGGGTGGTTGAGTTGTGAAGCCACTTTTGCGATGTAGTTCATTGTTAAAAGAGCTCTCCTGTGTGCTAAGGGTGGTTCTCCAGATTCGGCTAGTATGCTTACTATTGGGCTAGATCTGAATGCTCCAGTTGCTAGGGAGACATATTTTAGTATTATTAATTACACATATTATGTATTATGTTCAATATATCTTAAGAAAAACCATCAGGTCTATCTAAAATCCACTATGGGGGCGTTGCAAACTGGAAGTTAGGCTCTGGTCACAGATCTGTGCCTCTGGTAGCCAATGTATCAACTAAAATCTTATACTCTGCCTTTGCCGATAATATATACGTTTCTATTTCAGATTTTTATTAGATATAAGAGCGCGAATTTTAAAAATTAAAATAATCAGTTTGGATATGATTTACAATTCAATTAAAATATATTTTACACTATCAATATTTTACGGATTGTACTTATAGGTGCATAAATTTCATTTAAATCAGAATTGCACCATAAAACTATTAACCATAAGACCTATACCTAAAATAGCAGGAACCATAAATGTCGAGGAATTTTGGCAAAATTAATATGTTGCCAGCATGCGAAAATTTATTTGAACTTGTCATACATATGCAGCTTTCTGTATATATCAATTCAAATAATTTAATTATAAAAGAGCAATCGGGATTTCGGTTAAACCATTCATTAGAATCTGCCCTTTATTTAATAATAAACGAAAGGATATAGATCATGTAAACTTTATTGTACTTTTATTTAAAATAAAGAGTTATTTAGATTTTCATATATGGCAACGTTGTGGCTTTCACAACTAATAATTTTGATTTGAAACGTTTGTTATAAAACGGTCCAGTTGATTATTATTTGCAATTTCAATTCGTGATTGTTAATTGGATCGCTGTGAATACACCATACACTATAATCCAGGATATGTTGAGTAAATTACTGTGGATAAATTCCAAACAACCATGTGAATATAATGCAATGATTTTTAACTCATGCAATTGGTCGTGTGTCTGCAGCATTCTCGGATCAAAAATTGTTCGTAACAAAAAGTGTTTGTCTCGCCTATATATATATATATATATATATATATATATATATATATATATATATATATATTAATATTTATTTAGATAAAAGTTATATGCTTGGAAGTTAGCCGTCGCTCGCTCGTAAGACCAAATTTGTGTCATCTACTCCTCTGTTGGCACCGAAGCGAATTACGCCAAATTTGCCATAAATATTATAAGGCATCTCATTTAAATCCACTTGCATATTAGATTTAATCGCCCATATACTTCCCGAGTTTTAGGGCTCCAAGATTTGGTGCACACTTAATGCTGCTCTCAAAAAATAACTAAAATACCTATAAATTCAAAGAAAAAAGATTATTTATGTTGATTTTTTTATATTGGTAATCCAAAGGACATAAAAAATTATTAAAATAATAATTTTGAATTTTAATATCTGCACAAATTTTTGTTTATCAATATAATCTACGAAATATTGTAAGATTTTTTATATTTATAAAATTTTTTCAAATTGTCAACCAAAAAGCCATAATAATTAAAAAAAATTATTTTTAAATTTTAATATGCCAGGCATGGAGTCGGGTAAGTCACAATATTTTGAGTACCTTGTTAAAATACAATAACGAAATTCACAATTTTTAAATCAGTAAAAAAAAATTAAGAGAACACAATGAATTCAATATTTGACAAATGGCTTAATAGATTTAACCAACTACCTGCGGGAATTAGAAAATGTGAAAGTTGGAATTAATTTATATTTAATCTTAAACGAATATATATAGTATAACATAAATGTATATATTTATTTCACTATAATTTATAGTATATAATACTACTGTATTTATATCTAATTTATGGTTTTTTTACGGGTTTTTATATATTTATTGTGTATTTTTCATTCATTGTATATAGTATTTTATGTATTATCAGTGAGTATACTCACTGGTATTATTCATTATATGTAAGTATGTATAATACCATTGAGCTAAGTGAAATAAAAGTATTAATATTAAATGCTATATCACACTTTTTATGAGACTATAATTATTACAACAATATGTTTACAAATTCAGTATGATTATAAATATGACCGTTCTGGTATTGTGTTCTCGTATGCCTAGTTAAAAGTGGATGAATTGCAATCCGATTTCTTGAATAATACGAGACCCTTTTACACAAATACAAACATATCCGGCCGAATTTCGACATAATGACGTCATGGTTCTTAGTTAAATCCAATTTGGGTACCTAAAATTAGGTAAGTATATAATTCGTAGCTCCGGAAAGATACTGTATTTTGAGAATGAGCTCTAATTGTGTCCTCTTGCAATTTGAAAATTAGTACCCAATTAGTGGGATGTATCATAGAGTGATAAAAGTCAATTTACATTCACCATAATTTCAAATAGAAGCAATCCATGTTTGTAGATGCTAGTAAAAGTGTTAAATTAATACTCATTGTAGAGATCCTTTGAAATTGCAAATGCTGCCAACGTCTGCGAACATATCTTCATTTCTAAAACACCATTTTCATGTTGTACTGCAATGACCGGTGCTCACTTGTGCGATGTAAAATCTTACAATTTATTCATGTATTATGAAAAACCAAACAAGCATGAAGCCTAATTACAACCAGTGTAAGGTAAGATACTTTTATAGCGAATATAGATGCAGATACGGGGAGTAACAAGTATCTAAAATAGATACAGATACAAACATGTAAACATATTCAGATACAGATACTTAGATACTAATTTTGTATGTTAGATATAATAAAGATGCTTTTGAAATACATTAGTTGTAGTTCATAACCGCGAATGACAATTTCAATGGGAATACACCATTTGACTATCCCTGAATCTATTTTCTGAATGACGTGTGTGTATGTGAACACTATAGAACCAAATATGTTGAATACAAAATTATGAAACGAGCTTGCGAGCGTGTGCCGACTGACATCCAAGTATATGATTTATGTATATATATATATATATATATATATATATATATATATATATATATATATATATATATATATATATATATATAACTATGTATGTAATTTTGTGACTGCAACTTCTCTGAAGGTACCGGGCCATATTTATTGAAATTTAAAATATTGAAAAATTCTTAGATATTTAATGTTAAGAAATTTTCTTCAAATTGTGAGCTCAAAAGCTATAGAAAAATATAAAAAATAATTTTGAAATTCAAAATATAATTTTTTTTATTAAATTATATTTTTCAAACAATTATAAAACTTTAAAAATCTATATCTAATTTTCAGATTATGACGCCAAAGGCCAGAAAAAACTTTAAAGTTATTTTTTTTAAATTTATAACATTGTACCGACCGCATTTGGCTATTGTTGCAATCAAACAGTTACAATATCATTATTATTTTTTTCATTTTATCTTTTCAAAATTCATTGGTTTTAAATAGATATTCTTCTTTAAAAATCTCAGTGGTTAAAACACTGCCTTCTATTTATATATTATAAAAAAAATCACTGAATTGATAATACGGCGAACTAAAGGCATTGGTGAGTGCACCTACGATTCTTTATTTTTCAACACTTTTTACATTTTGAAAAATAATTCAAGCAAAAGTTGTTCAAATCTATAATATCGTTAACTTTGAAACAATTTTTAGTATAGACATCGTGAAAAAAATCGATTACTGAATTTTAATGGATATAGCTGTTTTGAAGTCCTCTGAGTACGATTTGACTATTTTCCTAATTATGAGTGTATTGGTATGTATGTGTTTGCCGCATTACTTAAAAACTACTGAGCACAGAATTGCGAAATATCCTATATGTGTCTAATATATATATATTAGTTAATTATAATTTGGGCGTAATCGCACAGTGGAAAGATCTTTACCTTAATTGTGTTTTCAATATCTCTAAAACGTTACACTTACAATTAACAATTAGATTCAAGCTGAAATATATTACAAATTTGAAATACTTTTGCATGCAAAAGTTTCTCAAAAAGTGAACTATTTGTAAAAAAAAAAAGACGCATTTGAAATTTATATGTGTGACTATAGCAAACCAAATATGCAATTTTGTATTTTATATGCTATTATAAGAAAGTCTTGTGCTGGACTCAGTTGATATTTCTCTAAGTGCAGCAGTTTTGCACTGATAAACAACAATTTCCCTTTTCCAACTATACGATTATGTCAAAAATCTAATCTGCACTACGATATTTTACTGTTCTGTACTATGTTTCTATGCAATTCAATCCACACACAAATAGACATCATTGATAAAAGTACTTAGTTTACTTAATTTTGTCGTGAATGCTTTTGAATTACTTCTCCATTTCATGCGAGCCGGATATAATTTTGTTGGTAAATGAATATAGCGGACGTGTGCACGAGTGAGCTCAATACGATATTTTACAGCTGTTGTGTTAAGCACAGAAAGACATTATTGCGACATGCATAGCTACAGGCACCATTGCCTTCAGCTCGCCGTACAGGAATTGTAATTGTGAATTGAGCACTACACTAACCGTGGCATAACATATTTTAAATTAATTTTTTTTTTTTTTTTTATGTTTTTTGAGTTCACAATTTGTAAATATTTTGTAGACATATAATATCATTGACATAATTGTAATTTTTTTGAGTATTTAAAAAAAGGACAGTATTAAAATATATCTCTAGAAGTATAAGGGTAATTGAATATGAACTGCGAGCGGGATCAAATGAGATAGTTAACAATATGTGTAGCAAATTTGGTTCAAATCGCTCCAGTACCCTTAAATGAGGAATAGAGGTCACCATTTTTGTCTTACGAACGAGTAAGCAAGTGATGACCAATATCCTAATGTTCAATAAAGAAATTTTTGGATCCGAGAATGTTACAGACACGCGAACGCATGCATTAGGTCATCTGCACTTCGTACTGCTGGATAATAAGTCAGATTGTACAGTTTACTTAATTTAGTCAACAATTACTTCTCCGTTTTATGCGAGCCGGATACAATTTTGTTGGCTAACGAACATAGTAGGTGTGTTTCTGGCTCAATTTGCTGTTCTGTGCAGACAATTGTTTTTCGTTTTGGATTATTTCTATGGGCGGCGGTCACATCTTCGAATATTCATATAAACCAGTATTTGAAATATGCTATTTTTATAATAAAATCAAAGATATTCTGTCGAATAATGGGTGTTTAGTGAACAATATGGAATTTCGGAAACATTGATACATTTTTGGTTATAATTATACTTCTTAATATACCTTTCTAACGCCTAAAAGTAGCCTATTTTCATGATTATTTTTTTCTGTACAAGGAAAAAGTTAAGACGAATGAAACTTTCTGCAGTTTACAGAGCATGAATTTCTCTTTTAAAAAACATTTTTTTCATCCTTGAGACTCCTTTATTCCGCCCCCTACACCCTTTTCCCAGAATTTCTCCGAGCTGTGTTAAATGAAACAAGAAATCGAAACGGAAGTTAATTTCGCGTCGTTTGACGGATTGGTTTTTCAAAATACGAATTTGTCATAAAATGACGGCCTCTTAAACAAAAAAGTCCATATTTCGTCTCATTTTTTCGTTTCCATTTTATATTTATTTGTTTATGTTAAATAAAATAGAAAAATTAAAATTTCTGAAAAAAGAATCCGTCAAACGATGACAAATTTTATAAGCTACAAGAAAAAAAAAATCAAAACGTTGGTTCAAAAAATATCCTGAGAACCGTAAATAGAAACATAGTTCTGTGAAAAACGCATTTAAAGTCGTCTCGGTTTCCGATTCCAAGCTCAATCTTTGCGGCGGCTTATGTTTGTCCGGTCTATCGGTTCGAAATGTACCGACATTTTTTAATAACTGCAAACCACTGATAGGTAACCTCAAAATAAAGCAAACAGCGCTCGGAGATTGCTCAGCCTAAACCGCTGTAACTTATGTAATAATTCAAATTTCGATAAACGGCTTCAAAAATCGAATTCTTGAATAGTTTTTCTAATAGAATATGTAAAGAAATAACAAGCGATTTTTTGAAAACGCAAAATGTATATGCCCCCTTAATTCCATAAAACTACTAAATATTTATCGCGATGAAAAAAAAAAAAAGATATAAAAAATCAGTCGATGCGTATTTGTATAAAGAATGCCTGTTAAAAATGTTGTTTTTTTCGGTTTCGGAGGTAAAAAATTTCATGCATAGCTTGAAAAAAAATAGCATATTTATTTAATTTAACTATAAATTATGATCACAAATACATCTATTTTGAGAGTTCCTCAATTCGTAATTATTATGTTACAATGATGTCAGTCTGTGCCAATGAACGCTCTACAGCCGATAAAGTATGATGTTTTGAACATAAGATTTGTAGGACCTCGGAAAGAAAGCCTCATATTTTTGAAAAGGGACTTTTCAACCGAATATGTTTGTTTACTTATGTCATTTATTGCATATCACGAATATGACACGAGTTAGAGGAAAAGTTAATATAATAAATCCAAGCGATATTTGAATTCCTAGCAACATTTGTTGTAAATTGAATTATTAATTTTTATGGCCCTGGGTTCATAATCTGTGTTCCTCAAATTTTAAAGCTCTCCTTAATACTGCTCTTAGAAAAATGGAAAATACCAAAAAAATCTAAGATATTTTATGTTTACCAAGGGTTTTCAGATTGTGTATAAAGCTAGAGCAAATTACAATCTTGATATATTTAATTTTGTCAACAATACTTCTGATTACCTCTCAATTTCATGCGAGCTGGTGACAATTTGGTTGGCTGACAAACATAGTGTGTTTCGAACACAACGCGATATTTTGCTTAGTAATTTTTAAATAATACAACTCACGTACCACAGACAAAACACATTGAAAACTGTCAAACCGTTCTCAGGGAACCTCGCTGAGACTATATCGATTAAAATTCAGTGATCAATTTTTTTCATGATCATACTTTCTTTATATAAAAAAAAAGTTACGCATGCATCGCTTGAAAATGCAAATTTAAAATATTCAAACACAATAAAATTCATTACGCATTCAAACATTAACCACAATAAAAATATTCGTTACAAAATAATCTTATACTTGAATGCGTATCGCCAGAATATTCATCGCATTAAAACTCAATATTAGAAAATTCTCCTGTGTAAAACACAACGCCATAAAATTCGTCACTATGGAACTCATCACCGAAATACTCAAATCTGAAAAACTCGTATGGCTACCTGTCGCCAGGTGGCAACTGTAACTATTATAACCATATTAATCTATAATGGTCGAGCTAAATACAAGTACTTGTCTCGATTTATTAGTACCGTGAAAAGGGACAGTAGGTAAATATTATTAAATGCCCTTTGAGTCATATACAAACATTCGAAATAAATACGAAAATTTAGTTTTAAGGTTCTCGTACTGTAATACAAGATAATTATAGTGTTTAGTCGTGTGTCTGTAACATTCTCGGATCTAGAAAGTTTCTTAACAAAATGATCTTGTCTGGGCACGTTGTGGACGTATTTTCTCTGAAGGTACCGCGCTGATTTTATAGAAATCTGGTATACAAAAAAATTGCCATCGCGGTCAAAATCTAATAGCCTTCATAAAAATAGAATCCTCTTTAACACGGTGTTGGTAAGGTGTGATAAATATAAGCCCAATAAAATTCAAACGACAATTATTTACGCACAACTGTACTTGAATCACAGAACCTTGTTATAATAAGTTAAATATAGGTATATACGCTTCAGTTTAGGAAGATTGTTCCTAGAACAGAAGTTGCAGTTGCTCTGAAATTATATTTATCGCACCCTACCTTGGTAGTAATAATTAATTTGTTTCTTTGTAATTTATTTAAACTTGTTTTATATTATATTATAATTCAGAGTTTCGAAACGTAATTTTTTTCATAACGGTTTTCGTTCGGCATCAATATATATATATATATATATATATATATATATATATATATATATATATATATATATATATATATATACATATATATATATATATATATATATATATATATATATATATATATATATATATATATATATTTATATATATATATATATATATATATATATATATATATATATAAATGTAATTTTTTTTTTATTCAGCTCCGGTGTTTGTTGCGTCAAAAATAACGCTTTTTCCGGTTTTGTTGTATGTGTGTGCATAAGTGTGTGTGTGCGTCTATGAACACTCTAGAGCCGAAACTGTTTAAGGCAAAATCATAAAATTGATACTTATGATGTTTATATAACCCGGATGTGCACCTCCTATTTTTGAAAACAATATCTTAACCGGATTTACAGTTTAATCCTGCTACTTTATCAATATCTTGCGCTCGGCATGAGTAAGAAAAATTGTTATACTATTATAAGTTGAAATTATTAAAAAATTTAAAGCTATTGTTAAAAAATATAAATATTTTTCTCAATTTTTTTTTTTCGACAACCGTATTATTTACTGAAAAATCGCCAATGAAAATTGTTATTTTATATCAACGTATCCCTAGTTCCAAAGCCTATAGATTTTATTTCATAGCAATCGAGAGGTGAAATATCAAAAAATATAGTTTTCAAATTCAATGTTGAGGGCTCACTTGTAAAGACTAACAATCGATTCTGTATCCCAAGTTCAACCAATAAACCAATAATACTTGCTTGCATTATTGTTCTTTTATTATCATTAAAATTCTGTGGCTATAAATAGGTTTTCTTCATTGAAGACATCAGTGGTTAAAAAATGTTTTCTACAATAATAATTAAATTGGTGCCTGTACCTATAGGTTTGTTTTATTTTATCCGACTTTTTACTTTTATTTGACTATAAAATAAAGGTGTAAAATATCTTATTTTGCAGATATTTTACAAATACTTTAACTCACATCAATATATTTATACTTTCTTATACATATAGGTCAGTTAGTAGGTGTTGTTGCCTTACAATAGGTGGGGTAGTTTTCGACCTTGAGAGGGTTCCGCGCGAGCCACCATCTTGAATGAAAGGTCCAAAAGATAGGTATTTACGAAATTACTCGGCAACAGTTGATCTTATGAGAAAATATGTTCAGTACAAAGTTGAAGTTGATAAAATTTCACACAGTTTTTGTGTAAATATTTATAACGTAAGTCTAATCGGCTACGAGATATAGCAGTTTTACTAAAAATATTGTCAAACAATTTTTATTTATTAGTGAATTTTATATGTAATTAAATATGATGAATAAAATTTACTATTTTTTGAAAAATTGGTTTTATTAACTACTTGTATAAAATACATATGATTAAAGAAAAACACAGGAAAGGAAGAACTGATTAACCTTTAGCTGTCTACATTTTTATTTATAACAACAACACTATAACGCTCGCTTCACTACAATAATAATATGTAGATGAATGAACACACGTATCTCCCCACAAAATATTATATTATTAAATAAAAAATAATATATGTGGATTTTGTAATAGCGAATCATGGAAAAACACACCAAATATTCACATTGAGAGCAACAGCGAGGGTGAAAATAAAGAAATTTTGCCTATATTTTCATAATCCCTGATTCTCAGTAATAGTGACGAATCAAACAATGACGAGAACATAATAAATTACTTAAAAAGAATCCTTCTATTTTAACTTTTTTATTGCACCTCTTCCCTTATTAGACTTACTTACTATACACGAATAGTAATAATATTTACTAATAATATAAAGTGTTTTGACAATTTTTTTAGCAATACATCATTTGGCCGCCGCTGTATCTCGTACCCTATTAGACTTACGTTAATAATATATACACAAAAAATTTATCAGCTTCAACTTTGTACTGAACATATTTTCTCATAGGATGAGCTGTTACCGAGTTATTTCGTAAGAACATATTTCTTTGGCCTTTCATTCAAGATGGCGGCTCGCGCGGACCTCTCCCAAGGTCGAAACCTTGTATTTTTTATCAGGGTCACTATTTGAACAACATATCTCAAAATTATTTCTACCCCACCTTTTGTAAGTTAATGGCCATATTTATCCCCTACTGACTAGAGAAATAGCGATGTTTAAAGAAACAAGATTTGGTACGCGTAAAACGCACCAACGCGCAGAGCTCGCCTTTAGGTAAAATATGCGTTGCGAGCAGTGGTTTTTAATTATTATGGCCTTTTGGTTAACAATTTGAAAAAATGTTATAGATATAAAGAGTCTTACAATTTTTTGTAGATTATATAGATAAAAAAAAATGTAGTCCATATTTAAAAATTCAAAATTATAATATTAAATTTTTTTTTTTGGGCTTTGGGTAAAAAATGATATAGATATAAAGAGTCTTACAATTTTTTGTAGATTATATAGATAAAAGAAAAATTTAGTCCATATTTAAAAATTCAAAATTATAATATTAAGTAATTTTTTTTGGGCTTTGGGTAAACAATATGAAAAAAAAATTGTTGACATAAAATATCTTTTGAGTGTTTTAATTATTTTATAAGGGCAGTATTAAGGAGGACTCCAAATTTTGGGGGCCTATAACTCGGGAAGTATACGGGCGATTGGATTTTAACTGCAAGCGAATTCAAATGGGATGCCATATAATATGTGTACCAAATTTGGAGTGAATCGCTCTGGTACTTTCAGAGGAGTAGAGGGCATCCCATTTGAATCCACTTGCATATTAGATTTAATCGCCCATATACTTCCCGAGTTATAGGGCCCCAAAATTTGGAGCCCCCCTTAATACTACCCTAATAAAAACAATTAAAACATTCAAATATTCTACTAAATTTTTTAAGACATTTTATCTCAACAGGACTTTTTCATATTGTTAACCCAAAGCCCGAATAAATTATTAAATATTATAATTTTGAATTTTAAAATATGCAGTAAATTTTTTTTAACAATATAATCTTCGAAAAATTGTAAGATTTTTTATATTTGTAACATTTTTTCAAATTGTTAGCCAAAAGGTCATAATAATTAAAAACAACTGCTCGCAACGCATACCCAGGAAACACTAACTGCTATGCGAGGTCACAAAACTGCCCAAACATGTGCGCATTGTGAAATCACAACGCGACTTCCTAATAACGAAACTGTTTTGTTACAACGTAATGTTCAAATATCGTGTATTGATAGCATGTTGTGTGGCAGTCCCAATGTGGATGTTAAATATTTTTCCTCCCATGTACGTTGTCATTGCGCACTCCACAGAACATGCTCTGCGCTACCTCTGGAAGATGTTATATCTTTAACATCTATTTACACGTTATAGTGATATGTTGTATGGAGGTTTTCTTCAGAACGTTTTATTTCTATAGGCCACAGTACATCTAAATGATGCACTCCATAGGATGTTCTTCTTTTAACATCAATAAGAAGTTTATGCATCGCATAAAATGAAATCATATATGATTGCATCGATGTTTCTACGGTATGTTACAAATATGCTTTCCAAACAACGTAATTAACTGTATTTAGTTCTGTGACATTTTATCTTATCCCTATACATATATTTGGTGTTCGAGGAAAATATTATCCAATGACAATTGGTCCACCAACCACTTTTTCTAAAGTAATATGCTTTAAATTTATTTGTGTTCATATATTTATTGAGTTCAATATATATTATTATGTTTACGCTAATACAATTTTTTTATGTCCTTTCAAAATGTACAATTTTGTACCAAAGAAATAGTTGTACAGTAAAACTTCCCTAACTCGAATCTCAAGGTGCAGGATAAAAGATTCGAGTTAGGGAAACTTCGAGTTATAGAAAATACACAATAAAAATATGTGAAAAAATTAGTTGTTTATTTTAAAGTATTCAGTAATTTTCTTTTGTATTTTACAAGACCACCTTTCATTTTCTACAAAATCTTCCACTAAATTTAAAGAATTATATATATAATCAGGAACATACAATCATCAATAAAAAGAACGAAACATTAGTGTTCAAGAAAAAAGTTCGACTTAGAGAATACTTCGAGTTATAGAAGTTCGAGTTAGGGAAGTTTTACTGTATTTTTAAGAAACATAACCTTTGCATGTAAAATATTACAAAAATTACGAATAAATTTGTTTAACAAATGCCAAAATGTTTATGGCCCTTTGCCCTTGGGGGGGTAAGCGTGTTGAAATGCGAACCAGAATTTGTATCGCTTCCGACTCATTTTAAGTTACGTACAAATTTAGACTCAGTGTTGCCAGATGTTACATAATTATCAAAATGTAATATAAATTTAGCATAATTCTGATAATAAAATATATCTCACATTATTATCAAATATAACATAATTTTATAAGGTCTTCTTTATATACTGTATGTATAATGCTACCTGACATAGTATTTTCAAAAATGAATTTAATTAAGACTAATATTAGAAACAGATTGTCCAGCGAAATGCGATCAGTAGATTTATGTTAGCCAGTGAAGTACTTACAAAATATCATACATTTGACATTGAAAAAGTTATGACCAATTGCAATTTAATTTTGTAATGCTATTTGTATTGTAAAACAAATGATTATAATATAATTTTGGCTATCTAGTTGAAATAATAATGTGTAATTAAATGAGTACATCGGTTCATTCCAAATTAAAAATATGTAACATCATTTTTCTATAATTTAAAAAATTTCGGTAATACTGTCACATAATTTCATATTTAACATTTGACAACGCAGCGCGACTCAGCGCCTCAACGGCATCTGTTCCTTGTTGTTTATTCATAATAATATAGTTTTCAACCAGCACGGACATGTAAAGTAACATATTGAATTGCACACAATTGCATCAGTATTCTTTTAAAATGTTATAAGTGTAACGTGTATATTCATTAAATATCAATTCAATATTGTATATATTTTGTGCTGCAAATATTAACCGAACAATGCCCGTGACAACTGCCAGTGCTCTGCCATGCTAAACAAAGACATGTTAGCAGTACCGAACTGGGAAATTCAACTAGCCCGGGAAAATCTTGGTAGCCCGGCCCCAAATAATGTACCATTTATGTTATAATGTTTTATACTATTTTATTATATCTGTTTGTTAAAATGCACTATATTTTGATTTTATGTTGTACCATATGTGTTATATTACCATTTTTGTATGTTTAAATATACTGTATTTTAATTTTATGTTGTACCATATAAGTATGTTTTATAATATCTTATACTACATTATCACTTTGTGTGTGTAAATATACTATATTTTCATATTTTTGTACATATATGTTATATCTTATACAGTATTACTATTTTTGTTTAAATATATTATATTTTGTTATGTTTGTACCATGTATTTATATCTTATACTATTTTACCATTTTTGTTTGTATTAATATACTATATTTTGATTTTATATTGAATCTAATATGCTATAATCTTATACTATTTTAAAAAATGTGTTTGTTATTATACATAACTTTGATTGCATTGAAATAAATGTTTAAAAAAAAGTTTATTTTTAATATTTTGTTACCTAATTATTTAATTAAGAAGTACTAGGGTACTATTTTCGCGACTACAGAGTAATTTCACAAAGTGATTTACTAACAACATCCTAAATGTATGATGTAGAGACTACCTATAATAATGTACTAAGAACATCATATTGCGATGTACATGCAATGTTCAGATGAACTGCAATATTTGCGTAACTTTGCGATGTTCTAGGGATGAACTCAATAATGTCATTTGAAGCGGACATTGGGATGTTACCAGGCCGCAATATATGCATCGCAATGGAAGTCGCACGGGAGTTACAAGTCGCCGTGTTACGTTACAAGAACGTCCTTGGGATGTTTTTGTGTTTGCTGGGTATTTTACCTAAAGGCGAGCTCTGCGCGTTGGTGCGGTTTTCGCGTACCAAAACTTGTTTTGTGATGAATATTTTAATCTTTGAATTTTCTTGCGCATGCGCTTTCAGTGATTTACAACTTCTTGTGATATGGTATTCCAGCGCTGAATGAAACCATTCTTGTGTTTGAATTTTTTAGATTTGCCTTTTCAAACGATGCGTAGTTACCCGTATGAAAATCGAGTTTGAGAAACTCGAACGCAGGTTCGAACTTAAAAGTCACGAACAGTTCGAGTATTTTAAAATGAAAACTAGTACTTAGTTTGAGTCTAAACTTGATTCGAACGTGGTTACCAGCCTTATTAGTATAGGTGCGTTCGGTTATTCAGACTGTGCAGCAAATTTTGAATAATTTGCACAGTAAGCGTTCGTATATTCACTATTGTGCAGCGGCTGTGCTTAACAGCGAGCGTTCGGTAAATGACGTGCAGTGCAGTTTGTGTTGCACATCAGCCCAAGCTCTGAGCTGTGTGCAAACTATTATGTGCAAGATTTTACGCGCGAAATTCGTATTGTTAACCCGCAAAACTAGCAAAACGTAACTTATTGTGCCAGACAATTGTATATTGAAAAGGTTCACTTGTATTTCATGCAATATAATTTCTAAAAAATTAGTATTTGTGTCTGATACTTGTTCAGGAACAAATAATAATATTTTATATTTGAAAGTTATAATTTACAGCAAATCTTTCATTCCTACACATCGACAAAAAATACGGATACGTTTTATGTAACATTTTCGTTGATAAATGAAACAATCGGCACTGGCCGTTCGTTTTATACAATACTGCACAGTTTACACAGTGCCCACGTGACATTGCACATGCACAGCATAGTACTTGCACTGCACAGAATATTCGAACGCACTTATATAGTTGTTCTGGATATAGGCCCGAAACATCGATAAGTGTGGAATAAAATTTTCTTCATTTCAAATTCTCAATCAATGTGGGTACCACCAATATTGTTAACTACATCATAAAAACATATTGCCAGGTCAAATAAAAGTTTGTCTTTGTATCAAAAATTGTAACTGACCTGGTATAACGTTTTTTTTTTTTTTTTTTGATACGTTTAAAGCTATTGAAGGTACCCTAAAAGTCTGAGAATTTAAGATGTACTCTACGTTATTTAACTGATTCCTTGTTATTGCAGGTTTGAAAATAAAAATTATTATTTGTATTCTGCATATTAAAAGCAATGTAAATGGGTTCATACCGTTAAAAATTTAGTAAGTCGAAGACGAATTTCATTCTTTTAACAAATGCGTGTAACATATAAGACGGCCACATATACACGCAAACGCACGCGTTCATATATACATGCATACACGTACGCGCCCATGTGCCCATGTGCAAGAGAAAGATGAATAAGGTTGACGTACCGTTATGTAATGATAAGTTTTCTTTCAGACATTGAACATATAACAGAATTCTATAGAACAATCTAGTCTGCTCCGTGGATTGTTCTCGAACCTTGTAGAAAAACTCCAGATGATTCGAGAAGTATTGTGTCCCATATATAAGCATGCCTCGCGGACAAGGACAGGGCAGTAAAACATAAATTATGGTCGCGTGCAGACAGAAATTAACATAAGAATAGGCATTGTACATATGTTAGTGAATAATCAATAACTAAATGAATATCTGTGAATGGTGTTGTGAAATAAATGCATTAAAGAAAAAGTAAATATAGTTTGTGAAGATAAATATGGTTGTGATATAATTTAATTAATTAATAAGTTTTCGTAGCGCTTAAGTAAGAAATAAATGTTTAAATTCTTCACCGAGTCACGTGAAGAATCTTACAATAAATTGGACTTTAGTCGTCGCTTTCCTCCTTTGAAGGTACCGGAGCGATATGAACAAACTATGTTACATATATTCTTCGGTATCCCATTTGAATCCCCTGACAGTTAAAACCCAAACGCCTGCATATTTCCGGAGTTTTAGGGCCCTCTCCCCCTCTGAAAGTATCAGCAATTTGAACCCGATTTGCTAAACATGTTTTGTCTCATTTAAATTCACTCACAGTTTAAATCCAATTGCCTTTATGCATCCGGAGTTATAGGCCCCCAAAATGTGATTCCTTCTTTAATACTGCCCTTAGAAGAGAAAATAAAATTACCTTTCAACAGGTAGTGTAGTGTGTTGTTACTAGTGTTGTGCAGTATTTCAAATAAAAGTATTTCAAATAAGCAATTGAAATACTTTATATATTTCAATTATTGTATTTAAATACTTTTCGAAAAATAATTTGAATTTTGTATTTCAAATACAAGTTAAAAGTATTTTGTAATTAAAATACAATTAAAATTTAAAATACTATTCCTAAAATTTTAAATTACCGTTATTAACCACGGTTGGTGTGGCGACACTGTCGACTTTAGTGGCGTAAGATTTGAGAGGTGGCAATATTGTATTTGTTAACAAACCGCGTAGTTTACCAGTTAAATATTTATAAATTTTTAATTGTTCTAATTTACAAGCATATACAATGCAAAGTGATAAAATTGAAATTGTGATGGATATAGTTCATGATGACATAAAAGACAGTATAAATATAATGAATCCAGTTATAATTGATAATATATTTTTCAAAATAATTAACAAAAATAACCAAACCATAGAAGCAGAATGCTATTGTTGTAAAAAAGAGTATCAAGGAAGCATTCATGCAACTTAAATTAAAGCGTACAAGCTATATAACTTAATTCATTAATTCACAATTGATTTATAGATAAGTGCACGTCAAATTAAAGTGGAGGTTTTTTTTTCGATTTGATTAGGTATTTTAACATTGTTTTTTTTTTTATAATTAAATTTATTGTGTGAAAAAATTAATGTAGCAATGCTCTTCTTAATGTTTAAAAGAAAGAACTATGTGTAAGATCAAATATGTTAAATTGTTATATTATAAATTTACCACTTTTCTAAACTATGTAATTTATCAATGTATGGTACAAATACTCCGTTTGGAGTACTAAAAGAAAGTATTTAGTATTTTAAATACAAACAAGTATTTTAATTACTAAAGTATTTCAATTACATTATTAAATATTTTAATTAAAATGTATTTTAATTATCATATTATAAGTAATTTGTATTTCAAATACTTTTTTAAACGTATTTTGCACAACACTGGTTATTACAATTCTTTTCTTATAAGTCGAGCTGAGGATAAAAGTGTCTGTTTTAATTTAATTACCTCTATTATTTGCAACAATTTTGCTATATATATACATATATATGTAGGGAAAATTTATTTATAATATTATATATATACACACATATATATATATATATATATATATATATATATATATATATATATACATATATATATATATATATATATATATATATATATATATGTATATATATATATATATATATATATATATATATATATATATATATATATATATATATGTATATATATATATATATATATATATATATATATATATATATATATATATATATATATATATATATATATATATATATATATATATATAAGAATTGTTGAAAATTGTATATTTTTATACAATGCAAACAAATATGAATATTTTTATCCAGCCGTTCTAGAGTTTCATCCTTTCCAAACGTAATGAATTTTTATAAAATTCGATATATTTTCATATAAGGGCTGTGTAAAGGCGCAGAAAAACGTAGTCACATGGGTGTCCCATCGTCTTTACCCTAACCACAAAATATAATAAACTTCTACACGCTTGCTTGGCGTTACAAAATTAATCAATTTCTATAATGAAGCCTGTTTGACACTGTTCCGTATTTGATTATAAAATAATAGTTGGATATTTATTTACATACATAACTGTGCACATCTTGTAATCTAATTACGGGTTATGTATGAATAAATCCAAAAATTATATGAAAAATCATTGGCATCCGCCAGGATCCGTTCCTGGTGAATATTATTCATTATCCGCACAATTTTCGAATATATTACACTATATATTTATTATATGGTTGCATTATATAAATTGTTGAGTTTTGCATCAATCAAAATTACCATAGTCACTAAATTATGTGTTAAATTGTGCACAGAGAAAATAATTAAATTTAATCAATTTATTTTTACTACTATTTAATATATCCCATATTTGAATACAGCCAAGTTAATGTAGCGTTATATTTAAAAATTGCTATATTTGCTAGCTGCAGATAAGCTTTCTTTAATATATATATATATATATATATATATATATATATATATATATATATATATATATATATATATATATATATATAGATGTTATTGCCATATATGCTACATAAATGCACCATGTATTTACTGTTAATAAATGGTACTTGCGAAAAATATACAATTTAAAATTTTACTGTATGTAATCGTAAATCTATTACTATTAAATAAATTTACTTTATAATAAAAGCAGATATTTCAAAAAAATAATGTAATTGTAAGAAATGGACTAATTTATTAATTATGAATTAATTAAGTAATATTTAAGAAAATAGAAATATTTCCAAGGAAATGCTCAAATATAGTTTTATTAACTATAAATACAAGTTATTCATTTCAGTGTTATCAACAAACGACGTCAGAAAATTTTGAACTATAATCTATATAAAACTAATATTATTCAATAATCAGATATGAAATAAGTAAATAATATTGTATATATTAATAAATTATTTGCGTAAAATTACTACACTTAATAATCAAACCAAATCGCTGTTTAGTTATCTCCTACTGGACTACCAGAATCGATATGTACGTCTGAGTATTCTTGGATCATGTAAATTTTGAATTAGATTGATATTTTCAAATAAAATATCAATTTTAATCGATTTATTGATTTTTTCAAAGAATTTTAATAATTGTGCAACGATTTTCACATTTTTGAGCGTTGAATTGTTTTCGGAGACGAAAACCTTAATACCAAAGCACAAAATAAAATAAACTACTACGTTACCTTACAGAAAATTCAACAAATTTTGTGCGTCTATCGTATTAAACAATTTAAAATAAATTTGTGATAAAATAGTCAAGCAGGTTAAAAAGATATAAAATATAAATTCGGACAGCGTCAAACAGGCTTAAGAAACATCATTATACCGAAATTTTCTGCTTGTATTTGAACAACCTCTTTCTACATTTCTGTATAGGTAGGTAAATACAGTGATATTGGCGAGTGTACAATTTTGTGTCACGCACGTACTCTGCCATTACGACATCCATAAGTGTGTTAGAATTCTCGGAATTGGCACACGATTTCGGTATAAATATCACTGATTTGAAAGGAATTGATTTTCATCTAATACAGACATTCCCCTGTCCCCTCCCCGCCTTCGGCCCTGTGCTTTCAACCTGTTCTTATGAATAAATACGCAGGGTGATGAAGATATGATGAAAATGTTCGGGACCTGTTCGTTAAACGTAGTCTGAATATATTTATTTCCCAAGGTTGGGACGCAAAACCGTTTGAAAACCGTTTTTCACGCGACCGGTCGCCTGATTTGTGGGCCGTGGACCTAATATATATAGTAATAGTTCGTTAGATATGCTATATAGTACGAGTGCGAATGTAGGATTCACCTTTGTAATGCAGTGTGTGTAACGGATAGGGCTATTTTATTTTTATCTAGATTATGATAAATATATGTGGGTTAGACATGCACTGCTAGAGGACATTTAAAATGTTATCGAACTCTGTTCTTTATTCTATTGGGCTGTAAAAAATCTGAATAGTATTACTCATGAGACGTTAACGTTACTTGGAAGATTTATTTGCTTTACTTTCATTTGACGTTTATATCTACTAGACTAGACTACCATTATAGGACGAATCACAAGCCATAAAGATAGTGCCTATATAACTAAAGTTGCTGTCATTGTAACAGACACACTTGCATCATCTTAACCATGCTTTTAGCTCGTTGTAATACTAAAGAGTTTTAATATCCATGGCACGGATATAGCTGATTGCCGATATAATGTTAACGAATGTTGACAAATAAGTATTATGAAGTTGCGGCACGATACAACCTTAACTATTACCTGCCAAAGTCGTATTTAAAAGAAATAATCGATTTCTTTTTTGTTTAACTATGATATAGCAACGTAATAAAAGGCATTTTTGGAAATATAATTTTTTTATTTGCTATAAGTTACTCAAAACAAAATGTTGCGTATACACAACGCTGGCAGATAAATCATAGATGTATATATAATTAAAATTTATTTTACGTGGAATATTTGAAAGCATTCTGAATGCAGATGAACTTGACACTTTTTACATAACAAAAAATGTATTACTACGGCATACTCTACACCTTCGTCGTTGTTTGTTCTCATGTTTTTGAATCACGTGTCCAGTAGTATCACTACGTATATCATCAAGAAAACAATTTATCGATGGTCACCCTAGATTTAGGTTTCTTGTGGAGCAAGGTTCCTCTTGATTTATTGTTTCATTTACTTCAACTCCTAATAAGCCTCTTACAATATAAGATCGAAAATCCAGCTGACATGCTTTTTTCGCCATATGCAATTCTGTGAATATTACTTACCATATTGTGATTATTTTACTGTTAAAAAAATAGCACATAAACACTATCGGATTTATTTTGCCACTATTACAGTAAGAGCATTACAAGAACTGACGAGAATCACTGAGGATTTAAATTATTGCGAGTTGTAACTTGTTCGGTAGATTACTCTTAATCGGCCAACGCACAGTGGAGTATTTGTATGAAAAACACTGTCAAAAGTCGAAATCACAAATCTAGTCGAAATATAAACAAATCGGCATTTTCTTTAAGAAGAATGACTGGCCCGTCAAACTGTTGCCATATAAGGGCGCCAAATGTTTATTTACATACGTAAATTAAATCAGAACCCAGTCATTGTAAGTAGCGAATGCGCTGAGTAACGACTAGGCTATAATACAGTACGCATTTGTTTTGTAATTTGTGTTTGTTGGTCTTTGAATTTTTGAAAAACAAAAACGATTTTGATATGGTAGGAGAAGGTATGTACTTTACTTTGAATCATTATTTAATTTGCAATTAAAATAATAAGTTTACGAATAATATTTGCAAGTCCTATAAATGTGTGATATTTTTTGCATCAAACTTTCGTATAAAAGTGTTTTTGAGTACCTGTCGCGTCTTGTCGCGTTATTTCTTTTGTACACGCATAATATTCAGACTATTCTTTAATCAATTTCGATGAAAAATCTTCCGCACTCTTCCGCCATTTTGTGTACTATTAGTTTAAATATTAAGAGTAAAAGAGTATATATTGTACAGTCATTTGGTCGTTTCACTTCAGCCTTAATTTTTTTTGTGATAATTTGATTAAAAATGGAACAAATATGAAATATTTAAAAATAATTAGTTTGTTTTCTCGTTGGAGGTGGGTGAGTTACACCCCAACTCAGAGTTTCAAAAAAGAAAGAAAGAAAGTGACTATAAGAACGTGTCGATCGTCGAATTCTACTCCAAAAAACCCCTATAACGTTAATTTTGCTTTAATACCCTCCTAGTTACAGGGGGTTGAAAACGTTGATTTTCAAGCAAAAATACTGATTAGCAAATTACTCACAGAGGATCAAATTTTCGAAAATGTTTGCCATGATATAAAAGTTAACTTATGAAATTACAAAAATAATTCATGAAATAAAAATTTGTTTAGGCTCATCGTTGCTGAGATACATTGAAATTTGAACATAACCCTGAAAAGATCACGCTCTTCAAATAGTCGTAACTCTAGTTTAAAAATTACTTTTCAATATGTGCCATGAACCAAATTAAAGCTATATATAGTAGCTTATTATCGTATAATATTGTTTCTTATTTAATAATTGAATAAAATCTATAAAATAATTTTGACCGGTTATTTCATACAAATACTCCACTGTGCAACGTTGCGTATACGCAACATTAAATCTAAAATCATTTATCTCATTCAAATCTTAATATAGTAAAAAATTTGTCTTCTTACTTTCGTAATCAATTAGAAAACATTACTTTTGTTCCTAACAAAGCATTTAGCGCACTAAACTTCTGTGCATTTTTTTGATTGCAAGTATACCCATTACATATACATAAAATTTACTATATTTAATTAATAATAAAAATTACATTATTTCTCTTAGAAACAAAAAGAATTAAATTCAGACTTGTTTTGGCCTTTCTTTAATTATGTATATTTTAGGGTATTTTCAATATTATATATGGGAAATATAATTGCGATAGGATTAAAACTGCGAGCGGATTCAAGTGGGATAGAATACGTGGTGCAAATCGCTCCGGTACCTTCAGAGGAGTAAAATGATATACATTTGGTCTTACGAGTAAGCAATCTAGCGAGCGACGGCTAACATCCAAGTACATGAGTTGAATTCAGGGCGACGAGAAGAGATCTTTTTGTTAAGGATATTTAATGATCCGAATATGTAACTGACACACGACCGAAAGCTTTTACTCTTTTATACTACGTACGGAGAGCTCAACGTGGCACTTATTTAAAAAACAGGTTTGTACCTGTTAATAGTAATATAATTTTGAATTTTACACAGCAGAAATGTCAAAAGAAAAAGTTAATACAATCATTTGCGTGAAGTAATATATTCTAGTATGGAAAACGGATGTAAAATTGCCTTTGTCCTATTTTGAAAATATGTTTCTAATATTGAATTTGGACGAACTTTTCTTTAGCATATCGTACGCTAGTACAAATGAGCTATATTATTCAGCCGTGTGTCTGTAACGTTCTCGGATAGATTAACATAAAACATTAATGATAATTATTTTGAAATATATAATATCAAATAAAATAATTACTTTCATTATTGTGTTTCGAATTGCTTAATGTTCACCAATCATGAGCATAAATATAATGAATTTAAATTCAACGAAAATGTGATGAATCCAAATAAAGTTTGGGCACCTCCACCAAAGAACTTGTGGCATAAACTTGAACCAGAATTTACATTCAACCATAGTATATCCCTCCCACCACCATCATGTTTACATGTAGCAATTTCTTTTCACGTTTCTTGATTCTGTGTATACGGATGAACAAGAATTTGACTTCATTCTCTTGTTCCGTACCTTGTGGTGATTCACTGATTATAAGCTCTCCGTAAAATGAGCTAAAAGCATTGGTGTCTGCACCTATGCTTGCTTATACTAGGATATAGATTAGAAAGTAATTTTAGAAGGAAAAAATATGACGTGTAATTCAAGCTTTATAGTGAGTGCAACGATGTGACTATGTACCCGTAAACAACAAGAGAATAAAGTGAAGTCCCTATTGATAAATAAATTGAAAAGTGCGATTTATTTCTGATCTCGTAAACAAGGCGTTTGAAGTTATGGCACTTCGAAAGTGTTCAACTCAACAGCTACGTACCTAACCTTACCATCAACAACAACAACAACTGATTTCCTTTCGATCTAGCGTCGATGTAAATGCTTAACTCCGGCAACGGGAAATATTTATACACAGGCTCGTGTGTTTTATAGACTATAAACCAGCGTAATTTACTGTTGTTGTTTATTGTTTCCTTCCGGATCGTTCCACATTTTCCTGTCATATATTTTCTTCTCATCCTTTTGTTTTGTCCTCTATACTCTTTCTCACTCACTCACTACACTGCATTTCTGGCCGGTTGATCTTTAAACGTACCCAGAGCTACATTGCTGCATACACAACATTAGCATTCGTGTGTATGTTATGTTAGGTTTCGTTGTTCATTCGTTTTATGCACGAAAAGCGACGAACATATCCTTTTTTTCATTTTACACACATGCGAACTTGCGCATTCTTCCAAAACCTATCCGAAACTAGCCCAAACTGTTTTTTATTTGTATTTACAATTCAATGAAGTTATTAAAATAGCCATAAGAAAATATAGCTGTGTTTATTGCGTTAAATTATAATAGGAAGCATGAATGTATATTTCTGTATTATTCTTACTGAAGATGAAGATATTAAACAGTATTGTTAGATTTCACAAAATCATATTATCCGAATGAAACAAACTATTGAAATTTGGGAAAGTGGCATATAATCCATTATTATTATTATAAAAAAAATTATTTGGTACCATAAGCAAGGGGCGGACAGGCCATATGGTGCATGTTGAAATTTTCACATAGGTGAAATAAATTGAGTAATTTTGCAGCTATTAGGTCGCTTTAAAGGATAAAAAATCTTCGGAGAACATCATAGCTCAATTAACTTGTCTTGTTTCCAAAATATATTTAACTTATAGCAAAGAGAAAAAAAATTCATATCTGCTTATTGTAATATACTAAACACTATTTCTTATACGCATTCTTATTTTTTAAATGAACAAAATATTATCTTTAATAATAAAACCCTCTAGTCAAAATTCACATTAATATTGTGTTCCCTGTCCGACCCTTAAAATAAGTTTATAATAAAAACCATCATTTTTTTCCGCAATTGAAATTTATTCGAATATTTGAATCACATCATAGGTTCGCAATCAATGTTTTAAACATGAGTATAAGGAATTTTTATGTGAACTCTTGTCATGTTCATTTGTTTGAGGTTATTTTGTGTTTTATTCCTTATTGGTAAAAAAAATTACCAACTTCCTATTTTACCAATTAAAGCAAAAATTAAAAATTGTCAACCACTAACGCAATTGCGAAGGCTTCGTTTTTAATTAATTTTGAAAGTAATATAAATCTATACGAAATCGTATCTCAGTAATGTATATTTCAAAGAAAAAAGAAATCATGCTTGCTATACAGGAATCGAACAAAAATAACATGAATAATGTGATTGATTAATATTCTAAATCAAATTTCATAAAAAGATACTGATTGCGTGGCACATACGGGCGTTAAGCTACAAAAAGATACTCAAACTTACTACAGTGATAGAATATTCCAGTTTGTTTGAGTTACATTATTTAAGACAAAAATTGTATTAAACTAATATTAAACAAAAAGTAAAACCAATCAAAATGAACATTCCCACTACTTTGAGTCTAATAATAATGTCATTCTTTTACTCATTTTTCCATACTTCGATAAAGTGAATATAACTCTGAAATAGTGTAAAATGCCTTGTCATAATTTGCTTACTAAATCGTATATTGTAAATTAAAAAAAAAAAAAAACAAGTTGGGCTTTTTTTTACATTCTTAAACTTATACTGCTATCTATATAATATAATATTGTTTTTTATTATTTTAAATTCATTCGACCATTGGCATGAAACAATATCAATATGGGTGGTAACTAAGAAAACGTTTAAAAGGTGACTTTTCAGGAAATGGTACATTTTTCAATACAAAAGAACTGACAAAAGTTGCTAAGTATTTTAACATCTTCAACTTTTATAAGTATAATGTTTTCTCCAACTAACCTTTAACAGAGCGTTCACTCACACACACACACAGTTAGTCACAGACACACGCACACACTAGATCCAAAAGTTTTTGTTCTAAACTTAAGTTGTTTAAAGTTTCATAATTTTACCTTCAACAGTTTTAGCTCTAGAGCGTTCACAGGCAGAAAAACACACGTACACACAGACGTTATTCCGAAAATATACTCAATTCAGAGGTTGTCAAAACGAATGTATATTTCCGTTAAAATATCATGTTCGATTTTTTTCATGATAATAATACTATAAAAATGTAATAAATTCTATAAAATTACTTTTCGTTGATAGTTATACTCATTTATTGCCTAACCCTCAATATTGTGATTTAATGGTCCTTAGTACAAATATGAAAATGATGTTACAAATATCATAGTTATAGTACGTTTGGAAACATTGTTATAATTATAAGGTAACATCTCCCTACACGCACACAAGTTTGCGCCTTCGCGTTTGCGCAAAAGCAGGTCAAAACTAGTGCATATCGTATCTACACTCTAATAAAGTTAGAAGCTTTTATTAAAATAGTAATAAGAAAATATACGAGTGTCTGTTTCGTTAAATGATAATAGGAAACCTTAATGTCTATTAGTCTATTTCTGTATTATATTTACTAAAGACTGAAGATGAAGATATAAACTGAGCAAATATCAGACGACGGTAGCAATATAGCAAGCGTATTAAGGAAACAGATCTTAAATAATAGATGAGCCTATTAGGATTTTGTTGTTTCGAACGAACGAAAAACTTATTTCGTATCGGGATGCCAGAACAATGGAATACGGAGAGTAATATTTATTTTTAGAAACTGATAGGTATGCCAGTGTAATTCCGATTATTCAGTACGGTCATGGTGTGCCAGTAAATCAAATATACATATCTGTGTGGATATTAAACTTTATGATGTTTTTTTCACTGAAATAAATATGTAGTACTTCATTTACATAATGTAAAATTATTAATAAATGTTATTCCTATTATATCGTGTATAATTTTATATTTTCAAAATTTAGAAAATTATATAAATAATAGTATACATAAACAGGAGAAATTCGGACAGAAAGAAGATTATATTGCTGTAGAACTTTACACAATTCTATCATAAAATACTAAAGTATTTTGGAATTCATTCATTTGCGTAATCAATTGAAATTATTTTCACTATTTATTTTCTTCCACGTTGGTGCAGGCACAAATACTTATTATTAATGGAAAACAAATTTAATGATTTAAGAAAACACTATAATTTCCGACCTCAAAACAATTCAAGACTCAACAATGAGATTCATTCATTTATTGAATATTTAAAAACAAAATATTTTTTAGCAAGCTCTACGAAGTACAGAGGAACTAACGCATTCAGTCGTATATCTGTAATATTCTGGGATCAAAAAATTTCCTTTACAAAATGAAGTTGCCTCGTCACCCTGAATCCAAAAATATTAGTTACTCGTCGCTCGTTCGCTCGTTCGCACGCTCGTAAGCAGGCGCGAATGTAGGAGGGCTAAAGAGACTCCCACCACATCCAAAATTACAGCTAAAGTAAAAATTAAAATTGATTTAACTTTATTTTAGCATGGCGACAATAAAGCTGTATTCCGAATGGCATTTAACGCAAATCTCTTAGATTGCAGCGCACCAGACGGCCCGTAAGCGAATCACTAATTTCGGCTTCAATAAACTCAGCCCCCCCCCCCTCAAATAAATTCTGCCTACGCGCCTGCTCGTAAGACCAAATTTCTGCCCTCTAGTCTTCTGTAAGCACTGGAAAAAGTTCCTACCCATATTTTTTGGTATCCTATTTGCTATTTGAATCTGCTCGCAGTTTAAATTCCATCGCTTTTATACTTCTGGAGTTATAGGGTCCCAAAATTAAGAGCCTTCATTAATACTACCTTAACAAATTTAATTTTTAAATACCTAAAAATTATACAAAAATAAAAGATATTTAATCTCTACGACAATGCATATAGTGAACCCAAAGGCCATAAAAAAATATTAATAATAATTATGAATTTTAAAATATGCAATTTCTTACCTAAATCTATACCACCGACATTTAGTGCTCAAATAGTGCTACTGTTTTCAAAAATTTGAGAGTTAGTGCTAAATATAATAAAATGTTAGAATTTCAAAAAACCTTTAAAACAAAAGTTGTTTGATATTTCAATTTTTTTTTATTAGTATCACTTTTTCTCTAACTCGTGAGTAAATATTTACTTCCAGTTTTAATATTGTTTTCAAAAATAAAGGTTCATGACCTTTCCCTCAACAGATTTAACTTAAATGCGGTTACACACACACACAAACACACATTCACGTCATCTCGAAAATAATCGAGTAAAAAACTCGATTCGGGATAGTTAAAACATGTATTTACAATAAAATCTCGATTTCGAAAATGTTCATGATACATCTTTTAGACTTAGTCGAAGTAACTAAAAATGTTAACTTTTCTAGCAAATATATATTTCAAATTGAAAAATGTTACTGCAAAATTCAAAGTCTAGCTCCGCCATTAGTTGTTTATGGAAACAGAAAATTTTAAATATGTCAAAATTTAATAATTATTTTGAATGTGGTAATAAGAGGAGTTGTGTCTTGAATAATCCATTTAAATACAAAATAGAAGCAGTTAGTTAATTTATAAATCTGATTTTTGAAGAAATATAATGATATTGTTTATATATATATATATATATATATATATATATATATATATATATATATATATATAATTGATTGTTTCAGAAACATGAAATAACGTGGTATGCCAAATAACAAATAGAGTACGTATTGTATAAGAGAAAGAATAGCTGCCAGAAAAAAATATTCACCTCTCAATCTGAATGGTAGTATCTGATTTGAGGGTCCCTGAATCTATTTTGTCTAGTTAAAAATACGTAACTGACGTTTGAAAAATAACTTAAAAATTCAAGATACAATTCCAATGTCATTTTTATTCCAATTTATTTAAGGACTACGTCGACTGCGTGGTCATTAGTACTCCGCTATAGTTATTTACATTTACATTTGGTTTTGTTTGATTGTTATATGTATTTTATATATAGTTTATGATATTTGTTTCGTTGATGTATTGGAGGAGTCGATCCGTGGTGCATTGTTGTTTTCTAAGGCTTCTGTGATTTGCCTGGGGATTTTGTGTTTGTCTCTGTGTTCCTTGTATTTTTGGCATTCGGTAATTTAGTGTTTGACTGTGATAGTGCTGTTGCACAGATCATATTGGTCTGGTGGTGTTTTTTTGAAAAGGGATTGGTGTGTACTGCGTGTGTGACCAATTCTGAGTTGTGTCATCGTTATCTCGTCTCTTCTGTTTCCAATGGGCTTCCATGGTGTGAGATTAGTTTTTACGGCACGAAGTTTGTTGTTGGTTGTTTGGCTCATTCGTTTGCCCATTTATAGTTGCACTCCTGGATAGGTATGAATAGCTCTTACTCTTTTATTGAGTCTTTAGCTGCTGCGTCGGCATCTTCATTACCTCTTATCCCTATATGTGATGGGATCCACATGAGTTTTTTGTTGTTTAATTTGTTGGTTGCTGTGTATATTTCATCTTGTATTGTATTTGTTAGATTGTGTTTTGGGAACATTTTAATTATGTCTTGTAGTGCGCTTAGAGAATCAGTGCAAATGACGAATTTCTTGTTCTGGGCTTCTCTGTTTGTTATGTCTCGTATGCATTGGTGGATGCTATATAGTTCTGCTGTAAATGTGTGCAAGTTGTTGGTGGTAGGTATTATTTTCGTGTTATTTTACCTTCTTCTTCGACTATCGCTGCTCCAACTTTCCCGTCGATTTTGGAGGCATCCGTGAATATAAATAGAAAATGTTTGTGTTTGTTGCATATTTTTCCCCTCTAACACCTCCACCGCCATCTGGCGGATGGTGTTGTGATTGTATCATGCTTAGTGAGCTACTCAGCCAGAAATGTCACTGTATGATTTCTTAATGGGCGTGTGATTTATAGTTTTTAGGTTAGTATTTTTATTATTGGTAGTTTGGATGTTTGTCAGGAATATTTAAGGGTAGGTAGGGAGATCATATTATGTGTGATACCTTGCAAAATTGTGTGTTGATGGAAAAGTTTTAAAAATTTTGGTTTAATTTAGCACTTTGAAAATTCATTGTTTTCCGTAAATTAAGACGAATCTCCATAGTTGCCCGTCGTTACAGGTCGGTGTAAAGAGGGAAGCGCACAAATATCGTATCGCCATAAGAGCCAATACTATTTACTACTTAGTTGAAGCGTTCGTTTGATCCTTAAAATACTTGCTAATACATTTTTTTGAATAAAACTTTTAGAATATTCCGGTTGAAAAATAGTCAATGTATCCTTGTCTAGTTTTTAATTTTAAAATTTGTCATCTCAATAGAAACTATGGACATTTGAAAATATGGTAAATATAGAACAATATAAAAAGAAATCTAAGCCAAAACTTGAAAATCGAAAACTAGAGAAGGCTAGAGCGAAGTATTGGCTATCATTCATTTTAATGTTGTAATAAAAGAGTTTTAAACCATGTTTAGCTATGTCTACAACGGCTATATGGATTCCTCTTAATACTGTACTTTTCGAGATCTCGAGAATCTCATTTTGCGGTAATGTTTACTGGAATATTAATTTATTAAATAATCAACAAAAGCTAATCAACTGCGTTTTATGTACGCTATTCAAATAGAAAATAGAAGCAGTAAGTAAAATTATATTCCTGATGTTTAAATGATAAAATAATTTTGTTTTGCATAATAAAGCATAAAAATATATAAATCTGTGAAGAAATGGTTTTTAATAGACAAAACCAAGAGAATATAAATATTACAAAACAGTTTCTAAAACTACTATATTTTATACCGACTTATATCCCAATTATATACGGTGAAATCGAACCTAAATGCACTTCTGTAGTTACGCTACTGACCTTTATACAAATATGAATTCAATTTAATATTATTATCGAATAACGAATGAACTGTAGATGATATGGGCACATTGTGTCCACGGGTTACCCAAGTTGCTTATATAAGTATGCAAATACTAAAAAAGGACAATGTTCATATACGTAAATAAATAATATATATATATATATATATATATATATATATATATATATATATATATATATATATATATATATATATATATATATATATATATATCTATGGCTTGGTGCTAAAAGTTCCTATCTCACTTTATGGCGATATTGAGATAAATATACCATTCGCTTCTGATTTTCTTGTTTTTCACGATAATACAAATGATTATGTCTACATATACTTTCTTTAGTTAGTAATCTGTGTTATTTCAATTTCACAAACTTTTCAACTAGGGTATAATATTCGTGCAAGAAGTGCCTAGATATACATAGGAATATAGGTGGGTTTTTTTATGAGTACAATAACTACCAAAGTTAACATTGACTATTTTAACATTAAATATTCATTGAGTTTGTAGTACTTAGATTAGTTATTCATTTTTTAATTCAAGAATGTTACAGACACACGACCAAACACTAAAGCTGTCTAGTTCTGTCATATGGCGTACTAAAATCACTAGATATAATTTGGTATACTATACTACCTTAAAAACATTAGTGGTTAAGAATATACAGCAACCTAGAGGCATAGATCCATTTACTTGCTTTTATTGTCAACCTAAACAAGAAAGTAATGACAATATTGTTTCATAGACAATCTTCCCTTAACACTTTTTTTTTGGGCTAAAAAATTAATTTTCGTAAATAAAAAATTACATCAAATATAAAAGTAACGGCACACTTGCTAGCTGAAGGCATGGGTGGCTATACCTATTCTTGCTTTTATTGCCAGCATAAACTTCGATATTTGTAAATACGTACTTGGTATCCTAAAATTATCCTCCAGTCCTTATTATCATTAATACACCCTTCGTCCAGACATTTTTACGAATCGATGATACTTGGACCAGATAGTGTAGAATATTTGCCGGATGAAAAATAATACCTGTTACTTGATTAATCGAGAAATTGTATTATGATATATAAATTTATTTAGTTATTTAATATAAAATTTTATTCTCTAAATAAATTTTTATTTGTAGCAATAAACCATAAATCAGATGGTAGTAAATTAAATCACAACCTATGTTGACAATATTTCAAGGTTTCTTAATGCAAGAAGTGCCTATGTCACATTTATTTTAAGAATTACCAAAGAAAATCATAATCTAGTATATTTAAAAAATATTAATTCTCGGGTCACAAAGGGCTAACGAACTTTTTATAGTTTGTATAATACTCATCCGTTTGTAATTTGTAAAGGACCTTACTTAAGCTGCCATAAAGACATACGAGAAAATTAGTTCTAGTTGATGAGAACCTTTTTAAAATTTTCATCCAAAGTAGACTTTGTTATAATTCAATAACATGACAAAAATCATATAGTTACGTCTCTGCGCGATAAACTGTCACATTGGTCACTGTTTTTGCCGTGTAAATTTGTATGCAAATTCGTGTTATATATTTTTGTGTTTTATTTTATTTTCTTTATAGGAATACAACTGAAATTGTACTTGTAACACATAATATGATAACTGTCAAACTGAAACCCGGGTTTCATAATAATGAAAATGTTGCGACCTACATGAACAAAATAAATAGATAAATAAATACAACTTTCGTACCCATAGCAACGACCCTATTATTAAAATAAATAAATCTTTTTATAATGATGCAAATATAGCAATCTTTTAATAATGATTGGAAGAAGGTCTAAAGAAAGTATTATATTCTCAAAATATGTCAAAGTTAAAATTTGTACGAAAATACACGTTTTGAAATTATCAGAATAGATTCCGACTGTATGAGTGTGTCTGGCTGTATGTGTGCCTGTCTATGTGTGTCTGTAAGCGCTCTAGAGCCAAAGCTGTCGAAGGAAAAATTATGAAACTTTATACTTAAAGCTATTCTAAGTTGAAATACAAATATTATTTTGGATAACCATTCATTATTCATTTGGTTTTTACACAGATTATCTGTGTTTTTACATCTAAAAATCTATTTTTTATGAGTTTAACTTTTTTATTTTTTATTTCTATTTGAATAGCGTACACAAGCCGCATATAATTTGGTTAGCTTGTCTAAGTTATTTAATAAATTAATATTCCAATAAACTTAACCGTAACATCCGATTTGTTTCTTGAATTTTGCGGTTAATTTTCAGAACGTTTTGTATTATCAAATAGTCAAAATTGATTCAGAGACCTTCAAAACGAATATTTCCATTCAAATTTGGACGTCGATATATTTTTGTGGTCACTATTCTTTCTTTTATATATTTGTACATTTATACTTTATTTGACACTTGATTTTTTTTTGTTTGTTTGTCAATCAATCAATAACTATATCAATTTATCTTTTCAAAAAACAGGATTAACAATTTACTTACTACTTCTATGTTGTATTTGAATAATTATTCATTGCACATTAATAACCTCATTGAAATTAATTACTTAAATTTTGACATTTCATAAATTTGCGTTTCTATAAAAAATTAGTGACAAGGCTTAACTTTGAATTTATAGTGGCACAGTATTTTTTGAAAAGTGGTAATTGGTCATATGTTAAAATACAAATAAGTCAGATATCAGTTTATTCCGATATTTTGACACATATTACAATACTATAAAATTTTACAGTGACGATTTTCACAATGGTTTAAGCCACTGTAAGAAAGGCCAGGCTTGGTAATAACCATAAAAATCGGTTATGGCCAATACAGAACTTTCTTTTACGTACTATTCATTAGAAATATAAATTCCAAGCAAACTGTCAAAAAATACCAGTCCTCCACAATAATACCCTGAAATTGTACAAATTAGTTTATTATTTTATTATATTATCAAATATTGTTCCTTCAATATGAAATACAGATGTTGATTCAATAAAATTCACGTTTTCAGTCGTTCTATTTGTGAGCTAAATGGCAGACAATATTTAAATTTTGTTTATTTGTCAAATTATTTTCAGGCATACGTAAAACGATATCTCTAAAAATTTCCTTGACAATATAAATAAGAACGTTAAGATTTTCCATAGTGGTTTTCTCGTAACTGGTAAATTTTTTAAAGAAACTTTTCAAACAAAAGTTGTGCGAAATATTAATATCTTTAATTATTATAAAATAGAAAGACACACTTGGTAAGTATCACAAAATCTATATTAATATGTTTGAGATAGAACAAAAAATGCATAGAGTAAACATGCATTTCCGGTTTTAATATTCTTTTAAAATACAATAGATGCACATCTAGGGCATATACAAGTCTTATGTTTGAAGTTTCAATATTTTTTGTTCAACAGTTTTGGCGTTCACAGACACATACATACACACGCATACACACATACACACACATAGACGTCATTCCGAAAATTGTCACATTCGATTCGGGGAAGGTCAATACGTGTATATCCGTTAAAATCTCGAGTTCGAAATTTTTCATGAATACAATACTTGCTTATTACTTCGTAAAAGAAAGTAAAAACATATAAACTAATTTTATGAATATCAGTTCATATTACGGCCAACGGTTTCAGAATTAGGGGGTAACAGTACAGTTTTTAGTTACAGTTTCGGTTCAGTTCAAGTTCTTGATTATAAGCAATATACTTCCGTTGCGCAGCCACATATACAGGATCGTAAAACATCTGTATGGCCTTTGGGTTTCAAAGGGAACTTTATATACATCAAATAATATACAGATGATAGAATATAATATCAAAGTTTGAAATCTAGATTGACTTTCTTTCATATATAGTTTAGTCTCTGTATCGATACGTAACTTGCATAACTCTTGAACGGAAATTACAATATTTCTTATTGATATATTACATAGTACAGCGTAGATGAGATTCAGTAGTTTCTTTTGAATTTTTCTTCTTTAATTTTTTAACATTTTCTTTGTCTCAACTTCGCAACAGTAATATTTTGTTTGTAATGGTTGTACGTAACTATTCCGGTTATTTGGCAACGTTACAAAATTGCTTTATGTAAACGTGTTTGAGATGATTACTAAAAAATGAACTCATTTAAAAAACATATCATGACGCTTTTTAGCTCGGCTCTTACTTTTCTATGAACATTTATTTTGTTAATGCTATTCCAATGTTTGTATATAAACATTATATGATAGTTAGTTTAAAGAGTTTTGTGTTTCCATTGAAAATATATTACTCGAATGATGGTTTACGTAATTGATGTACTGGTACACTTTGGAATAATATTCAGTAATACTGTGATACAATTTATAGATATAATTGATTAAGCACTTGGAATAGAACTGTGTTGTGCTTGAGTCTTCGTATAATAGAAATAACACTGAATTACACTTTGATTTGTAAACTTTGGCGTTGTTCTTTGGTGTTTGCGTTTGTTTCTATTGTATTGTTTGTTTTGCTGGTTGATTTGTATTGTTAAACAAACAAATCGACGAAAGTTTTTATTTTTATTTAAATATAATGTATTTCTTTATTTTTCACATTGTATTAAGAAAATAATTGCATTGCTAAATAAGCAATATTATTCGTTCAAAATGTAGTTATACTTTGATCTTATTATGAATTATGATAACATGCACATATTTAGTATGAACTTATATACAGTAATTAAATAATGAATAATCAAAAAACAAAGTAATTACTATTGTATGTTGCCCAATTCAACCAAATTTATATTTTGACATTTCTGTACTACTTCATCTACAAGATTATAGAGACCATTCGCTCTGGGTAATTTCTGTTTTTAGCTCACCTAACCGAAGAAGCTAAAGCATTCGGTCCTGTGTCTGTAGCATACTCGGATAAAAAAAATCTTATATACGAAAAGTTTGTCTCGTCGTCCTGAATCCAAAAATATATATAACTTATATACTTGGATGTTAGTCGTCGCTCGCTCTATCGTAAGACCAAATTTGTAATTCTACTCCTATGAAAGTAAGGAAGCGATTTGAACCAAATTTGCTACACATATTATTTGGCATCCCATTTGAATCTGTTCGCAGTTTAAATGCGACCGCTTTTATACTTCCCGAGGTATAGGGCCCCCAAAATTGGAGCCTCCCTTAATGCTGCCCTTAGAATATAATTAAAATTAGCAGGGAAACAATTTAGTATATGTTATATTATTTATGTATAGTTGCATATGTAGTTTTGTATGGATCAACTCGGATCTGATCAGAAGTGGGCAAATTTTTAGCTCAGCGTATGGAACTACAAAAGAACTATAATATTCGGTCGGGTGCCTGAAACATTGACAGATACTAAAATATTTTGCCCAGAAATTCATCTCACGTCATTTCTTCCTGATGTATTATAACTTAAATACTCGCTCAGTATTGCGTGTTCAGTATTTAACAGGCTTTTGTATCATTTACCTACGAGTTTTGTATCAGAAGTGTGTGATAGTTTATTTTAAATATGGGAGCAAATAGAAAAAGAAAGAGTTAAATTGAAACGATTACAAAAATAATCAGAAATCGGTGTCTTCGTGTACTTTTAAGTGGGTATTCTCTCAACTGATTCGTTTTTTCATCACAGCGTTTAATTCTATGAAGCGCTGTGTCACTATAAAAAAACGAGAAAGATAAAAATAGGGCAAACATCCCGAGCTCCAGTGTGATTAGGCTAAAGGTCTCCGTGAATGCGAAAACAGCGAAACGAAAACTGATGCGCTTGACAAACAACAACAACAGCCTCAGCAACAGCATTACACACCAACCCGACCGAACCGAACCGAACCGAACCGAACTCAACCAAACATCCCAGCCCCACGCGAACACGTAACAATATTATTTGCATTGGATAGATACTAATGGGGAATAGTACATTCACCCACATTTCCTTTCGGAATGATTGCTTCATTAATTCATATTCATGATGCGTGGTATCTCACTTTCCTTACATTTTTATAGGGATACTGGAATTGGAATCAATGTAAGCTGCCATATAATGGACCACTTAAATCTTAACCCTCGCTTGCGTAAATCCTCTAAAGCTTTTTTCGCCAATAAATTAATTTAACCTTTAAAATGGTGATGTCGACCTAAATTTGAAACAATCATGTATTTAAGGTTGCTATTAAATTTTATATGGATTGCTTAATATTTATAGATTAAAATGGCAGTGTTACAGTTTTTGATAGTAAGAAAATTACCAGCTAATTTCATAAGATCCGGGTAGTCATAGCACTATAGTCACAAAAGGCCTGGCCGCTGTGTACTTATTTTCTTAAAACACCGAAAAAATAACTACAATATCTGTCTATTCGATTTTCAAGAATACATGTTTAAACAATGAAAAATATTTTTCTAGATTGGGGGAACATTATGTTCTCTCATGTCACAATTAAAAATTGGTTACACCATTACAAACAGTTTATGAAAAATCAAATGCGCGAATGCCGTTTTCAACATTTCTATTAGTTTTGGAGAAATTGTGAATTTTCAAAATACAATTTAAGCAATTGATTTCGATATTTAAATTTCTTCGACTACGTACAGAAACGCGTAACGTAATGACCCCTTCAAATTTTAAGATACTACAACAGAAGTTATTTCTCATACAATTTCAGATAGTTTGGCTAATGAAACAAGCATAGGTACACCTACATATAACCTTCAATTTGTCTTATAAAATTGTAAATGCGAATACTGGACTACACTAGCCGTTGCAAGTTAATGAAGTCCACCGCTGGCAGTGCATACGTACACATTTAATGTTTTATATTTAAAAATATTTACTTTTAATTTGTATTGTCTTTGGATTAACAATCTAATAAAATGTTATTATCATAAAAAGTTTTACAATTTTTTGTAAATTTGTATCAAATATTAAAATATATATTTATTGCATATTTTAAAATTCATAATTATTAATAACTATGAAAAAAATATTAAAGATAATTATCTTTAATATATTTTATGGCCTTTGGATTCAGCGACGATACACTAGCACCAAAATTTTAAATATTGTTATGTTTTTTCTTTAGATAATTAGTGCCTAACTAGCGCAAATTGGTGCCCTAAAAACAGAATTATTATCAGATATATTCGTAGTTAAATCATTGTGGTGCCAACTTCACGCAAACACCAAAGTTTCTAAAATCACGAAATTTTTTTTGATCAATATTTAGTGCCTAATTTGTGCTAATTGGCCAGATTCCTGTTTAACACCGCTCCTGAATTATTCACTGTTTAAATAATGACAGCGTGAAGTTGGCACCAAAATTTTTAAAATAACGATATTTTTTATCATGAATCTTTAGTGCCTAAGTAATGCTAATTGGTGCCGTAAAAACCAGCTTCCTATTTAACACCGTATCGGAATTATTCATTGTTTAAATAATGACAACGTGAACGTGGCACCAAAGTTTTCAAAATAACGATATTTTTTATAATGAATATTTAGTGCCCAAGTAGTGCTAATTGGTGCCGTAAAAGTCAGATTCCTATCTAACACCGTTTTGGAATTATTCATTGTTTAAATAATGACAGCGTGAACTTAACACCAAAGTTTTTAAAATAACGATATTCTTTATAATGAATATTTAGTGCTTAAATAGTGCTAATTGATGCCGTAAAAACCAGATTCCTATCTAACACCGTCTCAAAATCATTCATTGTTTAAATAATGACACCAAAGTTTTTAAAATCACTATATATTTTATGATGAATATTTAGTGCCTATTTAGTGCTAATTGTTGCCCTAAAATCCAGATTTTTATCTAAACCTGTTCTGAAATTATTCATTGTTTAAATATTGACAGCGTGAATCTGCGATGCATTGAAACTGTTGGAACAATTCTTCTTTTTCAGATTCAGAAGAAATAATTATATATTCAATATTGTAATATATGTTTATTAAGAAGAAAAAACCAAATATCTTTTTAATAATAGAAATATATTTACAACAAATACGTACAATATTCTTTATATATTATAAGAATAACAATAAAAATATTTCGAAATATATGGAAAGTGTGATAACTTTCAATTAACTAATTCTTTCTTTCATATTTGTACCAAGTATATTTTCTAACAGATTCTCGTATACCAGATTTTCGTAATTAATTTTGACGAGATTCTCATAAATAGACTTGGCCGTCAAGTAAATGCCTGAGAAATATGGATTACAGGTTGTCCGCTAGACAATACTTGTTTGTAATCCGAAACGGCAAATTTTATAATCCTTCGTGTTCAAAACTATAATATTGCAATACTTATTGCCCATCTTTGGTATAATTATCGACAGTTCTTTGTATTAGGAATATTTCGGTAATTAAAATAGTCATTGAAAGATACCACCAGGTGTACCGAATAAATGGTACAATTTTGTAGAACAGACCATTGTTATTAAATAAATGAAACTTATTTATACTTAAAATTAGTGACAAATTTCAAAGTTCTTTTTCTTTAACATATGTCCTGAAGGACTTCAGTGTATCTTTTAAATTTTAAAATGCATGATATATAATATTGAATTAGAGAATGGACTATTAAAATTTGCTTAAAACATAAACAAATGTCTGAGTTTTAATTGTAACCGAGCCGCGTTAAATTCTGTTGTACCGACATATTAGCAAATTGTGTTAGTTTTGAATCTAGTTTTTAGGACACTAATTAAGTACTAATTATTCATTTCTAAAAACGTAAGCAAAATATAAAATACACTAGCTTGGTGCCAACTTCAAACTGTGAATAATTCCGGAACAGTGTTAGATGGAAATCTGGATTTTAGGGTTACAATTAGCACTAATTACGAATTAAATATTCATGTATAAGAACATATACAAATTGTGATATTAACGATAGCTTGGTGCCAGCATCACGCTTTCAATATTTAATCAATGAATAATTCCAGAACGTTGCTAAATAGGAATCTGAATTTTCCGGCAGCAATTAGCACTAATTAGGCACTAAATATTCATTATAAAGATATCGTTATTTTAAAAACTTTGGTGCCAAGTTCACGCTGTCATTATTTAAACTATGAATAATTCCAAAACGGTGTTAGATAGGAATCTGGTTTCTACGGCACCAATTAGCACTACTTAGGCACTAAATATTCATTATAAAAAATATCGTCATTTTAAAAACTTTGGTGCCAACTTCACGCTGTCATTATTTAAACAATAAATAATTCCGGAACAGTGTTAGACAGGAATCTGGTTTTTATGGCACCAATTAGCACTACTTAGGCACTAAATATTCATCATAAAAAATATCGTTATTTTAAAAACTTAGGAGCCAACTTCACGCTGTCATTATTTAAACAGTGAATAATTCCGGAAAGATGTTAAACAGAAATCTGAATTTTAGGGCACCAATTAGCAATAATTTGGCACTAAATATTTAACATAAAAAATATCGTAATTTTAAAAACCTTCGTGCTAGCGTGATGTTGGCACCACAATGATTTAACTACGATTATCTCTGTTAATATAATAGTTATGAATTTCATTTTTAAGGCACCAATTGGCACTAATTAGGCTCTAATTATGAAAAGAAAAAACATAACAATATTTAAAAGTTTGGCGCTAGGGTGAAGTTTGCACCACATTGTTTAACAAATGCATATCTCCTATAATATAATAGATAAGAAACTAATCCTTGTGGCACTAATAGGCACTAATTACGCATTAAATATTAGGCTAGAAACTAGAATTAGTGCCGCACTTGAGGTGCCAATTTCACGCACCTAAGAATAAGGTATATATTGATGCGAAAATGTTATACAGGACCGAATGCGTTACCTCTTCTGTCCTTCATTCGTCGAGCCAAATAAGAATTTAGTTGTACGCACAGGAAGCATATACGCGATGATAATTAAAAAAATAAACAAAATGCAGATGAAGGTATTGTCAATTGGGCTTATATATTGAATATTAATATTTCATCAATATGCATAACTGGCAATTGATTGACAGTAGCTATTTTTAACACTATTTCTAGTAAAAGTCAATGTATGTGTTTTTTCTATTAGGTAAATCCAAACAAACACACGTGTTCAATGGAGCGAAGTCCTACTTTATTTATAGAATATTACAAATTTTTCAATTATTTAAATGTGTTTATTGGAACTGTCTGACCAAAATTTTATTTATTTTGGCATGACAATTCTACTTGTCCAGGTATAAATGGGCAACATGGCAATGAGAATATACCATGTAAAATATTTTCCACATTACTGCCTGGTGACCAATGAGAAAATGTTCTCGAAATTAAAGTATTTACGAAAGTTAAACATAGAAACAAATAGAATATGTAAAAATAGGGAATTGACAAATATGACGTTATCATGTATGAAATAAATTAGTGGCCTGGACAGCTCATATTTATAATATAAAATTTTTTCGACTATTCTGCTCAGATTTCAGATCAAAATTTTCAAAATATATGCTTCATCTAAATTAATGAAAATTTGGGACAAACAAAAAATTTGCGGACAGTGATTCTTTACGAAATAATTCGCATTCAAGCACTCATTGTCGAATGGGTTAATGTTCATATTTGTATTTTTTTTTTTTTTTTTGAATTATTTTGATGACTTTGAATAGTATTTGCGTTTGTTGGTGTTAATAGCGGTGTATAATTGTTATTTGGAAAATGTTTCGTAGAGATTTGTTACGTCGGGGGACTCCATTATAAGTTTTCGTTAGTGATGCCGCGAGAGTCGAGACTTGTCTCGTCTCGTCTCGTCTCGTCTCGAGATTTCGAGACGAGAGTGTATGAAAAGTCTCGTCTCGAAATTTCGAGAGTGTTGCCGCGAGACTGCAACGAGACGAGACTTAATATTTCGAGGTTCTCGAGTCTCAAGTTTCAAGTCTCGAAGTCTTGAGTCTCGAAAATTCTCGAATCTCGAGTCCTGAAAAGTCTCGAGTTTAGAAAAGTCTCGAGTTTAGAAAAGTCTCGAGTTTCGGAATCTCGGAGTCTTGAGTCTCGAGAATTCGCAAAAAGTCTCGAGTCTCGAGGCTACAAAGTCTCGAGTCTCGAGAATTTAACATTTAGAAAATGACGTTTTCACAACCCATAGAGATTTTAAAGTGAATATTTTTATGAAATAAATGCTAATTTTAATGTGATCACTGGGATCGCTCTACAGCAAATACTGTTAATGAAAATTTAAAAATAGAACTTAAAACTTCCTATTTTTGAAATTAATAAGAAGTTATTTTTTTTTGTTATATAAGTGAATAGTTAAATTATATTTCAAGTTTGAAATTAATAAAGTAATTATTTAAATAAAATTTATTTTGTAGGTATAAAATAGATTACAATACAAATATTACTCTTATTTTTACTTCTACTTTTATTTTTGGAAATATTATATTAACCGGAAGTAACAGTTTAACCTTTTGCTCGGATACGGTATGAGAATGAAAAAATAGGATTCATATTAAAGTTGAAGATAATAAAATTTTTAGGAACTTTTGTACAAAAAATTTTTTCCAACATACCATTAACTGAAAAATCGCCTTTGAAAATGATTATTTTACGTTTCCCTAGTAACAATACTGATTAGGTTTCGTAGCAATCGTAGGGTGAATTTATACAGATTGTGAAAAAACAAGGAAGTTGAATGAAGGCCACTTTAGCTTTTTTATTAATATAATATAAAGGTACTGCGCTTCTGGAATTATAGGCCCTCAATAGTTTATATTCCTGTGTTAATAAACATAAAATTGTCATGAATCGTATAGGAACATTTGCATCCGATTTAAGTTTCGAAACTGTTTCAACACTCGAACATTTTGAGTTTCAAAACTTTCTAGCATCAACACTTTTCGAGAAATAATTTTTTTTCGTGACTTAAGACTTATTCGATTCGAGAATTATCGAAATTCAACATTATTCCATACACGAGACTCTAGACTTCAAGATTTTAGCGGAACTCAACACATTTCGAGACTCGAGATTTTTCAGGACTCGAGACTTCTCGAGACTTTTCGAGACTCGAGACATTTCGAGACTCGAGACATTTCGAGACTCGAGACATTTCGAGACTTCGAGACTCGGGACATTTCGAGACTCGAGACTTTTCGAGACTCGAGAAACGAGACCGAGACGAGAAGAGAATTGCATTATACGCGCGACTAATCCTAAAGTCTCGTCTTTTCAAGACAAAACCGACTCTATTTCTCGTTTTGAAAAAACGAGACAAGACAAGACTGCCGTAGTCTCGTCTCGAGTCTCGTCTCGCGGCGTCACTAGTTTTCGTTATTAACGACAGAAATTTTTAAATTGCCATCTATAACTATGTCAATAATTTGGATTGATTGCTACAGTTGCACTACTAGGCGCTGGTTGGCGCCAGTAATCCTGTTTAGTTTCGACAAATTATTTGTGGATGGATATTTGTATGTGTTGAGGTTAGGATTTATAAAGATATACAAATTTTGGGAATGTTTATAAAGGGATAAATTATATTTAAATAAAAGAACACTTGGTTGTTTCACAATAATTTTAATTTATTACGACACGTGTTTCGACTTCTCAGTCATCATCAGGAGTGATTGAGAATATAAACAAAACAATTACAAGTAAACTTATTAACTAAATACAATATTGAGGAGGGGATAGTTGTTTACATCAGTTTGCTCATTGCAGATCGGTTTTTGGGAATTAGCGGCCTTTCTTATTTCTAAGCATTCTAACATGTTAAGTCTTAATCCTTTGTTCTCAACATGAAGGATTTTATAATCATTCTTAAAACTATGGTTTTCTTCAATGCAATGCTGGGAAAAAACCCGTGTTGCATTTATTATCCTTTATGGATTTAGCGTGCTCTTTGAATCTAGTTTTGAAGTTGCGGCCCTTTGTCCTACATATATTTTATCACAATCATGGCATTTAATTTCGTAAACACCAGAAGAATTAATAATATCTGATTTTGGTTTGGTGTTGTTTAAAATTTTACCTAATGTTAGTTTATTTGTTGTTATTGTTTTAATATTACATTTTTTTAATTGTGATGAAATATTTCTGGTTGTGTTGGGTATAAAATTTAAATATGACCAAGTTGTTTTTTGTTCACATTTCAGGGAAGGATTATAAATTAAATTAGTTAGCATTTTTTTATATTTATTAGTTAGAATTATATTAATGATATCAGGGCTGTATCCATTATTTATCGCTATCTGTTTAATACTCAGAATTTCTTTATTAAAATTAACTTCATTTAGGGGAATATTTAGAGCTCTATGTATTAAACTATGGAAAGTTGACATTTTAATATTTTGAGACTGATTTGAACTATGAGGTATAATTATATCAGTTACAGTTGGTTTCCTATAAATATTGAAATCTAAATTGTTGTTGATTTTTGTTATTGAAATGTCCAGAAAATTTAAGACTTTGTTATGCTCTTTTTCTAAAGTGAACGATATATTTTTGTTAATATTGTTCATATGGTTAAGAAAGGTCTCTAATTGTCTGTAAGTCCCTGTCCATATACACAGAATGTCGTCTACATATCTTGCCCAAAAACTAATACTGTTTATATGTGGATTAAGTGGATTTAGTAACGTTTGTTCAAAATGATCCATAAAAATTACTGCAAATAAGGGTGAAATAGGGGAACCCATCGGTAGTCCTTCTGTTTGTTTATACACTTGATCAATAAAATTAAAGTAATTTTGATTGAGGCATAGATCTATTGCTGAAAGTAATTCCTGGGCTTTGTGATTAGATATTTGACTGTTATATAAATGTCCAAGAATGATATCTTTTAAATCTGGTATTGGCATTGATGTGAACAAACTTTTAACATCAAAAGAAACTAGTTTGGAACTTGAATTGATTTTAGTGGTTTTTAATTTATGTATTAAATCTATTGAATTTTTTATTGAGTATTTTGGTTTAAAATTAATTAAGTCTGGTAGTATGTTATTAAGTCGTTTGCAAATTTTATACGCTGGGGCATTAATATAGGAGACAACTGGTCTCATGGGGCAGTCTATTTTGTGTAGTTTGGGTAACATGTACATCGGAAATCGATGTTTTTTTATGCTAGGCAGAATAGGCAGAATAACTCGTGATATACTTATCTGAAATCTGTTAGTAGATGCAAATGGCATGTACTTGAACGAAGAATTTTTATTCTCGTTCACTACATGCCATTTTACAAATAAAAAAGTACCAAAATATATAAATTTTTCACCGAAAATCAAAATTTTTTGTTAAAAACAATGTCAAAAATTGAAATATCTTCGTTCAAATACAAACCATATGCATCTACTAACAGAAAAAAAAATGTTTTTTTTATTTCAGATAAGCAAATCACGAGTTATTCTGCCTACCGTGAAGAAACATCGATTTCCGTAAACAAGTTGTTATTGGCTTAACTTTCATTTTTTTTTTTCTTATGATTTTTTTTTAAATAATTTTTTCAATTGATATACTTTTATATGCCATATTTATTTAATTTGTGAAAAAAAAAAACGAAAAATAGTGATTCATTTTCATTTTTAAAATTTATGTAACCCCTTAAACAACAGTTCAGTAATCAATTCATAAAAATGGAAAGTTTCGAGGTTATGAATATAAATTTTCGAAAATTTGAAAAATATGTATTTCTCAATAATTATGTAGAAATATAAGTTGTATTCCTTTCAACACACAGACCAGCTCCGAATTGATCAAGATGATTTTCTTCTTTCCTCTCAAAACTGAACTAAAATTATAGTGCTAACTTCAGTATTATGTTTAAAAAATTTCGTCAGAATCTGTATTTATGTGAAATCAGTTCAAGCCTTGAAAGAAAAATCATTATTCTGAGGAAACAAGCATACGTACAGACGCCTATGCATTCAATAACAATTGTAAATTCGAAATGCGCATGCGTTCTCGCTATATTTATATGTATATATATATATATATATATATATATATATATATATATATATATATATATATATATATATATATTGGACAATTAGTTGAGAATCGTGTAGATTTTATATATATATATATATATATATATATATATTATATATATATATATATATATATATATATATATATATATATATATATATATATATATATATATATATATATATAGGACAATAAGTTGAGAATCGTGTAGATTTTATATATATATATATATATATATATATATATATATATATATATATATATATATAATATTATATATATATATATATATATATATATATATATATATATATATATATATATATATATATATATAGGAGTGCAAGATTTGAATTGCACGCCATATTTGACTGTCATAATTTCACATGATTAAGACGTGACAGATCGAAAGTAGACAGATGGGGGTTAGTAAACAATTGGAAGATTGCTTATGACGACATGTGGTTTCAGCAGGACCGTGTCACATGTCATACCGCCCGTGAAACATTGACGGTCTTGCACGAGTTTGCTCCTGGTCGTGTCAGGATTTAACACCTTTGGACCTTTTGACTGTGGGGTTATCTGAAGTTACAGGTTTATGTTAACAAGCCCCCGACCACCGAAGCATTGATGGACGAAATTAGATGCTTTATCAATGAAATACCGCCACATGTATGCAATAATGTTATTGCAAATTTTGCCAAAAGAGTACCCTTGTGCCAGCAAAGCCATGACGGCCATTTACAAGATATTGTGTTCATACATAACTCCCATCTGTCTACTTTCGATCGGTCACATATATATATATATATATATATATATATATATATATATATATATATATATATATATATATATATATAGTTTTATGAAACTTTGTAGATTGATTTATTCTAAAAAAAAAAAAAAAAATTCATTATCAAAATGCATAATTATAATTTTTAATAATTAATTGTAATATTTTTGGCAGTTTTCTATTCTAAAGGCGATAGGATTTAAACTGCGAGCGTGTTCAATTGATATAACACAGAATATGTATAACCTTCAGAAGAGAGAACAAATTTGGTCTTACGAGCGATTCACAAGTTACATCTAAATATATGAGTTAATATATAGTATATTTTTGAATTCAGGGTGAAGATACAAAAGCATTTTGTTAATGAAATTTTTAAATCATCTCGAGATACAGTTAATTTTCAGCCATATAATTAATGTTATTGTCGCGACTAATATTTTAGAAGAAATACTGCAAATCAAGTATACCTTATTGTTGAATAAGAAAATCCTATTTATTTATTTAAGTTATGTATAAACTATGAAGGATAGTAATGTAATCACAAGAAAATCGATCTGGAGATTTTATTGGAATAAACGTCATGAGGGTTCCTGACTACATTTTGACTATTTTCTCCATGACGCTTGGGTGTGTCTGTTTTTGAACGCTCTACCATTGAACATAGAAAAATGATGTTTTGAATTATAAATTTATATACTCCTGCAAAAAGTATTTCAACCAGAAGTGTCTCTTTACGCATATCTCAAAATCAACACTAGTTAGAGAAAAAATTAAACATATTAAATTTTGTTTGAAAAGATTTTGATATTGTTTCATGACAATGGTAGAATGAATTTGTAACACTATATCTATACTATATATATATATATATATATATATATATATATATATATATATATATATATATATATATATATATATATATATATGTATATCGAACTCGAGATTTTAACGAAAAAACACATTTTGACTATTTTTAATGCATCTAACTATATTCTGCATGACGTCAGTATAAGTGTGTGTGTCTTTCTGTGTGTAGATCAGTGTGAGTGGGAAAAATGATTCCTATGTAGTGAAGAACTAGTATAAAACCTTACACAAGTATTAGTTTGCAACTGTTCTGTTAGTTTTTGTGTTTTTGACATATTCAAATTTTGTGCAAAATCGTTATATTTTTCAATTTTCAATTTTTTGTTCTCAGAATGAATCCACCTACTAGTTTTCATTTACTCTTTAATATAATGCAGATTTTATTACCAAAACCATTACGAGATAAGGAGTTTCACAGTATACCTATTTCGAATAGTCTCGCTCTTCGCAAGCGTAACTCACCGTTCTTATAAATACACATTATTGAAGTATACAATGTAGGAATGACAGCGTACAAAACAAAACAAAAAAAAACATTTTCCAACTTTGATTTGACATCAAACTCGTACATGTTTTTCAAGGATATGATTCTTACGAGCATAACCGCTGGCATTTTACGGTCCTAAAAGTCAGTTTGTAACAACGCGAATAACACTTGTCAACAAGCTATTGAAATTTAAAACATACAATACCTAAAGTTTGTGTGCTTATATCTGGTAAACAACATTAAATATCTATTTTTTGCTAGTCACTCTATTCAATATATTCATTCCTATGTAAATGGTGAGAAGTTGGACAGGTTGAATATAATTATAACGTTTTAAATCCGCCGACGTTTTGGTTTATTTTAAAACCTACCTCAGAGCGAGTATTTCATAAACGCCATATTAACTTATGTAACGATATTGCCAATTTATTATGTAAATCATGATGTTAATTAGGCTTTAAAATTGCAACAAAAAGTTAAAGCGAATCTAAATAATAATGTCAAAAAATATGCATTGGTAAGGATTGGAATTGTGTACAACCCTATACACTAAGTCAGTGAAGTTGACTAAGTACAGAATAGCTAAAGCATTCGATCGTGTGTCTGTAAAATTTTCGGATCAAAAGAAATTCATGACAAAAAGTTCTTGTTTCCTCGCCTTGAATCAAACAAGATTCGGTACGTGCAACGCACCGATGCGTCCAGCTCGTTCTGACGCATTTTATGTTTGATCGTCCTTATACTTTCAAAATTATAAGGCTCCTCTTAATAATGCCCTTAGCAAGAAATATCTAAGATATTTTATGTCTACCAAATTTGTATATATATATCAAAGAAATCTACGAAAAATCGTAAGACTTTTATATCAATATCCTTTTTTCAGCTTGTTGAGTCTGCTCTAGACGCAGTGCTTCTCTTGTTTTATAATTAATTATAATATTAATCAAAATAATCTATGTACATTACATCAGCCGACTCGAATCCAACATATACGTCATTTGATTCGATGATATTCGATTCTGACTTGATGAAAAACATAATATTGAATCACTTTACTATGCTATTTGCCAAGAATTAATTCAACATTATTTGAATGCAATAAAACGCCAAACACGATTGCTTTTTTTTAATATAACAACATATCTAACTGTACTTTGTGTATCATAATATTTAAATCCACACTGTGAAATGAGTCATTTTGTGTGATACATTCAACACTACCTCGCACATTACCTATTATTTCTATCTCATGACAACAATAACATTCGTTATCAGTAGGCATTTCCGTACATTTTCATCGAATTTTTGATTCAGTTCCACCTAAAAATCTAGATTTTCTCATTTCATCTTCGACAAGGTACCTGCGTAAACAATAGGCTGGTGTATGTGTAAGTGACAACACGCTGCCCCACTGTCGATTTTGGACGTTCGATTAAGAGCATATACCTTTTGTGTTTTCAAAAAATAGTTTTTTTTTTTCTTTGCATATTCTTTTTGAAGAATTATTTAAAAATTCGATTTTTGAAGCCGTTTATCAAAATTATTACAAAAGTTACAGCGGTTTAGGTCGAGCAACCTCCGAGCGCTACCTACGCGCGCTCTCCAGTTGGTGCTGTTTGCTTTGTTTTGAAGTTACCTAACAGTAAAATTCAGACACGCATCGCAATGAGCACGCGTAAAGGTTTGCGATTATTAAAAAAGTGTCGGTACATTTCGAGCTTGGAATCGGAATCCGACACGACTTTAAATGCGTTTTTCACAATACTATGTTTTTATATACGGTTCCCAAGATATGTTTTTAACGGTTTATCCAATGGTTTTGATTTTTCCCCCCCTTGTAACTTATAAAATTTGTCATCGTTTGATGAATTTATTCAGAAATTTTCATTTTTACTATTTTTTTCACAAATGAATACGAAAAAATATAACCAAAGATCGATTTTTTTAACCGCCATTTAATGACAAATTCGAATTTTGAAAAAGAAATCTACCAAACGACGCGAAATTAACATGACATCAAAAAGCCGTTTCGTTTTTTTGTTTCATTTAACCCAGCTCGGAAAAATTCTGGGAACTGTGCCCCTCTGTTTTTTAAACATGCTCTATAAACTGCGAAAAGTTTCATTCGTCTAAACCTATTCCTTGTACCAAAAAAAAAAACATGAAAATAGGCTACTTTTAGGCGTTAGAAAGGTATATGCCCCTTTATAAGAGCAACTACAACAAATGTTGACATTTTATTTTCGATTCAATGTTGTATTTTAAGACTCTACAGGAGGTTGTCTTTTTAAAGAATAATTTCACGAAAAAATGCGGCCTTTAAATCTACCAAACGCGGAACAGCGAAATAGCGAATTTTATTCTATGATATATTCAAAGTTAGTATAGATACAATTGTCGAGTTTTCAGTATCTTCAAATGACTGCAAGAAAATTAGTAAGATTTAAAATGAATCATAAAGATTTGAATAACATTTGCTTGAAAAGCTTTCTAATAAAGTATATAAGAAAAATGCGTTTGAAATTCATAAACATTTCCATAGCAACCATATATCAATTTTACAGTTGTCAAAATCAGAAAGCAATTGATGAATATTTAGAAATATATTTAGATATTAGTTTCCATATAGCTATAGCTATTTTTGTATTTAGATTAAATTAAGTTATTTGTTAATTATAAGTCCATACGTTATTGTTATTATTTGGAAGTGTACTATATTTTTTTGTATTATTAAATATATTTTTATTACCTGCATTATATTTTATTGATTTCCTATAAATAAAACCCAAAATGATTTTCTTATACCGCATATTTAAGACAAATATGATGTATTAATAGTAAATAGATAGTGCTTTAATACAGTGTATTTTACGTTAGTATGATGTATTAACAGTAAATACATGGTGCATTTATGTATAGCTTATCCTACAGTAATACGATCTATTAATATTAAATAAACCTTATCTGGAGATTGCAAATATAGCATCTATTTAATATTACTCTACATTGATTTCGCTGTATTCAAATATGGGATTTATTTAATAGTAGTTAGCCTAAATTGATTCAAGTAAATCCTATTCTCAGTGTACCAAATATCCCGCGTGAATTTTAATAGCTTCTAGCTCGTCGTATGATAGTACAAGACAGCTATATTGTTTGATCTTATGTCAAATATGTATATGACTTATATACTAGGATTATGTCGCTCGGTAGGTCGCCTGCAAGACCAACTCTGAAGAAACCGGGTCGTATTTAACGAAATAAATACAATTTCCATGCCCAAATAGTTCCCGTGTCAATTAAATCCAATCACCTTTAAATATTCGGAGTAATAGGGCCCAAAAATTTGGAGCCCTCCTAAATACTGCCCTCAGACAAGTTTTGTAAATTACAAAAAAAGAAAAAAAGTTATGTTAACAAATTTTGTTTAAATTTTGATCCCAGGGGTTATAAAAAAAGCTTAATTTTTTTTTTTATTACAACAAGAATTTCTTGAGAAAATATACATACATTTTCTATATCCATAACGGTTCTTTCAGATTGGGAATTCCGAAGCCTGCAACAAAAGTATTTAAAATAATCAGACATACGTTGATTTGAGTGTTTTCTATTATTAATTTGGAATTCCAACTATTGCTTACATTTTTTTCAAATATAAATGGTTATAAATCTCTTCCTTAAGAGCATCAGTTGTTAAAAAGATGTATTCTACATAAATCATAAATAAAGAATTCCACCAAATACAATTTACGGCGAGCTGAAGGCATTGGTGCCTATGCTTATAGTACTGGCCACAACAGATATTTAGTTTCAAAATCAGGTTCAATTGTGACTTCACAGGTCTATTGTTAAAAGAAATTGATGGAGAAGTGAGAAGTCGTTGGCAAGAAACTTTAAAGAGAGGTTAACGGTTAAGTTTTATCGACTTGGGATCACAGTGACGAGTAAGCGACAGGAATAGAAGCTAGAAGTATTTGCACGTATATGCCTATGTGCGACGAACTATGAAATAGACTCGAAACTCTGAACTCGATATACCTGCAGCTCCACGCATACTTTATTGATTTTCGATTAGTTTTTGTTGGTTGTTTAAACGTTCTGTTTTAATTATTTAAATATTTATTCTGTATGCGCCTATCGAACAATACATTCCGTAGATATATATATATATATATATATATATATATATATATATATATATATATATATATATATATATATATATATATGCAAATTATGAACATAAATTTATGTAAGGATGATTTTCTAAAATTGATTTGATTAACATTTATGATTTTTGCACAAAGTTTCTTAAGATGAATTTAGAACTTCTGCACAGGATTTTCTTTTTATTTCTTAAATAAACTTAATTTAATAAAACTTCAAGTTTCAACTTTTTGCATAAATATACAAAATTATTTAGAAGAAACTTTTCTGTACACTTGTAAATTATGCTATATAAGGAGAATGTTTACTTAAAATAAACTCCTATATTGCATATATAAATATCGTTGTATTTGAGCTCATTCGATAATTGAGAAATAGACAATATTGTATCAGGTAAATAATGTATGAGTTTGCACCAGTTATTTGATCCAGTAACGTATGCAAATAATATACATTTATTGAAATATTAAAATAATGTAAATATATCGTTTCGAAACTTTTCAACGGTAGTGTATATATACATATAGTACAACGAATTGGGATAAATAAAATAAAAATAATATAGCACATATATTGCCGTCAAG